>OU015497.1:154393775-154993775 GCA_907164885.2 Dolomedes plantarius | reverse complement strand
CCGAAATAAAAGAGAATTACAGGTTTTATTTCTAGTACAGTTAGTGGAAATTAAAGCGGAGAAAATGTGGTAAGTGTGTGCTGGCATGGTTGTTGTAACTTTATGTAGACTTGTGTAAGGCATTAAATATTTAATTCAGAACTGTCAGAACTTTGGAACTTTAATAGTGGCAACTAGATATGTACAAAGTATAAATAAGAGATACAGGGCTTAAACTTTTATAGCTCTTCAAAGTATTAACCGGCATTGTTTCGCACACGTTGCTGACGTTCTGGAAGCTGCAGGAGGCCGTTGGCAGCACCTGATCTGTTGATCCTTTGAATGGAGCGGTCTACAGCCTGAAGAATCTTTGGTGGAATCAACGGAGCGGTCTACAGCCTGAAGAATCTTTGGAGGAATCAACTGAGCGGTCTACAGCTTGAAGAATCTTTGGTGCAATCAACGGAGCGGTCTACAGTCTGAAGAATCTTTGGAGGATTCGACGGAGCGGTTCCTTCATCTTGTAGTCCGGTCGCTTAATAAAATTACCGTGACCTGGTGGATAAAAGCACCAAATTTGGTACCTTAGGGTTTACTAATAAATATTAGTCTAGGAGCCCTCTGGAATTTCTAAAAATTTTCATGTATGGCGCTAAAATCCAAAATGGCCGACAAATACGACAAAATATCACTTTTGATACAATCTATTTTACTGTTGATTTTCAATTACAGCTTTAAGCCAACTAAGTACACTACAAACCAAACTTAGGGTAGTCTACATATTAAATAAAATACAATACAATATATCCATATAATTTATTACAGTAATTTATAAGTACAAATATAACGCTAACAAGTGTTCCCAAAACAAAACAAAAAATTTATAGCTATTCATTCTATAGAATCATGTATGAAACAGTTATAATAAATTACACTTGTAAATTACACTTGTACTTGCAAAGTGGTGAGCAGTCCAGATTGTTTTTCCCACATTTGCAGCTGTTGCAGTCTCCTTTGCAGGAACGTTTAATCAATTCCCTGCATGATAGGGAAACCTCTAGAATTGTCATCCAAACTGTTACCCATGACTCTGAAACCTTATTCCAAGCAGAATACTGGCACAGTTTGTCCTCTCTGGACTTTTCGCCATTAAATCCCTACTAACCAACCAACCAAGGAAAATCCTACGGAGAAAGAATCACTTGCTGTGTTTGTGTGCTGATCATCCAAATACCTGCTTGATAAACTGCCCTTCTGATATGTTGTAGAAGAGTATCCTCAGTCGGTGGAAATTTGTCCATTGATTGATTCTTGTAGCAGAAAAGCTCCTTTCTTATTTGGTTGATACTGCTGAGAGTTTTATCACATGAACAACAGTCAGTCGTTCCAGCTTCTTGAAGTGTGAGTCGGTTTGCAGCAGTTGGAATGGATGAGTGGCCAAATACACAAATGTATTAGTGATGTCTTGAAATGCTTGCCATGCTTCCCAAATGGACTTCTTACTCTTACCTTTGAAGGCGAAGGTTGTGTCGCAACCAGAGTATGAGTGAAACACAGGTAGTGCTCGTGATTTTGGCTCTCCCAAGCTTGTACAGATGGAGTCGATGTGGTAAAACCTGTAATGCTTGCCCATGCCAAAGGCCACCCAGATATCGACCAATGGTTGAGTCAGTATTAGTTCATAGAATGCACCACAATGATGACAATCACATCTGTGTCTACAGTACGCACAAGGATACTCTTTGCCCCTTGATGTAGCGTATGGAGTACATGAACAGGAAGCCTCGTGTCTGCCTCTTCATGACTGCAGTTTTCCATGGTTGAGTTCTAACCGATTTGTGCAACTGCTTTCCCTCTTGTGACATATACATCTTTGCCTGGTGGCCAGTTGAACTCTACAACTTTGGAAGTCAAAAAATTGAACAGTTCCTTCATGTTCATTGAGTCACGGAGAAAGTCCAACCAATTTCGTAGCAGTTTGGTGTTGCCAGATACTTTCCTTCGAATCCCCTCACCTCTTTTTTCCCGGGTATACTCCTTAAACTGTCTGGCATGTAGGTGTTCCAAACAACGTATAGCCTTTGGGTATGCTCCAGCTGCTTATGAGAAGGTAAGGTAGAAATACCTTATCAGCATACTGATTAAAGGTGTCTACACTAGTAGTGGGCAGGCAGTGAACGATGACAACACCGTCCAGAAATTTGGAGTCATAGTTTGAAGGGGGCTCCGATTGACCTGGATGCTCAAGACACTGCAGTATCCCAGCCTTGTTGGTTGGCAAATGAAGCCTACCAAAGTCTGAAATGGAAGGAGGGAATGACTGTATCTCATGCGCAAAAAACTCATCCAAATCAGATTCCCGTTTCTTCATAGATATAGTTAGTTAAATAGTTCCACATTGTTTTGAAGCACTTTCAGCCTCTTCCCTTGATGAGATGTTACTTTATGCTTTGTTCTCTTCAAGAGTGCAAGAGAATTCTTCTTGATAGGGTCATGTATAGAGAGAATGCTCATCAAGCACATTCTTGACGTCCTGATACTGCCGTTTGCCTATGTCCGCCAAGGTGCGTAAGGTTGCAACCATCGACTCACTTGTGCAGTTGCGACTGTGAAGACTTACTAGATTAGGGAAATCATCCAAGAAGGGATTGCCCATTTCATTGATGGTTTTACATAGACTAACAACCTGTTGCTGAAATTTCTTCTGTGATGAAAGTCCCTGCTCATGATGTTGGAAATTCTTGGGATTATCTGTGTCATCATTATCCAAAATGCATTCTTCTTCAAACTGTTTGATCATTCTGGCAATCTCGGGCCCTGAAAGCATCCGTAGTCGGAAAGCAACAGGGTTTACTGTGATCCCAACAACACCCCCCGAACGTTTCTCAATCTTGTTCTGATTGAGAAAGAGAGTTGAGCCTCATCGAATGGGATTGTAGAAAATGTGTTGAATGTTTTTGAAATGTCCCAGTTAGAACAGCGCTCAAACTGATTCTTGAAAGCGTCAGGCAATGACTTCATATCCCTGATGTGGACAGGCATCCATCTTGAGTAGTTTGAATGATCCAAGGCAAAGAATAGTGGTGTAAGTTCATCTAAGACAGCAACATAAACACTAAAGTTCTTTTCCCTGTGAGCTCTAATGAAAATTAGTATAAGGGTTTCAAACTCCATGGCCAAGTCTCAATACATAAAAGTTGAACTCCTTTTCTGCATGCCGTTTCTCCAGTCGATTTCAGACACTTCATCTTTGGGGCACTCAGAGAGTAGGAAAGCTTCATACTGGAGATTGTGCAAGGCCATTAGAGTGATTTGATGAGCATGCCTAGTTCGAGTTAAGTGTGTTGCCTTTAAGTAAGATTCAGCCTTGCCAAAGGATGCCACTTCTGCATCTGCAAGGGCAGTGGTCTAGCCAGATCTTTCCAAGACATCTCCCAATGTATTCCAGAGGGCCATTTCAATGTGCAGTCCACCTAGATTAACCACTTGAAGTCGCTCACCATGAGTGTTCGGCCATTTCTACTGTACAAACTTAGGGTAAACAGAGGTTGATCAAATTAATGACTGGTACTGGTCCTGGTTTAAGGAATTGAATAGTTTGTCTAATGACATCCATGCCCTGTTTAATCAATGTGTTGCGATGGTCAACTTCTGCAACACAACATCACAAATCTCATTTTTTATGGTTTTTGCAGTAGTGGTGTCTCGAAAAGAAAGATTCAAGTGTGATATTTGGTCGTAGTCGGCCATTTTGGATTTTAGTGCTGTATTAGAAATTCCAGAGGGCTCCTAGGCTAACTTTTAATAGTATATTCTAAGGTACCTTCATACCAAATTTGGTGCTTTTATCCGCCAGGTAACGGTAATCTTAAAATACAGCTCTAAACTACCGTACTATTGGGGATGAGATCAAAGTCACAGGGACTTAGGTCCAGGGAATATGGGGGATAGTAGAGCACTTCCCAGCCCCAGAGAGCAAACACATCAGCAGCCGCAGTGGACGCACAAGCATTTACCTTACAGTACGATGCAACAAATTATTTCGCACGATAGACAGGCAACTAAAACATGGCTGTGTTCATCCTGTCACTGGGCAGGCGTGTGATATTTGTGGGGAGAGCGCATTCGCTCTGAGGTAAGGCAGATATATGATGTATGTGTGGTGTAAGGTGCTTTCCTGGGTTCTTCTGCGTGGGGAATCTACAACAGTATTGCCACTATTAAAGTTCCATCCCTCGTATATAGCAGTAAAATACTTTATTAAAGAATTAAAAACTGTTTATTTCTCATGTTTTATAGATTTTAAAAAATCTGATTGCCTAACAGAAATATAATATATTATTTTCAAACTAATGATTATAATGTACAACAAAGTAAAATTATTTCATTTACGACCAATTAAATGCTTGAAAATTGCTGACAAGTTAACACGTAAATGAGAATTTTCGGTTTATTTATCTTCCCCTAAAAGTGGATAAATTATTTTACTTGAATTCTGTTTAGTTTCGAATTCTAAAGAAAATACATTGTCACCAGTGAATACAATCATATTTACCTTTGTTAGTGTGTAAAATAGCGGAGATTAAATGAACTATTGACCTCTCATACTATCAGCATTTCATATGGGAAACAATAAAATAGAGGTTACAATGGTTTTTATGTCCTGGTGTTTTGTAGAGAATAAATGGTCCAGTCTACTGACTACTTTTATCTATGTGACTAACAAAACTGCGTGAAGTCAGAATCAAAGAGAACCTTTTTCTCTTTTCAAATAAGGCAGTCAATTCATAGCACTGAATTTGATTAACATTTTAAATGAGGGTGCAGCAAGTAAAAGAAAAGAAATCAGACAAAAAGTGATAAACTTTTTAGTAAAAAGTGATAAACCCAAGAAGATGAAATTACAAGAAATAATGTCTTTGAAGATTTTTCTGTTAGAATTCATCTCTTGGACTCGCATCTTGACTTCTTCCTCTAGAGCACTTAAGTCGTAAACAATAAATATAGAGGACTAACTGTTGCAAATTGAAATTATATAGTATATTGTATTTGTTTTTGGCGTACTAGTAGCGCCACCTGGTTGCTTCGCGGTTCGCGCGAAGTGTGTGTATAGTCAGTTGGTGTTGGACTCTTGAACGTGAATAAATGCCTTACGCTTGAAATGGTGATTAGTATTTCTTGAACTCTTGGATACATATTTCTTCTTGGGGAATTTCTACACTAACTACAAAAATAAACTTAACATAGAGACTTCTTATATATAAAAAAGGAAAACCATAAAGCTCGAAGATTACTTATGGTGTCAAAAAATAGATGTATTATAAGCAAATTATAAAAGCAACACGGATAATCTGTGGTTTAAGCGAATAATTATTGCAACTTGAACTGATATACATTTGCCTAATAAGAGTGTATTTGAAAATGATTATTAGAGAGTAATGCCTGATAAAATAAGTTCGGATACAAGATTTAAACCTGCCAGAGAATAATATTCTACAACAATATTATAATAGTAATTATTTGATATAATTTATTTTGCCTTGAGTGGATGACAGATCTGTACTGTTTGTCCGGCATCCTCGAGCCCCACAGAAATGGAAAGCACCGGACCGCGTAAATTAACCCTCGTCTGCGTATACAGGTATTCCTACGCAGCGGCTGGTCTTCAGTGTATCAATGGACGATAGGCCCAAAGGGTCTGGGCTTCCGAGGTGTCAATAGAGGTTAACAAAAATAATTAGATAAATTCTCATGTTAGGCATAATTTTCATATAAAAATATACAACGTGGTTGTAATTAAAATTGCTAAACCTTCAACTATGAAGACAAAGATGTACTATCATAAGACGGAAATTGATGGGTTCCAGACTAAGACCACACGAAAGAGAACTTATGAGATAAGCAGATGATCCCATATGATGTAGTTTGAGCAGGTGACTTTAGTTTGCTAAATTTGGATAACCTTGATAATGCGTCTGTACATTGCTCTTCGTCACACTCAAGAGTCACACGTGGCACGCAAAATGCTATGTCTTTCTTAAAATGATCTGCAATTACGATGAACTATGGGTATCTGGAAGAGAAACCCAGCTTTGCTAATTAGACTTTCATGTCTCAACCGTATAAATAGAACCTCTGCGTTGGGCAAATATTGTACTTTTAAAGATTTAAGAAAAATGCCTCGGTTATTAAGTGGACAGCATAATATCATTAGAAAATTAAAAGAATCAGGTGAGTTTGATGAGTATATGAGAGGAATCTTATCAAGTAGATTAATCTGAATGACAAAAAGACGTAATTCTGAGAATTTTTCCAAATAACTGTTTGGTGCATATCATCTAAAGATATCTTAATAGCTTAATATTTAACAAGTTTTAGGTGCACTGTAGGGCTTCAGGCATTTTGTTTTAATTTCTATGAAGTGAAATATCTGTCCCGCCTAACACGTGGTCTCTATTTGCATGGAGTTTTCTAGGATGCAGTTTTCTTGTAGCTTTTGAAATCTACTAACGAAAATGTATTACAGCTTTTTTTTTTTAATTTTCTAATGCTCGGGGAAGCTGTTTCCTATTTTTGTCTGAATGTATTCTCATGATTTCAAAATTCTCATTCCATTTTCTACTAATAAAAGAGATTGGCAGAGATGTCTGAGATTTTGAAGTCATGATATGAACTTTAATTTGTTTTTAGATGCACCGAAATATTTTGCTTTGTTTTAATAACTTGTTTCAGCGTCATGATTGGAGATAATTTTCATTTTTAAACGTTTGAAGAGGCTATTTAATTGGGGCTAATTATTTAAAGAATGACTCTGTACAAATGAAACTATTTTTTCCACCAATGTCTTTTCCTGTTTTTAGAGTTCATGTGGCTTTTTTGTCGATGAAAGCCGAGGTTCAACAACTAATATTAGGTGATTCTCAACAACCACCTTAAAGTGAAAATATATTCATCGGTCGCAGGTTATACTATAGTTCATACCAGGTCAAATGAAACTTTCCTTACTTACCATTTGTCATATTTAACATAGCGAATGTACTTGCATTTTTCGGCTAACTGAGGTGAAAGATCCATCATTATTACGACTTTTAACTCTGCATCATACTACTTACCATTTCCTGAATTAGTGTGAGGGAGTTTGAGAAATCCTCAATAAAATTTAGAGTCATGTTTACTTTTATAAAAAATCGATAAAACAAAAAATTATTATTATAGATGCAGATATCTGGGTATTTGGGTTTTTGCAATTGTTATTTTTTTCTTTCGCCAAAGGAGACACTATCTTTTTCGCTAATTTTGGTTTCATTTAAAATAATAAGTCTGGTCAGTTACATAAATACATAATGCAAATGGGCTTTCAGAAACTGATGACAACGCGACTAAATAATAAAAATTACACTAATAAAGTAGTGTTCTCGCCAAACTCTAATTCCAATCTCTGTGAAATATCTTCTAATAAATTGGTTTTTGTTAGCCATATTTTTGGCTAGATTAAAAGTTAAATAAAAACGTGAAATATGTTCTACATAGTTGTAAATTTATTACTTGGAAGAAATCAGCGTTTAAAAGTTTCAGATTATACAGAAAATATTCCAATAGGTATAGAGTTTAAAATTTCCTTTCAATTGTTAACTGCAAACGTGTATTCCTTTCTATCTGTCTCTTGTAAGCACTGACTTTTATAAGTGTAAACCATTACCCATCGGCAGAAAGAAACACCTGATCAAGTCTTTCTTGTGGCAAATGCCGATATTTGGCAAAAAGTGGGGATGTTTAGTGACAATCTCCTTCTCCCCACACCATGGGAAAGGGTATGGGATCCCGTTGACCTTCGCTTTTGTCACTTTCCACCCGGAGGAATTAACGGCGTCATGAAAAAAAAACTCTTCCCGAGTAATCACTCTCTCATGCTTCGTTCACACATTACTGAGCGAGGTGAGGCGAGGGAGGGGTAGACACTCATCCTTAATGGTGCATATACATTGGTACAGAGTTCTCTCCCCGACTCCTGTCATCACATTAGTCACGGTAACATTAGACACGGTATTTAGAACCACCCCCATTCCCGCGCGCAAGATTTCTTTGATGTGGTGTGTCCCCCGACCCGACTCGACACCATTTGACCCGCTGACCCCTCACTCTTTCTTTGATGGACCGCCAGAGGAGGCGATCCAAACATAGTAGAGAGTACAGAGAGACATAAATCACTGGCAGATGCAGAGAACTCTGTACCAATCTGTATGCGCTATTACGTTCCCAGCTGACAGTTTTACGACCTCCGCTCGTGACTCGCTCTATACTCAGCTAAGCGGTCTTTCTTCGCGAGTCAAAGAGAATGGTTACCAGAAAGGAATATGTGACACGGAAGACAGTCAGTGATCATTATCACTGTTTTTGGCTTATTTTATTATAAAATGAGCATATATTTTCACGTTGAGGAGGGGTGGGAATGACCGGTGTTCATTCACATATTTCTTTCTTCTTTCAGCGTTTAAACTAGCAGCACGTTTTTTTCTGTATTAAAAATGGAGTGGAGTAATGCTGGCAAAAATATTTCAAACATTTTATCATATTTTGCTAATTCTGAGAAACGACTATCAAATGCAGTAATAGGTTTTTTTTATTTCATTAGCATATTTCAAGAAATTATGTGGTTAACTTTTTGGGAAGTTATTTAACAGCGGGAAATGTTGAGCGTTATCATTTCTAACACACAAAAAAACTTAACAAACACGCCAGTAAGTCAAAAACAAACCTAACACATAAACAGAGATTCACTTGAAATAATAAATTGGAGCACGGATTTTGGTGAATAATCGCCAATGCTTTATTAACTTTTCAGCTAATTGCGTGGTACGTAGAATTTTTAAGGATATTAGTAGGTAATGCGATATTGTGGATAGGACATAAGTGGATATGAAATGATTTTTAAATGGTATAGCTCTCTAAAAAGTGAACTTTCCTTTTTCAAAAAAAGGGAGATTCTCTTTTTAAGGATTTTCTATTGTCAGTATTTTTGGGCGAAAAAGCTGGATGCTAGTAGAATTGAAAATATGGATTCATAACGTGAATCATAAATGAAATAAAGTATCGTAGACAACAAACAAATGTGTATACATATTGCAAACTTATATTGCTGGGCTGGCCAAATTGCTTTTTAACATTTTCTTTGATAGAATTTCTGAAACTTGTGCCAGAATCTAAATGCCCAAAATTAAAATGAGTTGAATAAACTCCCTTTTTGGTACAACTAATTGACATAAATCCTTGTATTTTACATTTAGGTTGATAAAAAATAAACGAAACCTAATATTGAGAAATCAACATTTAACTGAATTACCACGAAATGCAACAATTTAAAAAATGTCATGCTTGAATAATTTGGCTAAACCATTAAAGAGAAAATGATTATTACAAATATTGAAACTGTTTGAGAATTTAGAAATATAAATTATTAAAACAACTGGAGAAAAGCTATTAAAACAAACAACGCTTATATTTTTTTTCATTTGAAATATAACTTTTTTTCTAAATTTGGCTCATCTAAGCATGTAGACCAGGGGTGTCAAACTCAAAGGCTAACTTGGTCCAAACAAACAAGGTTTAACTATCGGTGGGCCGCAAAAAAACCAATATTAATAGAAACGTAGGTTTATTACAGTATATTTAACATAAATAAACGCATTTTGTTTAATAATAGCAAAAAAAGAGTATAATTAAAAAAACATTTAGCGAATTCTTCCTATCTTATTATAATTCTGCGTCGGTTATTTTATTATATATTATTGTGTGCCAATATATTGGCTGGACGCTAAAATGTTCGTCGAGGGCCGCATGCGGCCCGCGAGTTTTACACCCCTTATGTAGACTTTCCCAAATAGCCCTTAACGCGGTTTAGCGTGGCCACGCCTGTTATATAGCATATATGCATACATGTTTACATAAAGCATACATATATAGGGCATTTATTTACGTACAATATACATGTATAGCACACGTTTAGTATACGTATAGAATATGTTTATATGGTTCCAAAAATAAACACGTTTAAAAAAAAGTCTGAAGTCCCCCTCCCTCGATATTAGCCTCTTGTTTTTTAATATTGTACAATTTCTTTTCTTTTCTTTTCCAAATTGTTATATAAATTTAGGAGATGTACAGCGGAAAACGTCAAAATTTCAGAGTTCTCCATAGCATCAAAAACAAGTAATATTAAAGAAAAAATTTTAAAGACAATTCCTACTTAGGTCAACAAAGAAAAATTTTATTTTAGTTACTTTTTTCCACACACACACATATATATATATATATATATATATATATATATATATATATATGTGTATATATACACATATGTATGTATATGCATTTATATATATATATATATGTATGTATGTTTGTATATATATGTATATATATGTGTATATATATATATATATATATATATATATATATATATATATATGTGTGTGTGTGTGTGTGTGTGTGTGTGTATAATGTTTCTAAAGGTTTGTATGGATTGTACTATTGTAAATCGGCTTGTACATGGTTTTTATGGTTTATTATTGAACTTCCAGTCTTTTTTGCGCCTGGATTGATTATACTGGTTTATCTCTTTCAATTTTATTTATGTATGTATGTATATATATATATATATATATATATATATATATATATATATATATATATATATATATATATATATATATATATATATATATATATGTATATATATGTGTATATTCTTGAATGAGGTTAAGAAAAAACAGTGAAACACGATTGTTTGCCATTATAGTTTTATTTGTGATATAATTACAATAACACATAATTAATCTTATCTTTTACAATAATACATGATTAATGGCGTATAATTTCCAAATTATTATTTTAATTTCCAAATTATTATATAATTTTAGCAGATGTAGTGCGGACAACGTCAAAATTTCTGCGTCTTCCATAGCTCCAAAAAGCAAAAACAAGGTCTGGAAAATTCGCTAGCCTCCTGTAAAAATAACGCCAAATTTCCAGCCAAATATGTTCCCCCAACTGAGTTTGGGGAGGGGGGGAAACGAGGGGAGCACGCGTTCACCTCGACTCCCTGCGAAGCGAGTGGGGATCAAATTTCGAGGGGGAAGACGCTCCGAGTGCCACTCGGGCTTGTGTAAACGCGCTGTCAGGGATCTTGTCCCCCGTGGAAACCGATACGGGTTAGGTGTCGAAAAAACGATAAACTCGTTCGGCGGTTTCCGTGACGTCATCGCTTTCCCGAGAAACCTCAAACCTGCTCCCCCTGTTCGTTTTTGGGATGCATTTGACAGAGCATGGTTCTTTAGGACTGAAAACGCTGCTTCGCGGACGTGGCGAAGACCTATTACCCCGTTCTCTTGGGGATTTTAAAAATTTTGCACATTTGAGTATACTTGCGGCTATGCGACACCCGACTCGTGTAGAACACGTGGGATCGTCGCTAAAGCTTTGCGTTTCTTCGATAGGTAGCGGAAAAATCGGTAATTTCGTTAATCTGAAGTCACCGCCTTCACGGTTAATATGGAATCTGCACATACGCTATATTTTTTGGGTTTCTGGACAGAGATCTTTTGGAGTAATAGACCTTTAGAATGAATTAATGACGTCTTTAGTGCTACTTATTAATAGTTAGATGCCAATTAAACGATAAACTCGTAAAGCGGTTTTGTTGACGTCATCGCTTTAGCGAGTAACTTGAAACCAGCACCCCCATGTTCATGCTTGGGATGCATTTCACCGAGCTTAATTCTTTAGGACTAAAAAAGGCTTTAAGAAGAAGTTTCATGAAGTCCTCAGTAGTATGACGTCAAACGGTGAGATCGCTGGACGTGGCGAAGATCGTATAGCCCCGTTCTCCTTAGGATTTAAAAAATCTCCCGAATTAGAGTATCCTTGCAGCTTTGCGACACCAGAGTGTGAGGGGCACGTTGGTTCGCCCCGAAAGTTCCGTTTTTCTTCGATCGGTCGTGGGAAAATCTCGGGAAGGTCGATTCTCGAAATGAGAGGTCAGATGATAATCATGAGCATTAACCACGAGAATCTTTATCGCTCTTTAGGCATTAAGAAAAAAATTTAAAATTTTAATTATTTAAGCTTTAAGAAAACCCTCGCATGTTTTGATTTCTGTTTTCATGTAATCAACGTATTTTAAGTTGTAATTCACCCATATTTTTTGTAATTCACCCATAATCTTTGTTCGTCGCTGATTTTAGAGTAATTGTTTTAGTTCGACTTCTGCTCAAGTACGTCATTACAGCAAGTTTATTTCCTTTATTTGTATGAGAGATAAGTCATACTCTCCCACGATTGTGCTGTGATTTCAGCTATCACATTCAAATGCTCTGATAGACGAGCAGCTGTTTAGTCTACATATTACCCGTTCTGTCATATTGCGTTGTTTAGTTCCATACCTTCATTGAAATAATTCGCTCCTTGTTGAGACTCTTTGATCATTTTTTACTAAAGAAAATATAACACGCCAAACTAGGGAAATAAATGATATTGGGAAAACATTAAACTTTTCGCTTAAAATAACTAAAAATTAAACTTAATTTGCAAATTTTGGAAGCAAATTCAAGAGCAATGTAGAAGAACGCCTACACAGTAAGTAAAGGCAGCCAGCCAGACTGAAACCCACGGTGTGTCATGAATGACAAAAGTTTTGTCCCTTATGTATAGATAATTTCGAAAATTAATTCGCATAAATTTTATCCCTTCCTTTTTATACCTGGTATTTTTGTGCTCTTTCTGTGCTTCTTTTCTTTCCATTATTCCATGGTTTAAACTCTTTGTGTCTTGTTTGTAATTTCATTCCTCGCAGTTCCGTAGTTGTGTAATGACTATACTGCCTGGATGCAGTTATGCCTTCCTTGGCTTTATGTGTAGGCTTTCGTATTCAGTGTTTAAGAGAAAGAAATCTGAATTTGTTTTCAAATTTCTCGAAACGAGTTTCATTTTCATAAATCCAATTTTCTTTGATATTTTAAGGCTTTTTTTACATCATCATATTCCATTTTGCTTAGCTTATTGCAGTTGTCAAGGTGAACAATTTTTAAAACAACGGTATTTCCTGCTCAGGAGAAGAACATCTAAACTTAATGGAGATGAATATTATCACTTCCCTGCGCGAGAACCGCGAGAACTATTTGCTTTGATACTTGCGTATTCAATATGACTCCGATGTCCCCATTGTGGCTGAATAATATCTCATAATGTAATTGCAAGTCCAGACAAATATTTATCGGAATGGTATTTACAATTCAAAGAATACGCGTTGTATAATAGGTTACACGCAAGTTATCTATGTCGTACATAAAACATATTAGTTTCTTTTGAACATACAACACCTATGAAAACATAGTAACGCCAACAGGGAAATGGATTTCTCTGATTTAAGCACATAAACAAAAGGGCATAGTGATAACAATGAACTCAGTATGTTTCTTGGTTAAAGCAGAAGCAAACAGCATATCATGATTTCTGGGGGAGTATTGTTAATTGATCGATTGCTGTTAGATATTTTCAGGCTGTTGTAAAAGACTGAATAAGAACTAATGAAATATTTCATTCGTTTTAGATTTTTTTCCCAGTGACCCAAAACATTTATTTCTGTTGAATAAAGAAACATTCAGTGGTAAAAGATGGACGAATGTATACTTTTTTCTCACTTTGTACCCAGAAGAAGAAAAATTTTGGATGTTAACATTTCTTTCACTCGATGTGAATATCGAAACTTTTCTGCCCTTGATTTTTGTGAAAGCTTCAAACATGTTTTATTCTTTCCACGAACACAATATGAATCTCGAAATGCAAAAAGTATTGGATATTATATGAAAGAATACGTTTGAAAACTTTCAAGAGACGTTCTATTGATTTTTGTGTGCCAAAGATAAGCAGTTTGATGCCTCGGCTGAAAACTTCCTTTTCCTGCATTTAGGTATTGAGGTGTCTTCATTCAGCTCAGTGAATTTCAAGTCGCTAGGTCTGCATTGTTGTTGAAAATATTTAGAAACTAATACATACGTCTGGATACAATCGGTTAACACATAAACGCATATAACTATCTATATTTGTATCCCCCCCCCTCTCTCTCTCTCTCTCTATATATATATATATATATATATATATATATATGTATGTACACACACACACACACACACACACATATATATATATATATACAGTAGAATCTCGATCGATCGTTTTCGGATCCATCGTTTTTCCGTATGTGTCGTTCATTTTATCCAGTCCCAACGATCATATTGCTTTATGTTTTTCCGCATCTATCGTTTTCCCGCATTTACCGTTTATTTCAATCGGTCCCTTGCAAAACGATAGATCGAGATTCCACTGTATATATATATATATATATATATATATATATATATATATATAACATTAAAGACTATTAATTTTTCAATTTAATATTCTATAACATTTAAAACTACATACCCCTTTGTAAACTCTTAAACTATCTATTTCCCTTGGGCATCCGAATTAAATCTCAAACTATATTCCCAAATTTTAGTAAATCCTTCCCATTAAAGTCTATTAAAATCCCTTAATAAAGTCTAACAATAGCCTCAGGCATTTTATTCAAGATGGCTGACATTTTAACGAAACTCTGAGATGCATATCATCACTACCATGTTAAGCTTAATCCGCGCAAAAACATTAAACTCCTAACCAATCAACTGTTAATCAACACCATACTGTCACGTGATGAGATGAAGTGATAAAAGTTTCTGCCTTCCAAAAATAATCGGACTCATGTACTTTTCCCCTGACGCAATCATCCCGGCAGAGACGCCAGCGAAATAATAAAATTGTCTTTCATGAATGCTGGTGCCGTTGTCTTCATTTCGGTCATGACGTCTGGGTGTTAAGTAACTAATTTCTTCGTGATGTGGGAGGTTGGGGGTCTTCGAAGCAGTAATTTGTGGTCAGTCCTCCCATATTACATTTTAGTCGTCAGAGATTAAGGAACCAGCATGCGGGACCAGTAGCATTGTAGGATTTCCAAGCCATAGTTCTTCGCCAGTAACGTTTGCGGTCAACGGAGGAGTTTCGATTTTTTTTTTCTACCGGCATTGAGGCGTGCAGTGCTGAGGGCGAAGGTTTGCCCTCAGCACTGCACGCCTTATTATTTTTTCTTCCCAACATGACACTTATGGATATACTGGGGTGATTTTATGACTTTTCATCGTTTGCTGTCATCGAGGCCTTCATCTTCTTCGGTATCTTCAAGCTCATTTTCAAAAATTTTCATAAAATATAGTAAAACTGTTTTCATTCATTGCACCGTATGCCGAGGTGAGGATTTGCGGGAATGGATTTTTAAACGTCGGTGTGCACGGCCGGGCGACAGGTCATCTATTTTACTCTCAAGTTGATGAAGCGATAAAATTAAGCCAAAACTACCACTCAGCAATAGTTCTTCGGCCCGCGTACGTGTTATTACATATATATATATGTCGGGAATTAATTGGAGAAAGAATAATTAAGTTAAACTTAAAGGGGGCTTCGGGATAAATTATTTTCGTGGCGCTAAAGCCACTAGTTTCATATGCCAAGACGTTTCGAGAAAAAAAGGGGAATCCCGTTTGTATGGTTGGATTTGAATGACAGCTGTGGCACGCCTCATCTTCGGTGGCGACGTCAAGCGCATGCGCCATGGCTTTAGATGGTCTAAAACAATAGGGTTTTCATCAGAGAGCGGGAGTTTTTCAATGAGTTCGGTCACGCGTCACGGGGATCGAGATGATTTCTTGGAAATTAATTAGCAGATTGAATCGGGGTAGATTAAATATTTGGAAATAAACTCGTAAGTGGATTAATTTGTAGTTCTTTGCCACAGGCGTTTAATCATTGACTGCCATAACTTTAATAATTATTTAGGAATAGATTAAGAAGGAGTACCGTTGGATAGAAGACGGCATAGTGGAGATAGGTAAAATAAGCGTCGTGTCATATATATATATATATATAACTAAACTCACGGCGCAACAGCCTGATGTGAACCAGAGCCGGCGGTGCCCATCTCCGCTTTCTTGATCTTGGGGCTTGGGGTGCCATACAGCATATGTCTCAGTCAGGTGGTCAACCTGACGTGGGACCCCCAGAGTTTAGTTTCCAAGCATGCTTGGTCCTCATTTTATCGACCCACTCAAGGGATGAAAGGCTGAGTCGACCTTGCCCAGTCGCAGGGTCGAACCCTGGACCTGTGGGATGGCAGCTTGACGCTTTTAACCACTACGCCACCGGGCGTTTTATATATATATATATATAAATAAATAAATAAATAAATAAATATATACATATATATAATTGTGATGATTAAGGGGACACAGTACCCTGTCAAAATTTTTTTTTATTTTAAGTATTTCAATAAACATTGTAATTGTATTGCATTTTAGCAGTCATTTTAAAACATATTCTGAAAGGTAAAATTTATTTTAACAGTAAATTTAATTAAAATTTGAATTTTTTAATTTTTTTTTCAATTTTTAAAAATCCTTATAACTTTTTCAAATATTAATATTTTTGCTCCAATTTTTTATAGGTAATGTATTTATGTCTACTATATAAAAATTGGCATGGGTTTTTTAGATACTTTTAAAATTACATTTTATATAAATTTTTTTCTATCATTTGCAGTGAAAAACGATGAAAACTGGCACTTTGTTGTATATTTTTGAATATAAAAAGAGAAATAAGCATGTTATTGCATAATTCCATGCGAATTTTTATGCTATACATAATAGAAAACCTGTATAAAAAGTTTAATACTTGTGTCTTAAATACAAAAAAAGTTTTAGCACTTTTACTGCATGAATGTCAAGAAAAAACAAACATGGAGAAAAAGCCATTTAAAGTTTTCATTTGTTAAAAAAAGTCCCTTGAAATGAAATGATATACAAATTTTGTGGGTATTTATAATAGTCAATTAATATAATATATATATAAAACATTTTATCCATCCAACTTCAATATAAAATATTTTATGCAATTTTAAAAACAAGTCAGTGAACTGTAGAAAATAGAGTCGACAACAACTGCTCTTGGTTTAAATTTTTTTCAAATTCAACAAATAAATCTTAATGTTAATTCCATGCGAAGTTTCATTAAGCGTATAATAAAGAATATGTATAAAAACTTTTATATCTCTATCCGAATTATTAAAAAAATTATAACGTTCTCAATATATGACAGTTAAGAAAACATACCATTAAGAAAAAATAAATCATGCTACTTGAGAAAGTCATACCTGAAATTTGTATAAAATTAATGTGGAACTAGATTTGATGTACAAAGTAATGCATATGTAAAGCATTTCAACCATGTTTTAACATAAAAAATTTCCTTTAGGGTTGTAAAAGTATGAAAATTTAAAAAAAAATAAGAAAAATCGATGTAATTTTTATTCATGAAACATACCATTTACTACCACATTTTCTGAGAAAATTTTAAAAACATACTTATTTTACTAAATTGAAATCCCCAGGTTTATAGTTAACAAATATAACGAATAGAAATATAGCGTAAAGTTCAAGCAAAAGCTTAAAAATATACACTTCAGGAAGAAAAAAAATGCTGATTACAATTTTTTAACCGAAAATAAATAGCTACGTGCAGAACTACCATTACCATGTGTAAAAAATCCAAACAGTTACTTTTAACGGTTACTTCCTTCGCTCTGGTGAACAAAAAAAATAATTAATTAATTATTAATTTGAGTTTTTAGGCTAGTGGAAAAAAATGCCACCCCCACTTTAAATGATCACTTGTCCCTTTAATTTTCTCACAACCTTATAAAAATCTAAATAACTTTTAAAGTATTCAAGATACAGCTTTGAAATTTGGTGATCATATATAGAAAGGTGGGGACAATAATTTGAGTCAATAAAAAAAAATCGATATTTTGACGATTTTTAGGGTACTGTGTCCCCTTAAAGCATAAGCTATAGTTAATTATATTAATGAGCGTTAAACAGTAATTTTTCTATTAAAGTCCTAGTGTGTTTTCCAATTCAGGAAGTGACTGTGTTTCGCAGTGAAAAGTTCAGGGTCATTCGCTCGCCCACGCGCGTATCTTACATAACCATCGGATGTTCGAGCAAATGGGGGCTCTAGAAGAGGGTCTACGCCTTATGTGACTTATATAACGGAAGAGAAAGAAATTACGCAGTTCGGGGAAATCTTTGATAGAGTCAAGACGCGCGTCTGTCGCGTGGGCTGTAAGATGATGGAAAATGGCGTGTTAGATGGATTAATGGAGTATTTGATAATGTTAATCAATAAAGAGATGTCTAAAAGTTAATTCAGTATTAGTTCTTCCAGCGGCCTACTGTTTGATGACTGCATTTAGAGTAAGTAGTGTGTTTTAGATGGGTGTGCGGTGATAGAGCCGTGACATATATATATATATATATATATATATATATATATATATATATACAGTGGTGGCAAAATGTCCTGAACACACTCATTTTTTCCCCTAATTTTTGTGTTTGACTTAATTTTTCGTTATGAAATCATCGTACTATCTTAACTATTGTTATTGACTCGAATGTATTTTTTTCATGCTGATTTCAAATCTGTTTGTAGAATTCATGTAAAGTAAGTAGTTTAATTTTTATTTTGGAAAAAAAAACCATGATAAGACAAGCACAAGGTCACTGAAATAATGAGTGACTGTTTTTTCAACTAATGAAATACTTCGTTAATCCAATCTATTAGAGAGCAATACTGATGAAGGGTTGAAAGCAGAATGTGCAGCCTCTTTTTGTGTATTGAAAGCAGTTGTGTGTTGCAATTTGAAGTGCATGTGTGCAAAATATTGGAATTATGGGTAAATTTTTATTTCTACCTGATAATACAAGGTTTAAATTAATATTTTTGAAGGAAGAAGGTTATTCTATGCACCAAATTGCTGCTAAAGTACAATGTGGTCATTCTACTGTCGTGAGAACGTTGAAAAGATATTCTGAAGCAAAATCTATTGCGGACAGGGAGCGATCTGGACTACCGAGAAAAACAACTTTACGTGAAGACAGGGTATTGCACAAGATTTCACTTTCAAACAGAAAGCTTAATTCATCTCAAATTTTGAAACAATGGACTTCAACATCGAATGTGAATGTATGCCCAAGAACTGTGAGAGAAAGACTGCTGGAAATTGTATTACGAGGCTGCAAAGCTCGCCCAAAACCATTACTGACCGATTTTCAAAGCAAGAGGAGATTGGCGTGGGCAAGGGATGATTCATTACGGACTGTTAAAGACTCAGAAAAGGTAATATTTAATGATGAAAGTCAATTTTGTATTTCTGGTAACCAAAGTAGTGCCTATGTAAGACGACGCTCTCATGAAGAATTCAGTCCTCAGTGTCTGAAGCCCACAGTAAAGCACCCGACGAAAGTGATGATATGGGGCTGCATGTCTTCTCGTGGTATTGGAAGACTTCACATCGTGAGCGGAACAGCGAAAGCCAGAGATTACATTGACATAATGCAAAATAAATTGCTACCAACAGCGGGAGAAAAATGTAGGGATCAGTCATGGACTCTTCAGGACGATAATGCTCCATGTCACCATGCGAAGGTAGTCCAGAAATGGTTCGAAGACAATACTATGAAGAAGATGAACTGGCCAGGAAAGTCTCCGGATCTTAATCAGATAGAGAACCTATGAAATAAAATTTCTTAGGATATTTCGAAGAATAAACCTTCAAACAAACCTCACTTAATTGAAGATTTAATATTTTCCATCAACCATGTTGTCACGAAATAACTTCTTGTGAAATTGGTGTATTCGAAGCCAAACAGACGTAGATCCGTAAATTAAATCAAACGGCAGGCCCATAAAATATTGATGTTTAAACATGTAACTACCAAAATATAAAAATGTATATTAAATGTACCGTATTTGTAAAAATTTTTGTGTTATTCTTCTACGTATATTATGTTATTCTATATTGTGTTATTCTGTACATACTACACATTCTTGTGTTCAGGCAGCTGTACTACAAAAAATACTTGAGGCATCAAAAAATTTGTAACAGATTTGAAATCAGCATGAAAAAATACATTAGAATAATTAACAATAGTTAAGATAGTTCGATAATTTCATAACGAACAATTAAGTCAAACACAAAAATTAAGAAAAAAATGAGTGAGTTCAGGACTTTTTGCCACCACTGTATATATATATATATATATATATATATATATATATATATATATGTATGTGTATATATATTGTAGCGTACTGGAAGTATGGGGTTATTTTTCCCAAAACCTCACAGAGTGCGAGAAACACAGCTGCGTGTTATCGGGGTAGTTTTTGGCCGGTTCCCACTGTTTTTAAACACGTGCAAGAGTTTTGGCCTGAAGATTAATCCCTGGAATGGCGGTTTCCCTAACAAGTGGCGAGGGTAACTGTTTGGAAAACAGAAAATGATTTCTATCACCGTAATAAAGCTGTCTTCTCTTAGCGATAGCTTCATGCGAGTGACATCGGCGGGCGATAAAGTTTCGGCGTTAAGAAGAGCTGTCAGCCGATAATCAATCTGCCGCCCCCCCACGGCTGAAAATCCAGACATTCTAGAGAGACGCTGGATAGAATCCGCCTTGGGTGGACGTGTTTTTTAGGCTCCGGTGTGTTGGGCCGGGCTGGGTCTTGGAGCGTACGTTGTAAATCTACACGGGATTTAATTAAATATGTTGCACTGGTTAAATGTTAATTTTTTTTGTAAATAAATTTCCTTGTTAAGTTTCTTATTTTAAAAATTGGCTTCGCATTTTATTTAGGACTCTGTTTTTCTTTGTTATGGATCCAATAGTAGTAAATTTTAGCAACGCCTCAGAGAATCGCCTTAACCATTTCCCGTGACGCCACAATATATATATATATATATATATATGTATGTATGTATGTATGTATATATATATATGTATGTATGTATGTATGTATGTATATATATATATATATATATATATATATATATATATATATATATATATATATGTATGAATGTAAAGATATATATGTATGCATGTATATACAGTCGAACCTCCATATATCGAACTTCCCCATATCGAAATTTTCTATATATCGAACTCTTAGCAAATCTCCATGTTCATTACATAGAAAAACTGTTTCTATATATCGAAAAAATCTCTATATATGGAAATTTTTTTTCACGACATATTGGGAGATTTTATTCCACTTTAGAATAAAATCTCCCAATTTTCGGCGTTTGAAACAATACGTTGTGGACTTCAATTCGCGGAAAATGTCCCTGATGAAGTTTTTAGTGGACTGAATAAATGCGAGCATTTCTTTGATGAACTTTTCGCAAAACTGGCTGTTCAGCAAGATATTCGTAGTTTTTTTTTAAAGATTGTTACTGTGATCACTGTAACCACTGCCTGGATTGTTTTTTTAAAGGTATATAGTACTCAATAAATCTTTCATATTAATTAATTTTTTAGTTATTAACTTTCATTTAATGTGATTCGCATATAAATTAGAAATGAAGTTTCGTATACGAAAATTGGCTTTAATTTTAATGTTTTAGGAGAATTATGATAAAACTAAGATCAGTTCTATAAATCGAGATTTCTATATATCGAATTTTTTTCCGGCATTTTGCCACTTCGATATATAGAGGTTCGACTGTATATATAATTATGTATGTATAGATATGTATGTATGTATGTATATATATATATGTATGTATGTATAGATATGTATCTATGTATGTATATATATATATGTATGCATGTATGTATATCTGTATGTATATATATGTATGCATGTAAATATATATGTATGTATATATACGTATGTATATACGTACATATGTATATATATATAATGTATATATATATAATGTGTATATATATATATATATGTATGCATGTATGTATATCTGTATGTATATATATGTATGCATGTAAATATATATGTATGTATATATACGTATGTATATACGTACATATGTATATATATATAATGTATATATATATAATGTGTATATATATATATACAGTGGACGCTCGTTAATTCGAACTCGAAGGTCCTCTGAGAAAAGTTCGAATTATCCGATGTTAAGAGAAAATATATAACTTTAAATGTGTATCACTGAAGAAGAAACTCTCCTAGTATGTATAACCCCAGAAAATATATTATACTATATTATCTGAAGTTAAACATATTAAAAAGCAATACAGACTTACCTTAATCATAAAATGAAGCAAAAGATATGCAGTATAAAGTAAACTTTTATTTAAAATATGAATTACACTTTGGGGAAAAACTGAAAAAGAATTGTTTTTTGTCAAATTTTTACTTCGAATTAACCGAAGTGATAAAAATTTAGTTCGAATTAATGAGATATTTTTAACATTAACTCCAATACAAGTTTTTTGGGGCCTTTGAATTAGTTCGAATTAACCGAAAGTTCGAATTAACCGAGTTCGAATTAACGAGCGTCCATTGTATATATAATGTATATATATATATATATATATATATATATATATATATATATATATATATATAATGTATATATATAATGTATATATATATGTGTGTGTGTGTATATATATACATACATACATGCATTAAATTAGAAAGTAAATAAAAATTTCTTACTATCACAAAGATTTTAGTCTGTCATAAATACTGACAATGTAAAGGGCAGATTGCAAGACTTTTCCATTCAAGAAATAAATACAAATATTTGAAACATGAAATTAAAGCAAGGTTACCAGAATTATTTAAAGATAACATCTCTTAGTCAACAGTGCCGAAATTATATATGCATTTATACATAAATTTCGTCTCTTGTATGAAAATGGGAATGACGTCTTTATCTCAGAGCTGGATGATTCAGAAACTTGGAGAGAACTTACGTAAGAAATAGTGATAGAGTAAAAATTTAAAATAAAAAACCCTAAAATTTAACGTATAACTTTACAACTCATAACAAATACTGATAAACCTCACTGAGAAATATCGGAATACATTTCCTTTGGTCATAACACAATAATTTGGTCATAACACATTTGGTCATAACACGCGTCAGTAGATGACATTGCATATTACGAAACAAAGCTGTTATCTTCGGCAAGTGTTAGTGGGCTGTTTGAACGTGTTTACGCAAGGTCATGGCATGGGTTAATCCAAGCAGGCCCAGCGAGTGTTTATTAATTTTTTGACGGCAGAAGGTTTTAGAGAAGCAAAACATTTATTTTCTTATGAGGGATGTGTATAGGTGCTAGTGTGTTTCTCAGTGTACAGTATTCAGATGATTTAGCGCATTTCGTAAAGGACGTGTGAGCACGAGATATGCTGAGACCTGCTCGAGCACACTTGGCCATCACCATGGAATCGATTGCTGCCGTGTACAAGATTTGCTACGACGCTTACGTTGGGAGGTCCTCTACCAACCCCTGTAGCTTCAACCTGTCGGCCTACAACTACCACATCTTCGCCCACTGAAAAATGCTTCCGGTTTGGTAACGATGCAGAGGTGCGGGCCGCCGTTTGAGACTGGATTTGCAGACAACCAAGGACGGGGTATCCAAAATCTAGTAAGCTCTGGAACACTTGCTTGAATCGACAAGGCGACTATGTTTAGCGGATATGTAGCTCACATGTCCCTATTTTTTCCTGTATGTTCAGATATTCTAGCCATAAAACCATTACTGAAAAAAAGTCTGTCTTTCATCTAGGCTATCGGGATTACGTCGTCGGCAGGTAGCGACTGTTTTGATCTGTAAACTAAATCTTTTCAATCGTTTTTCAGACCACTACGGTTTTTTTTGTCATATAAACTTGATATTTATTTTGAATGTGTGAAACTTGCGTCAAAGAGTGTTCCCGAATTTTTTTTGTACATGTATTTCAATGTTATCATTACAATGAACATGCTTTTTAAACAAAAATTAAGAACGAGGCACATTTGGAAATTTAGTCAGATTCACTTTTATCAGATTGGTCCCGGTGATGGCAGAATGGACAAGAGTGTTTAGTCTTCCGCCATCCACTTTAAGACGTAGGTCCTGGTCAGGTTTAAACCTCGAGTTGCAAAAGTTGGCTATACCGCACTTAGACAACCAAGCAATTTCTATGTTCTGATTGTTGACACCAAGGCACGTTGGCTATGATTTGGCAACTTTCAGGATATTAATTTCGGTTTTCTGCAGGAACTAGATCTGAGTAACGTAAGATTAAAGGACATAAAATTAACTGTGAAATTATCGTCCATAAATTGAAGTGCTCTCAAAATTTCCAAAAGTCCTCGAAAGGAAATACTCTTTTCCTAATATTTTACTTTAAGTTTGTCCAGTGGCAGAGACTCAAAACGAATAAAACTAAATAAAGAGGTACAGATGATGTACAATACCGACATAAAATACTAAAGCTGGCAACGGTACAGATGATGTACAATACCGACATAAAATACTAAAGCTGGCAACGCCAAAATCGTATCCGAAGTTATCGCCCCAAGAATTCCTTTTGTTAGCATAGAGAGGCCTCTGAGCCGAAAACAAAATGCTTTATAACGGCCCAAATAAGTTCTGTTCAATTAGATCTTGAATTTCACATAATGGGCAAAATGGATGTATAAAAATTCCGATCCAACATAAATGATCTGCCAGGCATCCACACCTTGCCCCTAGTCTGGAGCAGGGACCACCCCATTATGGATTATTATTATGTACCACGACATGTTCTTGTCCTTCCCAACCGTTTATGCTAATTCCTTCTTGCAATCTTAGGGGGAGTTTCATGATCTTAGGTACAACTTAACACTGTGGTGAGATATCTGTTGTCATGCGCTGTGTCAACAACCTCTTTTCTCGAGGATATACGCTTGATTATTTCTATAGAAATTGCAATGTCAGAGAAAAACTACAGCACAATTCTTTTAATTGTTTTTCCCCTAAATTGAAGAAATACCTGATAATGAAAATTTTAACTAACTGTGGGGCATCGGTAGTCTTGGAAGCCTGTAAGGTTCCCTGTCTGTCCTAGAGAACGACTATTTTTGCAGATTTATAATGTTAAGTCAACTGCTGTTTTAGCGCAGTACGGAGAGCCTTTACCTCATAACCAAAGGCTTCTCTAAGATTTCCACCCGGAACATAAAAAGAAAATGGACCTGAAAACAGTCCACCAGTAGTCATGGAGGCGTCACATTATATTCCAGGTATATGCGCGCAACCAGCCACCCTCACGATTTCTTGAATAGATAGTTTCTAAAGCAATACTTCTTAGAACAACTGGAGCAGTCTCCCTCTTGGGAATTATTTCTAGAATATTTAAGTTTATTTAAATATTGAATGTCTTCCAAGGATATAACTTTAATGCATAGATAAACTTTTTTAAAAATGAAATAAAACTAAAAGTTTTTTAAGGTTTTTATATATTTGACTAGCTGAAAACCCGCACTTCGCTACGGCAGTACATTCAAATTAAATACAACGGTCAATGTATGCAATTAATGCCAATATATATATATATATATATATATATATATATATATATATATATATATATATAATAAATACGACGATTAATGTATACAATTGATGTAAATAAATACATTTATAAAAAAATCGTAAGGGATATTTTATAGACAAAATAATGTAGAAGAAAATATTCAAATTAAATCTAATAAGACATACTAAAGAATATAGTACAGTTTGAGGAACATATCTTTTACTGTATTTTAATATTTTTTTGGATAATGTCCAATCGTCTGCCGCATTAGCAAGGAAAAATTTTTTTTTGTCTATTTCGCACGCGACGATAAATTCATTTAAAGTGCCAGAAAAAGAAATCACGTGATCAGTATTTAATAAATTAAATTCTAAAATTAATCTTTAAAAATTTACCAAAAATCTGAAAATGGAGGTAAAGATTCGAAAAAGATTCATTTTAAAGAAATTTTTATGATCTTTCTCGTGAAAGTTACTAAAATAGCTTAAAAATTTAATTTAAAGAAATCTAAGAAGAATTTTTCAAAAATCTTTCTTAATGCACCTCTACACTATAAGAAGAATCACCATGCAAAATTTCAGCTCTTTAGGTCCAGCGGTTTGGTCTGTGCATTGTATGTCAGTCAGTGAGTCAGTCAGTTACGGAACTGTTTTATATATATAAATTACCCTAAGCACGCACTGGCGAACCAGATTTGCATAATTTACAGGAGAAAAAAACACAAAACAATAACGGCCTTAATCCTCAAAGAAAAAGCAGTTTTTTACCCGGCTTTCTTCTTGGGGACTCACAATTCGTTAGTTCCAACATAATTCGTTCGAATCTTTCTTCGATAGTCAGAAATTTTGGTCTTAAGAACAGACTTAACAAGTAGACAATCAAATTATAACGTAGATGATTTACCTTTGTAATAAATGTCAATCTATGAAAACTTTTCCGTTTGGAGAAGCATCTTAAATCTGGATGCATCGTAGAAACAAGAGTTTGAACTCTTTTGCTTAAAATGATTTGACTGATAAATTTTCGTTTTTAAATTTATATTAGAGTTTACACCTGGCTGGAGATAATTTGATAAACCCTGAAATCTGAATTCTGAAGACACCACTACTTCACAGTATTCCGTCTACAAATAATATTTATTGCAAAATTACTAAATTACCTCATCCCCACTATCTATGGATTGTCCAGTTGATCCAGATAGACGGCGCTGCAGCTAACTCCCCCACTCTAAAGAAAGAAACAGATGACTATCGCTTTAAATATTCATAAAAAGAATATTAATGTGAATTCTGAATCTTCCTCTAAGATAACGAGGAAAAAAATAATAAATGGATGGATTAATTTGTTGCAAATGTATTTCTTACATAAAAAGGAAAATATGAAAAAAAATTCTGTAAACTGAAGCTAATGTAAAAATATACTGAAAAATATGAAAATATTAAAAATATAGACACCCAGAAATGATAAACAATACTTTATAGAGCTTTATTCTCATTTTATACCTTAAAAAAGGAGTACGTGTAGGTTTTTATGTTTAGAAAGAATATATAGTTAAAAAATGAAGATAAGTTCTCTTCCATTTTCTCTCCTGGCATCGTTTCGATTTATTGACTTTATTTTTAAAATGCGTTTTGAGCAATATACATTTTTCATCTCATAATTTTAATAACTGCAATAACTCTGAACAATGCCATTGGTTTCTTTTTAAACTGAAGATTTTACAATTTTTATATCCTCTCAGACAGAAAATTTCCCAGAAACATTTTCAGTGATAGATTGTTGTGTTTTTAAATTTATAACGTTGTCTTTTTATTTATTTTTATTGGCTGTACGGTTAACTTTCCTCGATAAGTATTGTGTATTGGGATATTTAAATGTGTTTCTCGTACTAATAAAAAAAGATATCTATTCTTTATCTAATTATTGAAAAATGTAATATAAAAAAAGATCTTAAAAAAGTTTTTAAAAAATCATTTATAGTAATAAATATAAATGTCGATGCATTTTTAAAAGTTATAAATGAAATAGTTATGTTTAGTTATCTGTTTTGAGGATAGTAAGTGAGACGATCGTTTTATTTAATGGATCTAAAACTTGTTACCTTGTTTCAGTTCATCAATTTATCTTATCATTTACTGACTACAGATGATCCAAGTACAGAAATAAATTTAAAACAACAGACTTTAAATTTTCATTGTATATCAGAGTATATAAGGTTCGAATCTTATCTCTGGAGTAGACAGTTGTAGCCGATGATAAGTGCCTTTAAATTTAACTTGTTCCTGCCAATTTAGCCCTTGTGTTGCTAAAGAGGACTAAAGCGTTCCAAAACGCAACCATTACCTCCTGATATATGTTATTATCTTTACACTGTTATGTCTTTAAATTAAAATTTGGAAAGAAATTTACAAACGTATAGTTATCTATAATAAAATACACAGAGTAATTCCTATTAATCTATTAATAAAAATTAGTTTGACTCTCATAAAGCATCTAAACATCATATGAGACTACATTAGAGTAGACAGTTGTAGCCGATGAGAAGAGCCTTTAAATTTAACTTGTTCCTGTCTTTTATGCCTTTGTGTTGCTAAAGAAGACTAAAGCGATCCAAAATGTAACCACTACCTCCTGATATAGTTTATTATCTCTACACTGTTATGCCTTTAAATTAAAATTTGCAAAGAAATTTACAAACGTATAGTTATCTATAATAAAATACACAGAGTAATTCTCATTCATCTATTAATCAAAACTTAGTTTAACTCTCATAAAGCACCAAAACATCATATCAGACTACATTGGAGTGGACAGTTGTAGCCGATGAGAAGTTCGTTTAAATTTAACTTGTCATAAGAGGCGTCATAAGAGACTACATTCCGTAACCTCTAGGCCGATTTTTCACGTGGTTAGAAACCTGGCGGACTCTATTCTCGGACTTTACAGATATTACATACAATAGGCAAAAAAGGGTTGATGTCATGCTGTTGTTGTTCCTAGTGCCCCTTGGACGAATATTCCAGACTATGTCCATATAGCCTTCGGGTTCAGTAGCACGGCCCCGGTTTATAATAGCACAACAAGGGTCGGAGCCCGAATTGGCTAGGTGTCACCACAATTTTGACCGATCATCTCCAGGGGCGACATCTGGGAGGTTTGTACCTTCCCCACCAACTAACTTTATAGAAGAACTTTCCGGTCTACGGATTTAAAGTGCTCATATCCGGCCTAGACACGAAGCTATTTAACGGTGTTCGTCGGGATTCGATCCGAGCACACTCAGTACGGAAAGCCGATGCGCCACCGACAGGCTACCTTGAGCTCATTTGATGTCCTTTTCTTTCCTTCATTCATGAAAAATGATTGTCAATTTATAAGATATTTTTCCATATAAATAGAGAAAAAGTGTAAAAGAATACAAGGAAATGTCTAACACAAAATAATAGTTAAATTACACTTATTGAATTTCACTCGCCTCAAAATGGATTAATTTTTAAGCCCAAAAATAGTTTATCTTCAGTTAATGTCTAATTTTCTCATACTTATATTTTAATTATCAATATTAACGTTTGATTACTCATTATGTTTTTAAGTCGTCTTTTATCTTTGGTCGCTGATTCGCTCTTTGTGCTCACTTGTGTTTGCTAACTTTTGTCTTTTGTACCCTTTCCTGTCTCTTTTAATTATCTTACATTAATGTCAATTTATCTTATATTAAAGATTTTTATGACTGTTTTTGTTTAATTTGTTTTTCTTTAGTAAATGCCTATATTTTGCTTGTCTTTTGCTTCTGTTTGCGGTAGTTCTGTTTTTTCCCTTGTCATCTTATATGATATTTAAACTTTTTTCTTTTACTGTCTTTTTGATTTGAGTTTTTATGCTTGCCCCGGTTTGTGCATAAAGTAAATCCGTCAAAATGAGATTAAAAAGTCGTATTTTAACAGATAAGGGGGAACGTTACTTACTTGTATTTTAATTCTTTCATTGTTCTGTCGAGGAAGGTCACATACTGTGGCATTCAAATCATGAATATCAGTAAATAAAAGTGTAACTTATTTTTATGTTATATTATATATTTTTATACGTTCTTTGTTTTCACCCACTTCAGCAATGACTTTCAAACTCCAGAATTTGACCGTGGGGTAAATTTGAGACTAATTTGAATGTGACCTAAGAAAAGCTAACATTATATGTAACTAAGACTTATTTTCAAACACCTCGGATAAAGCTCACTGATATAGCTCTTAGATAGCATTTACTCATTAACGAAAACTTGTTCTCACATTTTAAAGATAGATCCATTTTATTTTCTTTAAAATCATTGGGATGCCTGAAACTGGGAATTGTTCCTGCAAATTTAGCCCTTGTATTGCTAAAGATGACTAATGCGATCCAAAACGCAACCATTAACTCCTGATAGATGTTATTATCTTTACACTGTTATGCCTTTAAATTAAAACTTGCAAAGAAATTTACAAACGTATAGTTATCTATAATAAAATTCACAGAGTAATCCCCATTCACATATTAATAAAAAATTTATTTGACTCTCATAAAACACTAAAACATCATATGAGACTGCATTGGAGTGACAGTTGTAGCCGATGAGAAGTGCCTTTAAATTTAACTTGTTTCTGCCAATTTAGCCGTTGTGTTGCTAAAGATGACTAAAATGATCCAAAATGCAATCATTACCCCCTGGTATATGTTATTACTAGCTGAATACCCATACTTCGCTACGGAGTACATTCAAAATAAATACAACGGTCAATGTATGCAATTAATGCCAATATATATATATATATATACATACATATATATATATATATATATATATATATATATATATATATATATATATATATATATATATATATATATATATATATATATATATATATATATATATATATATATATATATATATATATATGAGCCTAAAATATGGGAGGGGCGATCACGCGACCTTAAAACGGGATAGTAGTTAGTAAAATATAGGATTAACAATTTAAAAGTCTGGAAATTCAAATAAGCAGCATCAGGCATTGCAGTGAAAATAGGATTAATGGGTTCGACTTGATTCGATTACTGACGAACCACAGATTCCAAAGGGAAATTCCCCTTTTAATTATATAATCTTGGCGCATCTGTGGTTTGAGCGTCGAAGAGAAAGGAAATGCTGAGTTTAGCAAAACAACATGTACAATATGACATCTCGCATAAGTAATGAGCGTCACTAAACGTTGGTTTTAACGTTGAAATAAAGAAAATCGGCAGAGCCATGGAGAGATAGCATCGAGTAAAGATGTGTGCCGAAGGCGCACAGATTTTAATGGGATTGGGACGCCATTTCTTTTAGATATGGAGCTGAGAGTCTTAAAAAGGTTTAATAAATACTCGTAATTGATATTGGAGTTGTCGTCACTGTATTTGAGTTTGGATTCTACATTGCCTAGCCACCGGACCACGGACTGCAAAATGATTAATAGGATATTTGGAATGATGTGTTAATAGGATCGGGCGGGAAGCACCAACGTCCGACATATATATAAATAAATAAATAAATATATATATATATATATATATATATATATATATATATATATATAATAAATAAAACGATCAATGTATGCAATTGATATAAAAAAACAAAAAAATATACTTATAAAAAATAGTAACAGATATTTTTATAGACAAAATAATGTAGAAGAAAATATTCAAATTAAATCTAATAGAACATACTAAAGAATATAGTACAGGTAATATAGTACAGTTTAAGGAACATATATTTTACTGTATTTTAACATTTTTTGGATAATGTCCAATCGTCTGCCGCATTAGCAAGAAAAAAAATTGTCAATTTATTTCATTGTTATGCACGTGACCCAATTTAGTTTAAAGTATCCCAAAAAGAAAAGAAAACACGTGATCAGCATTTAATAAATTAAATTCTAAAAATTAATCTTAAAAGATTCACCAAAAATCAGAAAATGGAGGTAAAGATTCGAAAAAGATTTCATTTTAAAGGAATTTTTATGATCTTTCTCGTGATATAAATTTTAACACCCTAAGATTATTATTTTAAATGCAAGCTTAAAAAAGTTACAAAGACAGCTTAATTTAATTTTTAAAAATCTAAGAAGAATTTTTCAAAAATCTCTCTTAGTGCACCCTTACACTATAAGAAGAATTGCCATGCAAAATTTCAGCCCTTTAGGTCCAGCGGTTTGTTCTGTGCGTTATATGTCAGTCAGTCAGCCAGTCAGTCAGTCAGTCAATCAATTAGTCAGTGAGTCAGTTACGGAACTGTTTTATATATATAGATAGTTCTCACAGATTTCTTAAATACTAGGAATAAATTATTGTTCCTTACTTTGGAGTCAGTGTTTCCGAGTCTGTTCTTTACTGTATATAATTAGGGTAGATCTACCAATACTGATATCGTAGGACGTATACTTTAGATATGAATGGGGAATATATTTACCAATCTGAAATGTGTTTGTTCGAACAATGTGGACGTTCGAACAATGTGTACAGCTTTGATAATTTTGTTAAATTCCACAGTAGCATTCAAAATATATATGTCCAGAATTAATAGAAAATTCAAACATTTTGAAAAGTTTCCCACACACATATAATCTGCAAAAGAATCCTATAAATTTCCCTTGAAAGTTAAATGGAGACTAAAATTGTTCAACGGAGGCCTAGCTTTGATAGGTTTAAAAAAAGAGCCATTCAATCAAAAATCATTCAGTAGAAACATCAAAATGTTTACCTTTCTTGTCCAAAAATCAATAAAAACTCTTTTTGGAAATTTTGAAAGTATTCTTTCTTGTAATATCCAATATTTTTTTGTGCTTTGTGATTCATATTGTGTTCCGGGAAAGAATAAAATATCACAAAGCGTAGAAAACGTTTTTCAAAATCAAGGCAGAGAAAACTTTGGGCATTCATCGAAAGAAAGAAATTCCACCGTTCGAAATCTTCTCACGTCTGGATTCTGAGTTTAAAAAATTAATCTTTCATGTCTAACCAAATAACGATTCATCATTCTTAAAATTTTAAAGGAAAGGATTTTGAGCACCGGATATTGCACGATGCTGAAGGTTTTTAAAGAACCTTTACGTATTTAAAATTTTTCCTACGTGCTACATTTTGAAGAGGAATTTAAGGTTTTATACACATTATAGAATTTCCTTTATTCTTCAGTATAAATTGAAAAAAACTGTTATGATAGTTCAATATTATTATAGAAAGGCAAACCAGTTTTAATAAATATGTATTATCTTAAATAAATGTAGCGTTCACAGAAAATAATCTCTCTATGAAATAAAAATGGAATTCGTTATTAATTTCATTACAGGTTTACTGTCCACTAATTTCATACAAATAAAAATGTCTGAAAATCATTTGAAGCTATGGAGAAATTTAAAAAGATGGCAAGCAATAATTCATAAAAATAGTCAAGTAAATACGGCATTCTTGCTTTGATACATGTGTAATTATGAATATATTAATATTTTCATTGTCTTTAAACACTCGTAAAGTTGTCTGGTTGCCTATGACGTTTTGGAAAAAAAATGGTTAATCTAATCTTTGCTCGTGTTAATCGGAAAGAAGTGTTAAAATAATGGGAATCGGATAAGGGGCGGAAAATAATGTTTTAAAAATGTTCAAGAGTTTTGAGGGAGTTTTCAAATTTTGGCAAAATTATTAACTTTTACATGACTTAGTATTTCATTATTGTTGAATAAAGCTGTTGAGAAAGTTTCAATTAGGTAGCGCTGCTGTGTTTCAATAATTATGGACGACGTTTGATGGCGCTGCTTGACTGAGATAATCTCGTACCCTTTCTACCTAAAATATATTTGATTTAGATTTTGATATGAAATGAGTGTTCCTATGGGCGAACGAGTTTTATGCTCGTATTTTTGATTGAGTTTTTAAATCCTTAATTTCCTTTTATGTTTTTTATGTTGTTTGTGTGTGTTATTAAAGATTTTTGTCAAGTTCAGCCGTGCATCAAATTTCTTTTGACTATTTTATTTTGATTTACCACTGAGCACTTTCGATTTTGCAAAAAAACAGTGTTGTTTCAGTATTTTTAAGCTCAAGACATCGCTATATTTTTGCGATGTGTTAAGTTTTTGGTAATTCAATCTATAGAAACTAATTCTAATTCTAACTGTTTTGACATACTAAAAATTTTTGCTCTACAAATCTCAAAAAGATCACTTTGATACACTCTATGTACAAAGAGAGAGTATTAGATTAGGAAAATAGCTTCAAAAATCTAGATAAACGGGAACACATTTTTACTTTTTACTTAATAGAAGGAAAAATACGAAAATGTTTTTCAAAACTGCGAGACTCCAATTATTTTACAATTTTGATGCAAGAATTATAATCTAGTATGTTAGAGACTGTTTCGAATGTTTTTCTTCAGATTTTCACGCTTGCTATCACTTATTCTTCCTTAAAGAGATGCGAACATAATGGGATTTAAACTCATAAATAATAGTTTTTTGTAATAGATCAAAAAGGAAATAGTAAGGCGTTTATTCATGTATTCGTATCCCAAATAGTTTACAGATCTAATTCCTTTTGCCAGAAAATAATGGATTTTTAAATATTTAAGCTCTTTTTAGAGGGGAAAAATCATTTATCAAATATGTTTCGTTAAGTTTCCTGGTATATCCTGAAACTTTCAGCGACGCTATAAAATGCATGCATAGTTTTTATGCTTCAGATTTTTTATTTGAATCAACGCTGTGTGTACTAACTTATGTCGAGATCGGGGGATTATCCCAGATCTTCAAATGAAGGATGTTTTCCTTTTTGAATCTTATTTGGGATCACCCACTACACGATGGGGAAAGAGCCTAATAAATTACAATAACAGTGACATGAGAGACTGCACTAATGTTATACAGGAGAAAAATAGCTGTAAGGTATACACAAGATTGGATTCACAAGAATCGAACTTTTGAGTAAATGAATTAAAGAAGCTGCTTGGGATATGCTAATTTCGGCATACGCGCTTAGTATAAATACCATGCAGCGTCATTAATGAAAAAGGTGGTTAGGGTTGAAGAAGGTTGTTAAGGTTGATAGTTAAGCGAGAGGGAGCTACGAGGGTATGCAGCTCCAGTACTATCCGGTTCTAGTGCTTAGCAGGCCCGAAGTTTACGTGGCAGTACTGCTGGTTTGACTTACTGTTAGTGAGTATTGAAAAATATATTGTTCTTGAAAGCTGTATTTATATATTCCGTACAAGTGGTACGTATGCTTATTGCTGTAAAAGCTAATTCTATATGTGCAACGAATTCAATAAACATTGTTTCATGTAAAAACTGTGTTTGCATCAAATTCATTTAGAGTGCCAATTCAAATTATATACACCCAATTCTGGGTAGAAGTGAGCTATATTCTCTATATAGCTGTTCAAAAACATTTATTATATTTTAAAGAAAAAAAATCAGTCGTATAGATTTAAGGCTGCTATGTACTAACCGCATTAGATTCGCTCACCTCAATGTTAACCTATAGAGAAAATTTGTCCACGGATTGCCGACTTGGATTCAAAGATTTTAAAAAAAAAAAATTGTACTCCGTCATAGAGAAAGAAGTTTTACATTTGTGTACATTTTTCGTTTTTTTTAAAATGCAATTAATATTTTAAAATTTGAATTATTCGGGGAAAAATCTGGTATCGTGTGTTTTAAACGCTCATAAATTCCTTCGGTGGACGAAATTTATAAAATGAATCCTGTAGCGTTTTGCAGAAAAGTTCAGGCTATCTGACAATACCAATTTTATTTGATTATCAGCATTTATGTACCTGTAAACAGTTGACAAAAATATGTTTTAAATAAAAAATTTGGGGGTAGTGCTTAACCCCCCTATAGAGAGAGAGCCATTACAATCCCTCATAATGTCAATCCTAAGGGGGGTGGAATTCTTGAACTGTCAGCTGGATTCCTCCCACCACAAGAGTCTACAAGAAGAAGAAAAGGGAAATATGATTTTTTTTCTTTGTACATAGCAGCCTTAAAGGGTATTTTTTTTATATATAAGTATGAATTTAGTCCTTTTTATATACCACAATGCCCATTCTAACACCAGACACCTTAATATTCAGGAGCTTCCAAACTACCCTTAGTGTACCCTGAGTTGCTCTAATGTTTTACTTTACTACTTCATTACTTATAACTCTATATAAAAAAGGCAGCCATTTAATGCTCACTTGACATAATAATGAAATCATAAAACACGAGAAGGGGAAATAACTTAAAAAAATTAACGTAAAAAATTACCGCGCACCTAAAATACTTACTTACACTAACTGTAAATGCGAAGTTCTAGTCTAAATCAAACATATGAATCAGTTATGAACGATTTTGATTAGCGTTTGCCCTCTGCACCTTATTGTAAGAGACTGTATTGACATGTGACAACTATAAATGAATTTAAAGAGATAATCTCTAGGGCACCTTATAGAGCAAATTCTTAGGTAATTAGAAAGTACTACAGAGTCCCGATAATTTGATTTAGACAAAATGACTTCAGTGAAGACGTACCTTGGACCAAAAAAAAAATATCCTCTACAGGGTAAATATAGATAGATATATGTTTCCAGCAAAGAGTCATTTACTCTTTACAAATAAACCTGCAATGAGAGATTAGTTAAACTATGTGTAATTGGCTTTCGCGAGTAATGTGGAAACAAAACTAAAACAGAATGAGGAAGATAGTTTTATTTAATACTTTCTTAATTCGATAGTTGGCTGCAATGAAATTTGAAATAGTACCTGTCCTCTTTAATCGCAACTAAATATCGAATTCATGATGAAATAATGTTACGAAAACCTATTACATGGACATTCGTGGCCCATTCAACGACATTTATTTATTTAATTCTGTTTGTCCTCATTCCAAAGGCACCGTAATTTTTGCAAATATTGCACTATTGGGAACCGTTTTACCTGTATTGAATTACAAGCAAACAAGCTCCGAGGTTTAGCATCTTATAATTTGACACGGAAGTACTCATTATTGCTTAAAATATTGATATTCGTATGTTGGAAAAGAATAATTTTTTTCTGATTTTATTTAGGTATTTTAATGGCTTTTGATTAATTATACGCTTTTTCATGTTTTCATTGATTTTTCGGTACAATGCCACGCTGGAAAAATCATGGGTGTCATAGTAATTAATTTTTTAACCACTTGGTATAGAGTTGATTGTTTAGTCACACGAATGTAAAATACTTCCTGAACTATTCAGTATTTGATACACGTAAGACATAAATTTAATTAAAATTTCAAATCTCCCAGTGATAAGTACTCAGCAAAATCTTTTGACAACTATGCCTTCGCTGTTTACCTTATGTTTATAAAGCTTTCATTAGTTTTGACGTTATATAAAACGTATCCAGTTTTTTTAGTTAAACCTCCAGAGGCAGAAATATTTCTTTTTGGTTTTACACTTATTTGAAAAAATTATAAAACCATACATTTCACTTGAAGCCTTGTTAATTTTTTCCCTCATATACCCTGACTGAAAGAGTTTTATAACGTTCTCAAGTCAGTCAATGACACGAAAGTCATAACAAATATATACACACTTATATTTACTTAATAATATTGTTACGAGTTAGGGACCAACTTGGCGTGTTATCGCCAGAATGCGATGTTTTGGAGTTCGCGTGATTTAAAAATATGGTTTTGCACGTTCACGCGTCTACCATGGAGTAAGAAATAAATCCTGTTCTTGGGTCTATTGTTATAAATGGTTTTGTTGAGTGGTGTGGCATCACAGGTTTTGTTTCCTAGGCGAATAAGAGTATGGAATAAAAGTTCAGTTAAAAAGAGTTGTTCTTGTGGCGATAGGTTGCAGATTTTGAACAGGTGACATTTTCTTCTTGAAAGGATGTTTTCTCGTCGGGCTTGAGACGGGGACCTTGGTGTAAGATTATAAGGTCATATATTATTTATTAATAAGTGTTATACTGTATTACTTTGAATTTCATGGGTAATTTGTAAAACTTTGAATTTCTAATTGTTAAGAAAAGTATATAGGTGCTGGAGTTTGTCGACTTCCATCGAAGATTTCTTGTATTATTTTGTCTACTGCTGCAAGTTGTAAAAGAACTGCTTATAAAAATCTCTGTTTTTCATTTGCGGTAACTGGCATATTTATTTCTGTATTTGAAATTCTCTTTTTAAATTATCTTTTCGTACCACGGATTTGGTACAATATTTATAGTATTTATACAGGACTTTGAATCACTAATTAAGATATTTCTCTCTCAGTAAAGGCCTAGAGATTTTTCTTTCATTCGAACAGTCTCCGAAAACAAACAGGGCAACTTGGTGTGTTCGCACAGGCTTTATTCAAGCCTGAATACTTGGCAGGTCACTCCGACTCTACCTTTTCCGGGGCTTGATTTCCCGGCTTCGAGGTTTGAGTACTATTGTGCTAAGGGGGCTGTAAGCCACCCCTTTTAAACAGCGACTCAAAAGAGAGATGGGAATCTAGTGACGTTACAATACATTGATAGTAATATGCAAATCAACAACACGACGTCAAATAATGTCAAATGGCGAAACTTTGAATGCTCATTGAACCAAATCTGTATGTCAGAGGTTGGTGGGACATACAGATTTGAATTGGCGAGAATAAGCTTTGGACGGGACCTTCGAGTACCCAAGAGCAACAGCGAGTATCACTGGCCAAACAACTGTGTTTATGCGGGAAATATGTTGAATAACTACGAAATGAACTTTCGATGTGACGAACGGCCGGCTATCACCTTTCTCCATCCTCTCACGCAGAGCCGACTGTGCTGATGTCACACACATATATATATATACAGTGCTAAAAATATTAGGGGAGCACATGGTTTTAACGAAATTACGCAAATACTTACACCGATAAGTAACATAAAATAAATTATCCATAATTTAAAGCCTAGCTGAAACAGAAGAAGAAAACTTCATATGCAAATCAAAGTTCATGACGTCAAAACCCAGAAAAAGAACATAAGGGCGGAAATTGGGATGTTGCAGAAACGTCTGTTTCACTGCCTTAACTGTGAAATTCGATTGCTCAGTTATTCTTTTTGAAAAAAGGTGACTTGAAAATGTCTCAACAACGTGATTTACAGGAATCCATGGCATGACGTATTATAGGCAGACTTGAATCCGGGCAAACACAACGTAGTGTCGCGGACGCCGTTGGAGTCGCCAGAAGTGTCGGTGCAAGGCTGTGGAATCGATTCCAAGAAACAGGGAATGTTAGACGTCGACTAGGGCAAGGTCGGCCACGCGCCACTACAGCAACTGATGACCGGTATATACTGTTAAAAGCTCGTCGAAACAGAACAGACAATGCTACTTATCTGCAAAGACAGTTACTCTTGGCAACAGGACGAAGAGTGTCCAGCCAAAAAGTACGTAATAAGCTTCATCAGGGAGGTCTCTATGCACGTAGGCCAATGGTCTGCATTCCGTTGACCTCACGCCACCATGCAGTCCAAAGGAGATGGGCTACTGAACATCGAGATTAGGAGCAACATGATTGGAGCCAAGTGCTGTTTACAGACGAGTCTCGATTCAGCCTGGAGTGTGACACCCGACGTGTTTTGGTATGGAGGGAAAGGGGCACTCGGAATAACCCCGCATTCGTTCGTGAAAGGTCACAATACAGACGAGCTGGTTTTATGGTATGGGGTGGAATCAGCATAGGTGGACGTACGAACCTGCATATCATTCGGAATGGTACTTTGACGGCCCGATGGTATGCAGACGAGATACTGAGACCTCATGTCATACCTTACGCTGCAGCCATTGGAGATTCCTTTGTTTTCCAGCATGATAATGCCAGACCGCATACAGTTCGTCTTGGGGAGAACATGCTTGAAGCTGAAACAATACAGCGTATGGAATGGCCAGCGTGCTCTCCTGACGTGAATCCAATCGTGCATGTTTGGGACATGCTCGGACGATGCATTGCTGCGAGACCAAGGCCTCCTTTTACTCTCCGAGACTTGCACTTCTTAGGAGTGGAACAGTATTCCCCAAAGTCTTATCGATAACATCATCGCATCCATGGAAATCAGGCTTGCAGCAGTCTTAGCTGTTTGAAGAGACCACATGCACTATTAAATATCTTGTATCATTTCTAAACAATACCTTTTTTTATCGTTTACATGTAACTAAATTGTTGCCCAAAATCATCTTTTCATATTTTTTTCATATTTTCAAAGAATTAAAGCTTAATTACAAATTTGTTTGAGTCTTTTTTTCTGTATTGCGCATTCATACGTGTGTACTATCCATTTTATGCCAATACGTGGCTGTCTCGCATCGTTTTCGTAACTTCTTTGCTTGCTCCCCTAATTTTTTTGAGCAGTGTATAAATATATATATATATATATATATATATATATATATATATATATATATATATATATATATATATATATATATATATATATATATATATTTATGTATATATATATATACGTACACACACACACACATACATATATATATTTCAATATTTGGCACTTCATTCTTCAGGATTATTTACTTAAAAATCCACTAGAATTCAGTTCCTTTGTAATAGTTTTCAGCCAGGAACGAGCTTCTCTTATTGCAGTATTCCGTTGTTATCATGCAGTCTTATTTCCTATCTATCTTACTTCATATATATATATATATATATATATATATATATATATATATATATATATATATATATATATGAAGTAATATGTTTCACGTCTTTAATCAAAAAGTAGAAGGAGAAATATTTCTTGCCGTTGGAGGTAAGATTTAGTGTACCTCAGTTGTAGATCTAGATGTCGAAAAATAACTTGATAGGATTGAGGTGTGTCTTATGCGAGGTGGTAAGTAAAGGATTAAGAAATAATGGATATTAGCTGTGACAGAAATAATAGGAGTCATAGTCGCTACTCTCTGTGATCAGTATACTCTCTGATACTAGATTTTGCTTAAAAATTTCCGTATCTCATGTTCTTTTAAATACGAAGCTAAATGTGTTAGAATCAACAACTTCTAATAATTAATGGTTATAATCCGTTTGCGAATACGTTAAACATTAAAATGGCGATTTCTTGCTTTCGGAGAAAGATCCAGGTTTTTAATAAGATTATCAAACTTGTTCAAGATTATAGCTTGATTTTACCGTAATTTAGAAACAAATGCCAGTGAGATAATACGTCTAATAATAGTGTTTTATCGTATATTATTGTACAAAAGTGCTGCGGTAGATTAAAAAATTCTCAAAAGTTTACTCTATTGTTAACAGATGGCAGCACGACTGCATTTTGAATGATCGGACCCTGAAAATCCTTATTCGCAGGCAAGGAGAAATTTATATCCGAGCGTTTCAAATAAGTCTAAATTCCGTGACGGAACGGAAATAAAATTCGTTTCGCCCCTGGTGGGATTTGAACCCACAATCTTTGGCTCCGGAGGCCAACGCCTTATCCATTAGGCCACAGGAGCTACGCACACACATATGCCTTCTTTCGAGCATTTCAAATCTCTATTTTATTTGCAATTATGATGCCTTTTCGTGAATAGGAGTGCAGGCATTTTTGAGAAGATGCTTTTAAAGGCGCAGGATTCATGTATACGAATAAAATTTGATCTCCTTGATAAAATCCAATTTTAGCAAAATACAGTACTCTCTACGGTCATATATGAGGTTATGATTGAAGGGGATTATTTTCTTTTACATAATATTTAATGTCCATTAAATTAACTGATCTTGCACATATCCTCAAAATTGCCTCATTAATATACTATATATTCTCTTATGGTCTCAAAATAAATTTTTCGATAAAACAAAGTCCTCGATAAAAGCTCTTAAGAATTTGGATGAAATTGGAGAACTATGTAAGAAATAGTTTCCATTCTTATTATTTCATCTATTTATCTATCTATCTGTCTTCATCAGTCTAGTTATCTTCTATCTGTATGATAGAATGATACGGTTTTTTTCAGATTGTTTAGTTTAGTTTAAGGAAACTTAAAAATAATGTATAGTGCTAATATTCAAAATGTAAAATATCTTCCTTTTACATGCAGGCATTTACTCCTGTTGATAAAGTAGTATCATATATAAATTTTCCATAACTTATGCTTACAGAAGATGTAAAATTTTGAGAAACTTTTGTAAAAAGATATGCAAAAGGAAATCAAAAATTCTCCCTATACAACGTGGAATAAAAAATAGATTTTTCAGAAACTTGTTAAAAGTTATGCGTCACAATTCTTGTTTCATAAAAATAAGAAGCTAACGAAATTCAATATATAAAATCGCGTACATTAGAAGGAAATTTTGTAAGATATGGAGAGTAAAATCAGCTCGATATAAGATAACTTTCGCTGATAATATGTTTTTTTCTAGTAGTTTGTTTATAAAATTTTTAGGAATCACAATATTTTAAAGTGTTTAGTTGTTGATGTTTATATGTCTGAACATTGTCACGGGCTAAATGGGCCGCTGACTTGACAAATCGGTGAAGTCCATAATACAAAAAGGGAAGAAAAGTGATAAAATAATACATATTGTTTTTTAAAATTAATTTCAAAATATAAATTCAAATAAACATTGTAGAATGTAATACTGCAGATGTAGCTTTTATCTGACGACATATTAAATCTATAAGATAGATTATACTTGAGTCATCGTTATTACTATTACAATTTTTACCTGACTAAGGGACTTAGATGATTTGGCAAGAGAAAATAAGTAATAACATCCAATTCAGTCTTCAAATTATTTTTTTACTAGAGAAAAATTTTAAATATTGCTAAATAATTCACAAGTACTTCTGCAGCAGTTAGACTGTAACTGACTCATTTATTTTACCTTTTTTTATGATGAAGCAACACTAAAGATAGACCGTTATTATCAAGTACTTGCTTCTGCGTTTGAATTGCATTATTGCAACGATTTACATTAGAGTACGAACTTAACTTTGGCTTCTGAAAAGGGTTTCTTATTATTCGATGACCAAAAAATATTTTGCCATTCAGGGGTTTTAATTGAAGGCCTTATTTTAACAGTGGGCCAACTCCATTCTTGTTCATTTTGAGATACAGAGCCTTAAAGTCTAGTGAGTGCTGATAAATGACTGCTGAAATCTGATTTGTAATGACCTCTGTTGGCAGCAGGAATAAGCTGGAGGTGTTCCACTTTTAAAATAAGATAGAAATGACTTGTATAAGCATGAAAGTGAGGCTAACTCTCATTTTTTTTTAAAGTGGAGTTGGCCCACTATTCAAATAAGGCCTTCAATTATTGAAACCATTGAACCATTATCCCAAATAATGGTTGTTATTTGGGAAATTTATTATAAATGCAAAAAGTTAGGGGTCAATCAAGTGTTTTGACCCTAAAATTTAAAAAAATTCAAAAAGTGGTCTTAACCGATTTGGCTTATGAATGGCTCAAATCACCTCTATAAGCTTTAATACACTGTGAAGTTATCATCCTCCAAAAAGTAATAGCGTATAAATTAATTAAACTGGCTTTTATCTATTTATAAATATTTGTTTCAACTTAAAATTTCTTCTAAGGCATTTTAATTCTTTTTAATCCTGTCAACGGTATTCAAATTTCAAACTTTACAATAAGAAGAAAAATGTTGTTCTTTGACAAATTAAATTTAAGAGTAAGAGATCTTTTTAACGGCTAAAAGAAACTTTTTAGTGGCTAGTTTGAAAGAGAAATCTATTTAATAGAAAACACTAGCGTTAATTCTTTTTTTTTTTGTGCCTCGAGGTAACATCGTAAAAATGTTTAATTAAAAGAGTAAAATAGTTAATGCTAACAACTATGTATATTCAATCTAGAGAGCTTTTTAAACTCTGAAGTCTGTTTACTCTCATTTGTTCGGAAAAAACATTGTGTCCAGAAAAGTCATGTCAAAGAACATTTAAAAAAAATACATTTGAAACTGCCGAAAAGTTTATGAAGTTTTTTTCAAAATGGATAGCTAGTTCACAGATAAAGTATTTTATCAGTTTTTTAAACACCTATGTTTGTGAGTAATGAAACAATGGAGAGGGGAATTCTTTACTCTGCAAAGGTAGCAAGGAAAACGCACCAATCTGCAAACCATAAGATCAAGACTTTCTTAAGCTACCCGTACACCTTCGAGGGTGATTTTTTATGAAATTTTTTGAATTTTGTTTTCTTATCTATTTCTTATGACAGGTCAAGTTAAAATTTGGGAAAATGTATAAAAAATTTAGCTGTTACATTAAAATATATTTTAAGGGGGAAAAACGGTGAAAATTCTACATTTCCGCGAAAAATAATAACACAAAAACAAGCAAATATATTAGCATTTTATAAATTGAAGAAATAAGATAATAATGTTATCTAAGTAATGGAGTGTTCTGAGGGTTTCACTCTGTTTATCTCAGAGCATGTTGTGGTTACAGTAATGATGTACAGGAAAATCACTTAAAATTCCTTGTCACTTGCAATTCATACGTATGTAAACAATAAAATAATTAATCTGCAACCATGAGCATACACTATTCCCTTTATAAACATTTATATATAAAGTATGCAAAATTTTAAGCATAACTTTTTGGTTATAGGAAGTGTTGCGTAAAGAGAAATGATGAAAAATTAATATTGAGAAAACGCTAAAAATAACTTCATAGCACATTTCTTACTTTAACATAACTATTTTCGAAATTAATTCCACCAGAATTATAAATTCAAGCAGAATTAGAAACATAAAAGATTAGGCTTTAATGGCATTGATAAAAAAATTGATATTTTGAACCGAAAATGCCATTTTAAATGTGTACGGATACCTTTATGTTAAGCTCAATGTTAACCCATGGAAATAATTTTTTCAAAGATTGTCAACTTAGATTTAATAATTGTACTCCATAATATAGAGAGAATTTTTTTACACGGGTATTTTTTCATTCTTAAACAGAAATTCAAATTATATTTTTTAATTTGAAATATTCGAGGAAAAAAAACCCTATTATACTGTTTAAAACGCACGTAATTTCCTTTGGTGGACGGAATTTCTGAAATGAATAAGATAGCAGCTTAAACAATTTTTTTCTCTACTACGGAATACTAATAAAAAAAAAATCTTTAAATACAAGTAGACAGTCACTGGAAAATTTTCTCCATAGGCTATCACAGAGCTAAGTAATCCAATATGGCTATTTCACAGCAGTCCTAACAGTTGGCTGTAATGAATGTAATAAAAAAAATTCAGGTAGTCTCATCTAGCGAAACTACCGAGGGTTATTAACATAGGATTACTTATCGTTGCTTGCCTTTTTTGTATGGATATATGTATGTATGTGTTATGTATATATGTATTTATATATATATATATATATATATATATATATATATATATATATATATATGTGTGTGTGTGTGTGTGTGTGTGTGTGTGTGTGTGTGTGTGTGTGAGAGTCAAAATTTCGATCATTTTGGTACTTTTCTGTTTAATTGTTTACTGCTTGCCCAAGCGATACAGACTGGGTTTGACGCGCTGCCAAAACTATAACTCGCGACGCAGGACATCTGAAATTTTGCTTTCTGGAGGACCGTTATGGATGAACGTAATCGTACGTTAAAACAGAATGCTGTGATATAGTAAAATAAAAAAGAATATACCAAGGGAATAATAGGTAAGAGTGTGCATTAAGAAGCATTTTGCTGCTCAGAACTCAAGAATCAAAAGCCGTAAATGGTGGGGGGATTACATTTCGCATTATTATTTATACATAGGAATCATAAATGAAGTATGTAATAAGAGTATATAATCATAAAGAAATATAATATATAATAATAACATCATAATCATAATAGTAGATGCTCTTTTTCCAAGCTATCTTTCACTTTATCCGCTCGTTCTCTAATGGCCTGTTCACACTGAATCCGAAGCATTGAGAAGCGTTAGCGTTAAAAATTTGAACCAATCACAGAGGTCAATTAATCGACCACGTGATCCGTCAAACCAATCAGAAGTCTAGACAACAATCTCGGAGCCAGCGTAGTACAGTAACGCAACTCTCCGGAAGCAATGCCAATAGGCCTTAAATGTAAATATGAGAGCGTAAAATGGGGGAAATTGGCAGAATCCACAAAACTGAAAACTTTGGTACATATTAGTTTATTTTTAACACCATGGAAGAAATTATTGCAATTTTCGCATGATGAAAACTTAGTGTTATAATAGCTTAATTCAAAGAAAAATTGCATTTGAAATTAGAAATTACTTGATCATTTATGATCCATTAGATCTTTCACTATTAACGAGTAATAAAGAATGAAACAAGATTTTAGCTCTCCCTGAAAAGAAGATTGATTTCGAAATGATTGATTTTTAATCACATATTTTAATTTGTTCGTGTTATTCGTAATTAAGTACAGGAATTCTTAATTACGTCTAATTATTAATTACGTAGCAACTCATGTCCCGATTTAAAAGAAGTTTTTTAACGTAGGACTACGTTCCTCCATAATGGTCCTCCGGAAAGCAAATTTCAGATGTCCTGCGTCGCGAGTTATAATTTTGGCAGCGTACCAAACCCAGCCTGTATTGCTTGGGCAAGCAGTAAACAGTTAAAGAGAAAAGTACCAAAATGTGTCGAAATTTTGACAACATATATATACCGGGTGATCTAACTAAAGTATCCCTGTTTGGGACGCCCTGGCGAGAAAAGCAGTGGACGTAACGTCTTCATATTTGGAGGGTATACATATCAGGCCATGGGGAATTGATTGGTGGGAAAATGCAATTAGTTCTAACAAAGACCGCTAGGTGCAAATGAGGCGCTGCGATCGGTTGAAGGTAAGGAATATGAAACATTACTGTACGAAAAAGGAAAGAATACGTGGTGTCGGTAATTAACTTTATTAGTACAGCTCGTTACAGAAGAACTGTCGATCCTACAGAAATGTTAGTGAAGGCGCAAACGAAAGGCATGCGCGTAGTAACAACATTATACAAAGATTTCACAGGTGATTTTCAGTGTGTCCACCGTGCTTCAAGGTCAACCCGTGACACCGTGTTATAGCATGATACACAGCGGCTTGTAACTGCTCTGGAGCGATGTTGCGAACGTGCAAGAGGATGTTGTTCTTCAAATCCGCCAGATTTCATATGTTTCCCCGATAAACTTTATCTTTGAGGTAACCCCAAAGCCAAAAATCGCACGGGGTTAAGTCGGGTGAACGTGGAGACCATCTGGTAGGAAATGCACGACTGATAATGCGATCCTCCGTAAAATGACGTCGCAGCAATTGTTGAACCTCACGTCCAATGTGAGGAGGGGCACCATCTTGTTGAAATACCGTTGTAGCGAGACAGCCACGCTGCTAGAGTTCTGGAATGACCACACTTTACAGCATAGCCCGATAACGTGCTGCACTCACGTAGCAGGTTTTTGGTACCTGCGGGGTGATTTTCTCGAAGAAAACTGGCCCAATCATAAAGGTCGCAGTGAAACCGTTCCATACAGTCATATGCGGTGAATGCAGGGGCAATTGGTGGACCGAGTGAAGATTCTCAGTGGACCAGATACGGCAGTTATGTGCGTTCACTGTTCCGGACATGTAAAAGTGAGCCTCATTGGTCCATAGGATGTTCCACGGCCAATTCTGCTGCACCTCCATACGTGCCAAGAACGTTAAAGCGAACGTTTCATGCAGATCGTAATCGCCATGTTATAACTCTTGTAAGCGATGGAGCTTATATGGATAGGCTTTGAGTGTTTTCCGCATGCACCTCCATACCGTAGTTTATGACAATCCGAGTTGCCTTGATACGGCGCGAGCACTGCATGTTCCTGTTGTGTTCGAATTTGCCTGCTCAATGACAGCGGTTGCCACATCATCCATAATCTGCGGTATCTGTTTCCTTCGCCCTCGGCCAACTTGAACGGCAAAGCTACCTATTTCCTCGAAAAGTTTCACCATTCGCCACAGGGTACATGGTTTTACTGGACCCGTACGCAAAGCTTTCTGTCCTCGGTACAAGCGAAGCGCTTTGGCGGCGTTATCGCCGTTTTGGTAAAATAAATTTAGCAGCAAAACACGCTCCGGCAACGAAAGAACCATCGTGGCAGTCGAAGAATGTTCCGAACCTGTGAGTCCTCTTTTTTATCTGTTACGACGGGTCTTTCGCCCAGCTCGTATGCAAATTTTGTTCTCCGGTACTGCGCGCACAGTCGAATATTCAAATTCTCACTTAACTACAGCACGGCGAAAAGGGCTGGAAGTTTAGTTGTGCTGCTGCTACACAGGAAACAACGCGTACACTGCACACGCTTGCAAACATAAAGCTTAGTCAGCGTAGTTTAGTTCCTGCATGTGCAACGAACTGTACTAATAAAGTTAATTACCGACACCTCGTATTCTTTCCGTCCTTCGTACAGTCATGTTTCATTTTCCTTACCTTCAGCCAATCGTAGCGCCTCATTTGCACCTAGCGGTCTTTGTTGGAACTAATTGTTTTTTCCCCACCAATCAATTCCCCATGGCCTGATATGTATACTCTCCAAATATGAAGACGTTACGTCCACTGCTTTTCTCGCCACGGCGTCCCAAACAGGGATACTTTAATTTGAATCACCCGGTATATATACATACGTACATGTATACATACAAAAGAGGTAAGCAACGATAAGTAATCCTACGTTAATAACCCGAGGTAGTTTCGTTAGAAGAAACTACCTGAATTTTTTTTTCTGTTTGTCTATTTCCTTCATCAGCAATACCATTTTACAGATACGGAACCATTCAAAGCCTTTTATGTCACATTGAATAGAAGACACCGAAAAATCAGAGTTTTAGTATTTTATAGACTTTAAGGTAAATTAAAACCTATAAAAAATTTAATAATCCTTAAAATTCGTTTCCTTCGTTGGAGATTCATTGTAAAATGTGTAATATTCTGAAAAAAAACCTAAATACTGCATAATTACGCTTTCACAAAATGATATTAACTTTTTTTATTTCGTAATTTTTCTAGTCTTTCCACTGTTAAAAAGAGTTTTATGCTATTAAATACACAAACATGGTTTCATATATCGCTCGCACCTTTCAACAACGTCATATCTCAAAAATCGATTTTTACTAATGCATGTTTTCAGAAAGGCCTGAAAGAGTAGTATATCCCTGCAATATCGCCATATCTCACCGCTCATTATTTAACCACTAGAAAGCAGAATTAATATTTCTTTTTAGTACATTTTATTACATTTTATTCTACTTTTTAGTACATTTTATTCTACTTATTTAAACTTTAAAATCACTCTCCTGAAAAATCACGTTTTTGAGATATGACGTTGTTGAAAGGAGTGAGCGATATGTTATTGGAATTTTCAAGATACTACTGTTGTTGTTCCTAATGCTCCCTGGCTGGAAGTTGCAGACCAGGTCTATAGAGGCTTCTGGCTGAAGTGTGCGGCTCCGGTTTATATATAGCACCCCAAGGGTCACAGTCCGTCTTAGCTAGTTGCCACTTCAATTTTGACCGAGTAACCCCAGAGGCAACATATGAGGGATCGTACCCTCTCCCACCCTCTCTGACCTCATAGAGGGACTTTCTGGTCTACGGATTTAACGTGCCCATATCCGTCCTAGACACGGTGGTATTTCAATGGTGCGTGCTGGGGTTCGATCCTCGGGCAAGCTGGAGTATGACCGACTGGAGGCGTGTGATCTTCAGTAATGAATCCTGATTGAGTCTCAATGCTGATGACCAGCGCATACGCGTGTGGAGGCGACCAGGCCACCGGTCCGATCCGGCATTTGTTGTCGAGAGGCATACGGCGATTACACAAGGTGTGACAGTGTGGGGAGCGATTTGTTGGGGCAAACGATCACCTCTAGTCGTCCTTCAACGCACTTTGACGGCACGCAGTTACATGGACGAGATTTTAACGCCAGTTGTACTGCGTATGCTATCAAGTCACCCAGGTGCCATTTTATCAACAAGACAACGCTCGTCCACATACTGCGCGACAATGTCTCCCAACAATGTCTTCAAGGATATGACGTACTCCCACGGCCTGTCAGGTCACCAAACCTCTCGCCAATAGAGCACATCTGGGACGTGCTTGGAAGGCAATTGCAGCCGTCCCGGAATACTGGTGAATTAACTGCCCAGTTGCAAAGATTATGGAATGATCTTCCGCAGGAGGTCATAGGTGACCTCATTGATTCGATGCCATGCCGTTTTTCGGCTTGTATAGCTGCCAGAGGTGGATTTATTACTTACTGATTTGTAACCTTTTTCATGCCATATCTTCTTAATAAAACGGTCTGTTCTTCTGAATTTGTAATCATTTGCTTATCTCCTCATACACTACATACATGTTAAGTTTCGTGATAGTAGCTCGTTTCCTTCTGGGTGCATATATATTTTTTTCGCAGAGTGTATTTTAACGAAAGAGTTAGAATAAAATATTATTACCAACAATTTAATTCAAATTTTAATAATTTATAAATAATCTATATTAATAAAACGCGTAGGTATGCGGCACAAAAATCGAAGATATTTTTACACTCTGAATGGCAACGGCTGCAACTACCGGATGTAAACATTAGCGGCCGTCCGTAATTTGCAACCGCATGTCAACATGGTTTTATGCACTGAAATCAGAAATGCTCAAAAGTGAGCTTCACGATCAAGTGAAAATTGGTAACAGTCTGAAGAATGAAAGCGAAGAAGAAATAATTTATTAAGAGAGGGGCGTGAATGAGAGAGCATAAATGATCCTGAGGTTAGGCTTAACCGTCACGGGCAACGCAACCAACAGCCAGTAATAGTTAATTTTCTACACTTTTTTCAGTACTAGTTGAATTTTTACTTTATTTTATAAGTGAAGAAATTTTCCCAACAATTTATTATTTGATATGATTAAGTGTAGATACCTGAATTGTGAACAATAGCACATAGAGTGATGTAATCCACACTATATTTTAGTACTTGCTAAATTTTTATTCCATTTTTTAAGTGAAAAATTTTTTCCCCCACAATTTCTTATTTGATGTAGTAATAAAGTGTAGATATCTTAATTTTGAAAAATAGTACATAGAGATAGGGATGTAATTTTAAAAATCATTGGTGTTGGGTTTCTCGGCCTTCTTTGTTCTGAAGTAATGGAAATTCATATTTTTTAATCACGATGTTTTAGAATCAGCCTTATGGAGAATACCCCTTAACAACGTATATTTATTATAATAGGTAATGGTAACATTTCTTACACATGTTACTTTCAGTTGAGTTGTTTTGAAAAAAAAATATAAAATTACATAAAAGCGACCATGCTGGTCGCGCAGCGGCTAGTTTATTAAAATTTCCTGTCATTTTTCTTAAACTGTGGCAATATATACAAAGGTAAATTCGACAGAGAATTGCTATCTAAAAAACAAAAATATAGTTTTAAACAGCATTTAAGGAAAGTAAACAACATATTTACATTGCTAATTAATTAAAGGAGGACAAACACAATGAAGCAACTGGAATTCCGCAAGGCTACCTCGAGCTCAAGGTATTACTAAAACGCAAAAGTAGTTGCAAATGCTTCGCTACGACTTAGCGAAGTGATCTACTTCTAGGTCTTCGGTCGAATTATCATTTCAATCTTCTCCCTTCATTATGCAGACATAATATGTAATACGATCCAATGCAGACAAGAACGTTTTCATTAATGTCTAGATATTCCTCTGAACAAAAATAGTTTAAGCTTGATTCAGCGATGGCAACTTATCCAATATACCCAGCGACAACCGCTTCTCTTTCACAGAAATCCCGCGTCTTAAGGGGAATTGGGCATAAATTTTTATTATGTGCAAACATTTCTTAATGGTTTTCGTCTATTATGTCTCTTTATATACAGCTCCTTAAACTTTCGAAAAACATTTAAACCACTCGGGAATTTGTTTAAACATTCACTGTTCAAATTCAAATGTCAAAATTAAAATTCAGCGTTTAAATTACAGTTAGCCTTTGATATATATACACTAAACTACCGTTCAATTAACATAAAACTTTTCTCTTTAGTACAAAGAAAAGTTTTTGAAAGAATATGCCTTCGTTGTTTATAAAAGTTTTACGTATAGAATTTTTAATTGCTTTATAAAGGAAGAAAAAAACTTTACTTTGATAAATTTTGTGTTTAGTGAAATATCTTTTTATATTTTCACTAAAGTCAAATATTTAGGTCAAATATTTATCCAAATGTTTAGGGAATATAAAGGCAAATGTTTAGGGAAAATGTTGATCTTAAATCCACAATCCTAATAACTGTTTAATGGAAATAAAATAAAGTAATGCTGAACGAAATTTCATAGAGTTTGTTTGTAAGCAAATGTAGAGTTGAGTACATACCCATAGACATTACGTATTCATAGCCATGTAATCCCCAAAGGGATTTTAGTTATTTGAACCTAAACTCTATATCCAATGTTTTAAGCCGAGGAAAGGAAAATATCCCGATTCCAAGAATTTTGTGGCCTTAAATCAAGTTTCGATTCTATTTACGGTCAATCATTCTTCAAAGGATTCGAAAACAGTGTGACAGCTCCAAAAATATATCCTTTTCCAAGTAATCTATATAGGTAAATTTTAACTGAAGGAGAAAGTTTAACTCTGAAATTTCGTAGACGGAGCATTGTGTTTAAACTTAGAACCTTCGACATTTTGAACTTCGACATATCGCCAATTGACGGCAAATTGTCTACTTTTCCTTTGGAACTTTGTTTCGCACTTTCGGTTTAAATCTATTCTACAAACTACGAAGGAATGTGGGAGAAAAGCTTTTGACGCTTTTATCGCTCGGATGAAAATTTTAGGGCAGAAAATGTCGTCTCGTGACTGAATTGTTACGATTTTTAGAGCGTTATGAATTAAACAGACCACTGGCCGTAGGTTCTATCGCCATTTTTAGGTTTCGATCCAAATTTCTTTTTCACCGAAAGGTAAGCGCTGTCCCATCTAAACTAAACGAGAAATGTGATAACGTCTCATTTTGAATTCTTTCTTCACATCTTTCCTCCTTTCTTTTTGAGGCTATCGCTAAAGGATTTGGTACAGTATTTACTTTTCTTACATTATTTGGCGATATTAAATTTTGGGATATATTTACATAACTGTCCATAATTGGGTTGGTCAGGATCATCGAGAAGTTGGTCAGATTTTGGTAAAATCGGGCGAAGTCGTGCTTTGTAATCTCAAATGTAGAGTCAAAAGAGAGGTAAGTCTTAGTTCCTCTGCAGTCACCATAGGTTGTATCAGTTATAATATAATATGCTTGTTATAATATTTATAATGTGTATGTTTAAAAGAAGGTATTTCCTTTTAGGGTTTTGGTTTAACTGTCTAGAATATCAACAGGTAATCAAAATACGTTTTGCTCAATACATGTCTTTGGACTTAAAAGACTCAGACATTTTTATTGTTATTTTTTTGTGTTTTTTAGGTTAATTTATTATATGTTAATTAGTGTTCACCAACAGATGGCAGTGCTTCACTTAGTTGAGATTTTCAATTTTTTGAAGTGGCAACGCAATAAGCTTTAGAATTCTGTTTAAATACCTTTGCAACTAGCATTTTAGTCAGTGATGTAGTTTTCAGTCTGAAGTGTAATTTTAGGCTGCCGTGTGATTTTAACACTGTCGTATATTTTAACTCAAATTTTTAGGAAGCCGCTTGTCAAGTTTATGGTTTTAACACGAAAGATAATTTAGCGAGGCTTTGCACAGGGCAGTTTCACCCATTGGGAATCCAGGTAATAGTTTTTAAACGTATTTGTTTATTTGGGACCAGTTCTCTCTTTATTCGATGCCACTATGTTGAATTGCTGCCATCTTACAACGTTTTTGTTCTATTAAACATTTACTGGTTGTGAAGATTGAAATAAATATCTACAAGTGAAATGAGCTTGATTTTGATTAGCATATGATTTGGAATATCTTGCATTGCTGTGACACCATACTACAAGAAAATCGGAAGTAAGAATGTTTCATTCATATCTAACCTAATTTAGTTACTTCTCACATTGGTTGCATGGCAGTCGGTGCTGGTTTGCTTTGAAAAACTTTATTTTAGTTTACCGATATACATACACTTGACTTCTCCGTCATTGCCGTTTGTTTCTACTTCACATTACACACTATTAACATGTAAGAAAAAAAAATCAGTTTCGAGATCCATGTAAAATCCACAATTTAAGATTTCAAAAAAGTCCGTTTACCTCAAAAGATTTTTTCTTACTTACCTCATTTTACTTTTGACCCACCCTATTGTTTTTTCATCTATCGAATGTTTCTAATATCTTTTTGCAAGAGGGGAACGGAACTTAGGTCCACTCACTTTATAGCGGACACTTCACATGTTAAGTTATCATACACATGTGAAAATCTTATTTTGTATGCCTTCCATGATAAATCAAAGCTGCACAAACTTCATAAATACTTTATAGATGTTGAAACAGATATATAACTCAAAAATATAATTAAAATCCTTGTGGCTAAAATTTTAAATAAAAATATTCCAGTTTCTTAGTATAGAAATAACGTACCCTTCTAGTTCTCAGTTATTTAATAACAAACCTTTTAAGGTTTTATACATCTAATATTTCCTTGTAGTATATATTATATCAGCTGTGTGATTAGTACAGAATATGCATCAAGATAATACGTCAAATAGTTTTGGAAACCTTTCTTGTAGTATGCATACTTCAGATAAAAGATCATCTAAGCAGAGAAAAGTTGGGAAAATATGTTGAACTTGTCATTTCTCGTGTCAATAAATAGAGTCAGAACAACAGTGCCTTTTTAAATTTAGGAACGTTGTATTAATGGATCGTGTAAACCATTTACTACAAACGATGGAGGGTTTCGAGGCTGTTAGGAGAAATTTGTAGCAAAATAAAGGGAACCTAAAGTGAAACTCTTTATTTCTCCTGGTTGATAAATTTCGATTAAATCCCTTATCTAATGCAACCTATCAAAAACCGATGGGCATAATACTCTACAGAAGGAGTATTGTTTTGGCACTAATGCGATATTGAAGAACAATTCTTGTAGCGAAATTGAAAAATAAAGTAACGATGATGTTACATATTGTATACTGAAGGAGGTGATAAATGATCTTCATGGAGAATAGGTAGTTTTGAGAACTTTATCTAGATGGGAACAGATATATCACTCACACCATATGTCGAAAGAAAATTGCATGGAAGAATGGATCTGATGTTTTCAGTTAGTAATGGCAGGTAACAAATGGCAAATACTGTATGCGATGATTTTTTTTCTATATTTAAATTGGTAGAATTTTATATTTTCAGTCCTACTTTCATTAATCAGGACTTGTTTCATGGCTGTAGGATATCATAAATCCAAAATCTCTGATCATTATCTCTGATGAGTTTAAACTTACAAAATTCCAGCAATAGTATGACTAATATTATTAAGGAATTAACCGATCGAGGCCTACCGTGCTGTGGGAAACAGCTCCTAGAGGTACTGTGTCATCACAGAGAGAAACGAATCACTCTTCTTGTAACCAGTCTACCTTAGTTAGAATTTCTCTCTATAGGACAATAATACAAGAGCGAATGTATGCAAAACAAAACAAAAAATATATGAAATGATAGTAGGTGGCAAATTTTCAGTGACTTATAGTGATTATACAGTAACCACCGCTTATAGTGATCAGTGGTTATAAGAATCAACCGTTTATAAGAATCAATATCGCAAAAACAAAAACAAATGTATTATTTTCATGTTAAAATTCTCGCTTTATAGAATCAATCCACCGGTTTTAAGAATCAGTTTACGCTCTTCACTTTCCTTTCATTTTTCTAAAAAAGCCACTTAAACCCCCCAAAGGTGCGAAGTTTTTTCTTTATTCTTTTTAAAAGAAAGAGTGATAAAATGGGATGGAATTCAGTCGTAAAATGCATCCTTTTCTTTGTTAAACATAACATAATAGTTTCCCCCTCAACGCTTTAGCTAAACACTGTCCTATTAGCTTGACCCGGGGGCATCCTACCCGTGCGGATCCGATTTCATTTTTCTCCACTGACAAACACAGACAGGGACTCTTTTTTCCCACCTCCCACATCCTGGTTGCAGCTTCTGAACCCTGAAAAACATAAATCTTCGGGGAAGTGTCCACTATCACTTAGGAAAACGCAACATTATTAGATTCAGCACGTTATCAAACCGTGAAACGTAAGCTAGAAGGTGAATCTTGGCCTGGGACTATTGGTATTGAAAGAGGTATAAACAGCCTCCTGTAAACTTCATTACGTCAAACTACCATAGAAAACGTTTTCTTGCACCCTTCCTGTAGTGGAAATGTTAAACTGTTAAGCAGGTATGTTGTAACAAATATTGGATTTTTTTCTTCTCTTACTATAATCATGTGTATTTACTTATAGGTATAGAAATTAAGTTGTATTTTTAAAATTATAAAAATAATTTTAATAAAAGATAATTAACGTAAATTAAAGAGTATTTTATTGTAAATTATCTAATTTATGTATATATAGGTGTGTGTGTGGTCCTGTCCAGAAACCTAAAATTCGGCTATAAGAATCAACCGCTTATAAGAATCAAAAACAGTAATAACAAACGTGATTCTTATAAGCGGAAATCACTGTATCACCTAAATCATGGATTTTTTTAAGCATAAAACCATTCATTATTTTGAGAATTCACAGTAACTTTGCATTACAGGCATCATATGAATTAGTGATGGGCTTAGTTGCCCCCTACTTCTCAATTCGATCTGTTTTATTCCTAACACCGTTAGAAGCAAATATAATTGTACGTAAAAAGATAGGATAGAGATTGTAGGATACTCGAATTTCTGCGACCAGAGAGATAACGAGAAATTTTAGAAATTAAAATTAAAGGCTCAAACACATATTTTTTTACCGTAGACTATGTACGTTTAGTCTGTGTATTAATCTTATTGAATATATATATATATATATATATAAACTACTTATTCATTTTTATTTCATTTTATTATTATTTTCTAAATATAAAATATATAAAAATATACTTAGTAGAAGCTAAGCTTGCCAGACCCAGAGCCACGGAACGAAAAAGAAACTATCTGGTAAAAAGGGAGAAAAAGTCAGCGAGGGGAATCGAATCCTGAATTAAGATTATGGCGCTCTACGAACAAGCTGTGATTTACACATACGACAGTAACTTGACTTAGTGAATGCAGGATGTATATGCAGGATGTATAGGTGACATTGTTCCACATAACCTACAGGGAAGTTGCATGATTTGGGCATTTGAGGAAACGTGGAAACGGCAAATGCTCACCGTTAATACAAGAATAGATTGGCATGTATTTAGGCAAAGACAACGGGGAGAATTGAAAAATAACTGACTTATAAATGGAGGTAGTCAGCCATTAAAAATATACTAGAGTTAAAAAACTGAAGACAATTTGATATATGTATGAATTTGTTAAAATTTGAAAGAATCAATGAACGGCATTTAAGTTCTAGGAACTATACAAGAAGATATTGATGAACAAATTCTAGCAGTATATGCCTGTTCCCAATCCTCCCATTTCTATGAAATAAGAACAAAAATTTCCTTATTTAAAAAAATTGAACTAATAGATAAAAGGAAATTTAAAACAAACTACGGACCCTTTAGGGAATAAAATATATACACTTTATATCGACTATCTGGAAGAAACAACACGAAAGTGGTAAAACGATACGACATTAGAAGCAATCGAGGAAATTCTATTATCTTAAATGAGAGTTAACTTGTGAAATGTCTGCGATAGTATCTATAAACGGAACAGTAGAGACATTATAAGAAAGGAGCATGCTCTTCGTATTTGCACTCAGGCATGCATCAATTATGATTAAGTAATATTTATTAATTAAACTTTTCATTTTAAAGATTTTACAGAGTTCTGCCCCACTTAAGAAAGAATATTAAAAATCCCGAGGACTGTAAAAGTCAGAGAATTAGCATATTAGCATAACTTCTTCTTCTTCGGCATACTATCCTTATTTTTTTAGACCCTCTTGTAAAAGATTTTTGACTAAATACTTGCTTGATCCCAGATTTTATTGGTATGAAGATTAATAACACCTACAAATCAACCTACAATTAAATGATTTAGGAACTGCCCGACTCAGTGTTTGTAAGTAAAAGAAATATTTATATTTTAATTCTCTCATATCACATATAACAATTCTGTAGCCCATAAACATGATGGTTTTTTTCAAAACTGGCATGTTTATACGCGAGATCAATCACATCAATCAACCGCATGTAAAATTCTAGTTTTAAATATCATCTGAAATTTGTTATTGTTGTTGTTGTTGTTTCTAACGCCCCGGAATATGTTCCAGATCGTAATATGTTCCAGTTTATTGGATACCAATATTTAAACAAATTTTTCAGGAAATCTTATTTTTGTAGTTGTTGCTTCTGCCCCTTGGCCGAAAATATTTCCAGACCAGGTCCTTATAGGCTAGCGGGCTGAGGGGTGCGACTCCAGTTTATAATGACACCACAAGGATTGGCATCCGATTCAGCCAGGTGCACTTCAATTTTGATTTAGCACCCCCCAGGGACGACATCATGGGGGATGGTACCCTCTCCTACTCTCTATGGTCTCATAAAGGGACTTTCCGGTCTATGGATTTAACGTGCCCATATTTGGCCTAGACACCGAGGTAATTAATGGTACTAGTCGGGATTCGATCCGAGCACTCTCGACACCGAAAGCCGAGGCGCTACTACTGGGCTACCTCTGGCCCTCATCTGAATTTTCTAGTTAATCAATCACTGTCAGGTATTAAGATATCAGTATATACTGTCGTTAATGGAACTCGTTTTGGAAAACAGACAACACTGAAGATCCTATATGCTTTCATTTATTGTGTTCTTTCTTTCTATCTGTTGCTGATGGAAATTTCTGCCTACATTTCTAACTACAGATGTCAAGTAACGAGCACATGAACTGCATTCCTTTTCACGCGTGTGGGTGAAAGTTTAATTTGCCGTCGCAAAAGAGTTATCTAAGCAGTGTGATAGAAAAGTGGACATAAATATAATGGCTTAGAAATTAAAAAATAATATCTCATAATGGGGTATCGTTTCTCCTGTTTCTGGTGAAGTGTATGTTCCTTTCATTTACACTTTCTTGTATAGGAATTCCACATGGTAATTTATTCTCTATGATAAAGTATTTTTACTCTAATAGACGTTATCTTTTAATATTTTAATTGCTTAGTGCTATATATACCCTCAATGCTCCGTATATTAGCGTGATGCATCAAAACCAAATTTTTAATTAGAAAAAAATTTGAAAGAGTATTTCTTACGAGCAATTTTGTTGGCTTTATATGAGGTTTTGTAGAATATATTACTATTAACAGGTGAAGGTAAACAAAAGTATGTCTGTTACTGAGCAGACACGGGGAAGGGCTTGAATTCATCAAAACTGTCTTTCTATTTTTTAAGCACTTTTTCCCTCATGAGATTTAATATTTACATTCGCCCATGTTGCCAAAATTATTAGTTGAGAAGGAGTCTGAGAATGAGTCATTTAATAAATGAAATCCAGAAATAATTTTAAAGTACCAGAAATAATTATAGTTTTAGGAAATGAGAAGTTAAAACCTTTAGATTTTTTTTCTAATTGAATGAACTTCTTTTTTGTTTAAAAAGCAAAATTTGAAAGAGAAAATTTAAAAGAATTATTTCAAAGCCAAAAACCAAAATTTGAAAAAAAAATTTACATAATTATTTCGTTTTTGAAAAATTCTAATGTATGTTTAAAAGTGATTAAGCAGTTTTTAATCTTTAAGAAATAAAACCATTTCATTTTAAATCGAAAATGTAACACATCGGGTTGCCACTCAGCTAGTACATGTTTATTTGGCTGAATTAAAAACTTCTTATTTGGTTTTTTTAAAAGAAAGAATAACATTTATCCAATCTTCTTATATATCTTTCTCTAACGGATTGCTACAGTAACAGAAACTCTGTCTTAGCATTAATATTAATTACATACGAACTCTGATATTTATAGGTCTATACATATGTGTATGTGTAAGTATACACCATTTATCAAACTTTATTCTGTAACGATACTAATTAATACTCGGGTTGCATAATTACGTCTTTCGCTCTATGATTGCATAATTTAAAGGAAGACGTTCCATTTAATGATTTATTTTGTGACCATATTAAACATTCAAAAAGTATGTTAGTATCACACTGAGTTTATGTAGCCTAAAATATTAATGAGGATTTATATATCATATTTTAATTAGTTGTAGTGTTACTTAAATAATGAGACACACATCGTGCCAAATTACTGTAGACGAAAATTATAACTGAGGGTTTAAATTTCAAACGTTAGTGATTTTATGATTATATAAGTAACTAGATGAATACACATGCTTCGCTACGGAGTAGATTCAAATTAAATACAACGGTCAATGTATGAAGTTAATGAAAAAAAATAATATATGTATAGTAAATACAACGGTCAATGTATGCAATGAAAAAAAAATATTTATAAAACATCGTAACGGATATTTTTATAGGCAAAATAATGTAGAAGAAAATGCTGAAATTAAATCTAATAGAACATACTAAAGAATATAGTACAGTTAATATTGTACAGTTTAAGGAACATTTCATTTACTGTATTTTAATATTTTTGGGATAATGTCTAATCGTCTGCCACATTAGACAGAAAAAAATATTTTTTGTCAATTTATTTCGTTGTTATGCACGTGAAGCAAAATAAATTTAAAGTATCAAAAAAAGAAAAGGAACCACTTGATCAACATTTAATAAATTAAATTCTAAAAATTAATCTTTAAAAATTCACCAAAAATCAGAAAATAGAGATAAAGATTCGAAAAAGATTTCATTTTAAAGGAATTTTTATGATCTTTCTCTTGATATAAATTTTATAACCCCCGTAGTATTATTTTAAGTACAAACTTTAAAGAATGTTAAAAAAGAGCTTAAAAATTTAATTTGAAAAAATCTAAGAATTTTTCAAAAATCTCTTTTAGTGCACCCCTACACTATAAGAAGAATCGGCATGCAAAATTTCAGCCCTTTAGGTCCAGCGGTTTGGTCTGTGCGTTATATGTCAGTCAATCAGTCAATCAGTCTGCTACGGGACTGTTTTATATATATATATATTACATAGATATCGTGGGATAAAAGAAGTGCATTCAAGTTTCTTGTTTGCCCTTGTGCTTCCAACTACAACTATTTTTGCATTATTAATGTATCAAAATCTGGTAGAAAATGAAGTGCATTGGCAACTGAAAAAACTAGCATGACTTTCTAAATTTTCAATAGATGCTTACCATTTTTGCTGCATGCAGGAGAAACTGAAGTAAAACCCATCTAAAAATTTAAGCGCTTGCCTTTATGACTTTCCTTTCAATCTCTCGAAGTTTTTTGCAAATCTTGTTTGGAAAAGGAATAATAAATGTTTCTATTCACTCTTTTTCTTCGAAACACAATGTGTTTGCGGGAAACCGAAAAGTTATTTTTATCGAATCGAAATGTAGCAAAAGTGAAGTCGAATGATCTCTTTTTATAACTGTCAGGGGAAAAACATTCAAAGAAACTTTTCTCTTACCATTCCTGAAAGCACTACTAACGGGAATTTATGGAGAAATTTAACAGATAATTTTAAGACCATATGTAGGTTATGGAGTTTTTGGTCTACCTAGGAAAAAAGAATATTCGAAAGTAAGCCTAAAAAATGAGCACATCTATTGATGTTTTGAAAATAATCCCAGAAAAGAGAAATTAAATTTGTGGTTTTGCCTAAAGGCACAGAGAACATGAATGAATATAATAACAACCCATATATTTGAAAATACATGTTTATTTGATAAAAAAAGATTATAAATGATAGCTTAAAACAGCTACCTTTGTAGAATATATATTTCTTACGTAGTCTAACATATTACGTAAAATCTGCCTTTATTCCTCGTTGGTTGTTTTTATAATTTTATGGAGGCTCGGCAGCAGATAGAATTTGCCATGAAATGTCAGCAATTTGAGATAATTTAAATTCATTGCAGGTAGTAGTCTAACTTAGGATAGTAAAGAAACAAGCTTCTCCCTATGAAACCTACTGCAATCTAAATCAGTGGTTCCCAAGCGGTAGTCCACGAGAGCTTCAGGAGTTGTTCAGCACCACATATAAAAAAGTTGTCAAATAAATGGGGATTTTGAAAGCAATGTTCACTGAACTAGATGGGCCGAATATATCCGGTGACTATCAGGTGTTGAATTCAAATTTCTTAAAAGTTTAACAATTATTTTATTATTAGAATATGATACGTTAGAATGCGAGTCGTTAATCCTGTATCCCTTTTGCCTGAGGGATATTCTATGTCCCCATACCCCCCGGAGGGTCCCCACCCCCTTAAGTCGGTGGGGGATGGTGGTGGTTCGCATATGGTTCGATTTCTGGCTTAGTGGTCTACAGACTTTTACGAGTTGGGAACTTCCGATCTAGATGAACGAACCTGTAGCAGGTTTTGATGATAACCAAGATTGTTTGCATAAAGTACTTGCTATTTAAACTCAACGACGGGCTCAAATGTTTAGACGACGTCATAAGCCTGAATTGAGAAATAGGCTATAGGTACATGCAGGATGCTGGTCCTAAATATTTAATTTTTTCAATTATAATGAATGTTATCCACCACGAAGTTTCTTAATACATTTTCTCTAACTGTACCTTATCGCTATTCCACATCCTTTAACCACAAATATTTGAACTCCAGGTTGTGTTTTATCAATTCCTGCTTCCTAGACGATGCAATTCCTGGACCGTGAGATTTAATTTTGATTTTTGAAACATTTAGATGAATATTCAAAGGCAGTCTCGGAAATCATTTGGCTCTTTTTATAAAAAATATATATCACCAAATTTCATGCACAGTTTAATCATCTCTAATGCTTAAAGACAGATACTTTTCACTTCCAAGATGAGACGATTTTACTGAGTTTTTCATTGGTCGGACAAGAAAGTTAAAAAAATAATCCTTTACACATCCATAGAACAAAATTTAGCAATCCCTTAATGAATGATATGAGTTGATGTTCTGTAGGTGCCTGAGAGATAGCCTGTTAAGCAACCGGCTATTAAGAGAGCTATACACTTATGATCCCTTCCTTTTCCTCAAAAACGAATTTTAATCCATAATCAGTTTATTTGGACCAATAAGCCCTGCAAGAGCAATAAGCAGAAATAGCGAACATATGTAAAGGAGCTGTGCTTTGAGCTAAAACATTATAGTGAAGCATCATTTGACCTCGCAAATCATTGGGGAATTTTCTCTACCGTATATCTCTAATTGTAGATTAGTAAATTTATAAATTTCTGATTTGGTTTATTGCATCTCAAAGAATAAATTAGATAAACATCGTATGCTCTTTAAAAATTTTGAAATTTATTGTCCTAAATTTTTCTCAGGACACTACTCGTAAGCTGTTCATATTTGTTATTAATTTTTCGAAAAGGTAGTTTGAAAGAAAAAAAGAACTTTGGGATACCCGCACAATCGATTTCAAGATCTACTTTTATTTGCAAAATATTAAAAATATGCGTTTGGTCATAAGTAAATTCGAGAAACACTTATAGGAAAATTCACGATTGCGTAACATTTGGATCAAAGATTTGCGAGGTCAACTGAAGCGCCGCTGTAACAAATTTTCTCCTCCTATTCAAGAAAATGAGTTCGCACGTGCAAGCAATGGATTCTGCTCTGCTCTAAGTCGAGTATTCCCTTCTGGGAATATCATCGAATAATCTTCTTTTCCTCTTTTTTGGGAATATACCATTTCCTTGGGACGCAGCAATCAGATGTCTGATTTTAATTGGCAGCTCGTTTTGCTTGTTGATAAAAGCATCCAAGATCTAGTAACATCCGAATGAAATGTTTGCTGATTTGTGCGATATCTTGGGGAACTTTAACAGCATTATGCATTTCGCACAAAGTTTGAAAAATGTTTATGAATCAAAACAGCTGTATGTTTTATTATTTAGGTTCATATGTTTTTAGACCTAGGCCAGTATTAGAACACTGGTTAATGAGAGAAATATTAAAACAGCCTAAACTAGGTTTTTAATACTTTAATTAAAATAATATACTTTATTTATAAAGACTTTAATTATATTTTGTTTAAAGTTATAAATGTTCAGAGCATGTATACATAGGTGTGTGGAGTTGGAGTTCAGTTGTAAGTCTCTGAAAGTTGAGAGGGGTCGGCCAAAAAATTACAAAACAATGGTCAAAACTCACTCAGTAAGAATATATTTTGGCTGTCTTATTCTCTGTGACTCAGTCATGATGCACAAATCATCATTTTCCAGATACTTTTTAAAGACTTTTCCAGATATTTGTCTCTGGACATAAGAAAATTTCTCTGTGCAGAAATGACGTCACCGTGAAGTATATTCTTAATATCGACCACAATGCTCATTCATATAGATTTTACAAATTTGGGTCACGATGACGGCATTTTATCTTGGCGAAATTTTCGTATTTCAAGAGGATAAGGTCCTTAGTCCGGAAAGACTGGCGATTTTTTTCTTCCTCATTTACCACCCCTTATCAAAGGCCTGAAATTTATCTCAATTTGATCTTCTCTATGTTTTTACAAGATATGTGCCTGATTTTCAATTATTTTGTGCATGAATTTCAATACAGTTCTGATACTGTTCGCATTTTATTTACACTATTGACTTCGAGTATTCTCCTGTATGTAGAACATTCTAGACAGTAAAAAAATTCAGGTATATATATATGTCAACATTTTCACGCATTTTGGTACCTTTCTGTTTAACTATTTGCTGTTTGGCCAAGCGATACAGACTAGTTTTGGCGTTCTGCCTAATTTATAACTCGCGACGACGGATGGTTTTAGCGTCTGAAATTTTGCTTTCCGGAGGACCGTTATGGAGGAACGTTATACTACGTTAAAACTGAATAGAAGTGTGATCCCGATGAATTAAGATCTTGGGTTAAAGAAGTGACGGTCGGAATATCTCTCTGGAAAGCAGATGGTTATGGACTTGACTCTCGGGTTAGCCGTTTGAATATTAAACGAACAAATCTTGATGATTGTACAAAAAAGCCGACACAAGTCGAAAAGAGATTTTGCCAGTTCTCCCTCAGCGGGGGGAGATGTGAGTTTCATAAAAGAGGATGAATAAGATAGAATAGATAAGATGAATTTTTAATGTAATGATTAGCAACGGAGAGTAAAAGGTTCTGGATTTTTTTTCGGATTAATGATTGATTTTTAGGGAAAGAAACTTTAGGCAATGGAAAATAGATTTGTCAATGTGAATTGAAAATTTTGACAATTTTGATTCAAAATTGTTAATGTGAGAATTTTTAATTTACACTTGTATAACGGCAAATTGTCTGGATGAGGTTCGAGCCCCCAATCTTTCAAGTTCGAGACGACTTATTGTTTTACCGAGTGAGCAACCCTGATGTAAGATATCGCAGTTTTTAATCTCTTTCTACATACTTACAGAAAAAACCTAAAGAAGAACACATGATTTATTTATACTACAGCGATTGTATCACTGATCTATTGCCTAATATAATATGATGCTGACCCCCCCCCCCAAAAAAAAAAAAAAAAAAGAATTTTGTTTGCTAACATTCCATGCATGAACAATGTGAGTAAAACTAATGCCGTTTGAGTGGAAAAGAATGTATTGGTTCTAAATATTCATTCAATAATCGTATGTAAATATTCTTCATACTATCTGTAGCGGTAATCATTTTTTGTTGTTGTTGCTGCATAAATAGGCCAACAGATAAGCGGAAAGCCATAGCTTCAGATTTGTGCATGATTTTCAATATATTTCTGATACTGTGCAGCATTTATTTAACCTTGTATACCCAGAAAAGAAAGAAAACTCCTAAAGAAATGTTGCGGGATTCCACGCAAAAAGCAATAAAACATTTCTGGCAGGTAAAGCAAAATTGCTCTCAGAGAATTTCGTTTGAGACCCGAGTCTTATCTCAATAACGAATTCTAAACAGAGGAATTCTCGGAACAACTCTAGTGCTCCGTGAAATATTCACGAATAAATGATAGTATTATTTCCTTTGTTGCTCAGTGATGGAATAGAATGAAATAAAAATATTCATGATACATTTTATTGGAAACAGAATATTTACAAATTTCACTACGGTGAAATTCTTTTGTTGCACGCATTCTATTTTAGAAAACCTGCGTAGATGTCTTTTAGTTTTAACCCCGCTTGGATGACATCCTATACCTGAGTGTGTTTGAAATGCATAAATTATTTGTTTTAATCTGTTTACATAACGTTACGTGCTGAGAATAGATTAATGTTTTGAGAAAGCGGTTCTTAAGTTTTGCAAAGTTATTTTTATAAACCGGCTGAAATTGTCTGTGTATGTCAGATGTAGGGTTGTTAAGAATGAACACGATGCGAGTTTAGGCTGTTTTGGTCAATCACACCTGTCCAGAAAGCAGGAGGTCCAGGTACAGTCCTCACCTAACCTTGTAGTTACGGTGGCTCTGAAAACGCTTCAGTCAACGAGTGTAAAAGATGCCGTCATTATATTGTTCCGTTTTTCTGGGTTCGTTGGGATTGAATAAAATCTCTTCAGAAACTGCAAATAAAATTATTATTCTTTAAATTCTTCAGGCTCATACACAAATTCAACCAGAAGACACATAACAGCTGTCTTCTATACAGCAGAAAACTCTAAAAACACAAGTCAGGATACCAGAGTCGTCAATGCAATACACGCCTAACGCACTTTCAAAACATTCAATTCTCAGTAGATATTAAACTGAGTTCCAATGCCAATTTCTGGTATATTTATAGACTTCCAAAGCGCCTCCTATCGGTCAGTCAGCTAGATATATCTAGAAGCTTCCATAAAGGTCTAGACGGCAAGTTGGAGAACTTTTGGCGCCATATCGCCAAATTTGGCTAAATATTGCCAAATTTGGCTAAATATTGCCAAATTTGGCGACCAAAATAAGTCACCAAATCCATCACCAATTTGGCGATAACTCTCATATTTGTCTAGATTACCATAGACTCGTAAAATTCGTAACAGTATTGGTGCTCAATGAAAAATAAATGGAGTTCAGCTGGGTGTCAGTCGCTCCTCGCTGAAAATCTTTGTTTTCGACTTTACTCGTATAACTAACAGTATTTTAATTTATAGTTAATTTAAGTAATTAATGATATTGTCTCCTGAATCATGGGTTTGAAAAGTTGGAATCAAATGGGTTAGCTTACTTCGCCTGGGAACCAAAGTTTCAGTATCTCTGTCGGGAGGGGGGGGGGGAGAAATTGAGGCTTATTATGGAAAAGGTCTTATTTCTTGATAGGACATACTGTGTAGAATATATATGATAAGGCACAATGTGCAGGGTTCACACTGTGTAGAAAGCAGGAATAAGTCCTGTCAGTTCTTAGATTCTTAGTATTTTAAATAAAAAGCGTGAGAAAAAATTGCAGAGTTTGAATTGTTGTTTAAAAAAAAGCGACTTTGAATCCCTTTCTCGACCAAGAAGTGAAAACCTTCTTTTCTAAAAAGAACTTCCTGACTCTTAATCTATATTCCGCCATCTTTGATACTTTTAAGCTGAGCTTGTATATGGGTAAGAATTTGTACTGCATATTAAGCTTGGCAAGCACCACTATGTATTAAGCAGCTCTGCTATCAGGCGCCCTGTAACTTAGGGATATAACGTGATTGTGATCTATTGCTTTTTACAACCATGCAGCTTATAGATATTTACTGGAATTGATCTTGAGTACATGTTCTGAATCAAGTATATATGTATTGGGTAATTTTAACAGATTTGAAATTCAACCTCAGGTGATGCTCCTTTCAAGGCGAAAAATGATATAGCTCTTTAATGCAAAATCACAATAAACTACGTTACTATAGTTTTCGCAATTATATAAGGACTCACTCCCAGTCACAGTATATGTCACCACTACAGCACTAAAAGAATATGTGGCCATCTCAAATGGAACATCAGATTGTTAGGGCGTCCAAGAAGCCTCACTAATGGTAGGAGATTACTGTGTACGTGGATCCGAAACTGCAGTGCTCATCTATTTGCAGTATATCAAAAGAAAAGCAGTAACTAAATTGATTACTTTTATGATTACTTTTATGATCTTTTGCTCTCTCGTAAACATACATTCTCTCAAACACGAGATCCATTTATCGGACGTTCTGATAATGCATGACACTCCCACCGTCTTTCTAAAAGAGTCCAGTGAATGCAAAATTTAGCATATTTAACCATTAACTAATAATCCTATCACTTAATTTACAGCTGTTCAGTGGATAAAAACTGTTTATCTTTATTTGATAGAGACAGTATAAAAGAAAAGTTTAATAATTTTTCCCCAGCTGCATGATACCGTGGGAATAATATTTGGCCTCATGACGTTCAGTGGATATTTGATAATAATTGCCCCCTTCCGTTTATCCTACGCATGAGATGTGTGATATCTTATGGAGCTTGTGAGCAGAAGTGGGTCTGTCATAAACGAACTTTCAGATTATATCTAAAAGGGAAGCTTAAATTTCTAACAGATAGTATTAACAAATAACCACATCTATATGGTTGTGGTTATATTTAGAAAAATAATGCAGTTGGATTAAAATTAATGTGGCAGTAATCGCCTGAATAAATTTTTATTGTCCATTGTTTTCGTAAGTGCATTATTTTCGAAATAATCTTCTAAGATACATCATAGCAAATTATTATAATGGTCAGGTTTAACTCATGGTTGCCGTAAAATGCATTACAGCAAATTTGCTTGAAAACGCGAATTTAGCTCACCAGTAGCTTTTGACTGTATGAAGTAGTCAGTGAATGTCATAAAAAAATCTCTGAATAATTGAGGATAAAACCGATTTGCTTATCCTTTAACTGATAATCCTGTAATCCTATAATTGTAATTCGGATTGACAGTTATAGGATTAAGGTTAGAATTACAGGCAATCATGTTCTCCGTCCTAAACTTAATCATCTTATCTTGTAATTTCGATCTTTAAAAGCCGTTTAGATGAAGTTCTACATATTTTATGTATGTTAATATATTAATATTGCTTAAAACTATAATTTAATGTTCATGCTTTTTTTCTTGACAGAAAAATATCAGTTTATAAAAGCAACTGAACATAACACATTTATACGAAATTTTTCGATTAAATATCACCGTTATCTGTAACTATATAGATAAAATTGATTTTAAAATGGAATGTAATGGAACGATGTTCTTTCTATATCTAGATTTTTTCTCTTAGAGCTATCACCGAGACTTAAAGATTCGGATTTAATGCGCAACTGGCAGAACTTAATGAATAGACCTCATTTTATTTGGCCTAAATAATTCTCATCAGTCACAAAGTTCAGCCAATAAATCAAGGGAGATTATACTACGTCTTTCACTCATTCTTGGAAATGTGCCCCAAACTTATATTCAGATCCCTTCCAGCGGCGTTAAGAAGTTTCAAGCACATTAATCACTTTTTGTGCTGAAGACCATTATGCGCTGAACTTTTAAGTTCAACAGGGCTGACTACTCATCAAAACTTTGCATCATCCTATTAAAGAGCCGATTATTGCTATTATGTACAATTTGGAGATATCCTCCTTCTTTTGATGAATTGAGGTAATATGACAGTGTTATCTGATAAGGAAATGTTACTTAAAATGCTACATTTTCGAACCTTTAAGGAATTAAGTTACCATTAAGCAGTTATTTTGTATTACAAGGTTATATTTTGGGCCTTACATGAAAATTCCAGTACCGAAGATTTATATCAATATACTGTCCGGTATATCTTCAATTCCTTTTATTATATACTGAAAAAAAACCTTGTACAAAAACACTCCGCCAAAATAATTATTTGTTGTTAAAGGTCTACAGATAGACAGTTGTCAAAAGTGCAGATGATAAAATTCCCACATTGAAAAAGCAATGCCGATCCGCTGCAAATAATTATATAAAGGTGTGTCCACACTAGTATCCTTTAAATGTATCTGTATGAATATTTGTTACATGAAGTGTGATTACTCTATCATATCAACGAGTCAAAATTTGATATTCTGGTATGACCAGATATTGTTCCAATTAAACTCTTCCATCAAAACATCAGAGCACAGATTCAGCAGTGTCGACGCCTTCTCTACCACAAGGGCAACGCGAACCTAATGACAAAGATATGCTATGGTTGAAAACGAAATTATTCGGAGAAAGGTATGAAAGATCAAAATCAAGTCCTCGCATATTCGTTCCATATCAGTATCTAAAATGGTCTATGATATGGCATTATGACACACGTGCGGATACAGCCTAAAACAGGCATGTCGAATTCGCAGCTCGCGGATCGCATGTGGTGGACCTCAACGATAATTTGTGCGGCCTTGCCCAGACAATATTACGGTATGAAAATTGTTACCTTATGCACCTTACGCACAGGAGCACCATTTTCTCCCACTAGTAGTGAATATTTTAGCAGCTGACTACCACATGTCAGACGAATAGTCTGGTCAGTAAGTTGTCTTGTACGAAGTGATTTGTTTCGTGGGTGTAAAACAGGTTATATTTTGCTGTCGGAGAACACTTATTAATTTTTGAAATTATTCAGTGTCTAGTAAGTTAATGTTCAAGAACAAAAAGTCTTAGGAAGAAAAATTAATATTATTGTTGATCTCGTTTTTTTTAAACACTATACTTTTTGAAATAAACCTACGTTTCTACGAAAATTTATTTTGAAGTTTTTCGTATCCTTGTGGCCCACATAAACTTAAACCTTGTTTATTTGGCCCATGTTAGCCTTTGAGTTTGACACGCTTACTTTAATTCAAAGCTCTGTTACTCCCAAATTCCTCTGCAAAGAAACTCGTAAAAACACCATTTGCGTAGATTCCGAACTCACCACTTCGTTTAATTCACCCTAAAGCTTTATTACCTCCAAAGTTCTCTGCAAAGAAACCCGAAAAAATGCCGTTTGCGCAGATTCTGAATTAACCGTGAAAGTTAGGACGTCAGATTATCAAAATTATCGATTTTTCAGCTACTGATTTTAAAACACAGGGAGCTTTCGAGACGATCTGACGTGACCCTCTCGCGTCGGGGGTCTCACAGCCACAAAAACACACAAATTTACAAGATTTTTAAAATCCCGAGGAGAACGGGGCGATACGGTCTCCGCCCCGTCCGCGAAGCTAGCGATCTCGCTGTATGGCGCCATACTGCTGAAAACTTTATGAAAGTCATTCCTAAACCATTTTTTAGTCCCAGAGGAGTATGCTCTGCCAAATGCATCCCGAATGGCTAAAAGTTTTGCCAGAAATCCCTTAATTCAGGCATGTCAAACTCGTGGCTCTCAACGATTATTTGTGCCGCCCATCCCCAGGCCAAGCGAATATAACGGTATGTAAATATCGTGTCACCTTATACACCTTACGTACAGGCTCATCATTTCCCCCCACTAGCAGTAAGGAATTTAGTAGCCGATTACCACATGCGAGACCAGTAGTCTGATCAGTAAGTAGTCTTGTACGAAGTGATTTGTTTTGTGGGTGGACAGCAGGCTATATTTCGCTTTCTGAGATCATTTATTAATTTGGGAAATTATTCAGTTCCTGGTAACTGAATGTATAGAAACAAAAAGTATCAGGAAGAAAACATTAATATTATTGTTGATCTTGTTTTTTTAACACAATACCTTTCGAAATAAACCTACATGTCTACGAAAATTGATTTTGAAGTGTTTTGTTTCCCCGCATAAATTTAAACCTTGTTTATTTGGCCCATGTCAGCCTTTGAGTTTGACACTCTTGGCATAAAAGATTGAATACAACCAAATGTAAGTACTCCCTTCTTAATCTATATATAAAACAGTTCCGTAACTGACTGAATGACTGACTAACTGACATACAATGCACAGACCAAATCGCTGGACCTAAAGGGCTGAAATTTTGTATGGCGATTCAACTTATAGTGTAGGGTGCACTAAGAAAGATTTTTGAAAAATACTCCTTGGATTTTTTTAAATTAAATTTTTAAGCTGTTTTAGTAACTTTTTTTAAGTTTGCATTTAAAATAATAATTTGAGGGTTATAAAATTTATATCAAGAGAATGATCATAAAAATTCCTTTAAAATGAGATCTTTTTCAAATCTTTACCTCTATTTTCTGATTTTTGGTGAATTTTTACAGATTAATTTTTAGAATTTAATTTATTAAATGCTGATCACGTGATTTCTTTTTCTGGTACTTTAAATAAATTTATCGTCACGTGCATAACAACTAAATAGACAAAAAAGTATTTTTTTTCTTGCTAATGCGGCAGACGATTGGACATTATTTTGTCTATAAAAATATCCCTTACGATCTTTTTATAAAAATATTTTTTTTTACATTAATTGTATACATTGATCGTCATATTTCTCTCTATTCTAAAAAAAAGTAACCGCCACCGCCGCTGTCAAAACCTTGTCACGTTATCTCCTTCAAAACCTCTGGGGTTATGGGGTCGAGACTGATACCAATAGATGCAAAAAAATGTGGGGAACAAAGTAAGACATGTCTCATCTTCGCCGGACTTTAAGGTTTTTTTTAATTTTATGTTTTGTGGAAAAATATTGACTTTTTCATCTTTAGATTACGATAACTCTTCAAAAAATGATCGTAGAATTTTGATCTTTTTACAATCTAAGACTACAGACATTTCTCTTTCAAACTTGACCTCATTTGTTTAAAAATATTTTAAAACAGACTAATATTTTCATCAAAAAATTAAACACAGTTTTTCAAGAAATATCGTCCCCAAAGTGGATATAATATCGATGCTCCTCGAGTTTTTATCTTACAAAGAAAATTTTTACATCATCTGGAAGCGGAAAGCTTTCTTATTCATATAAACCTCATTTCAAGTGTATATCTTAAATTTTCGATTTTTAATTCAATTTTAAATCTGAAACAGTGATGATTCAACAGTGATTCCCCTTCGCATAAGGGTGACAACAGTAAATGGATGGAAGCTGTTGCATTGCCCAAGAATCACCCCTATGTATCTTGGTATTAGTAACTTATTCATCCAACTTACTGTGCCATGGTTGGCGCTATGCTAGAGCACGCTGTTCGTATGCGATAGTCCACGGTGAACGCTCATTTTTACTAATTATTCTAAATATTTGAATTTTATTTTTCTAATTCTTATTATATTTTTTATTTTACTTATCTGAAGAGGGCTTAATTTGTATATTTTTATTTTACCGTTGAGCACATATTTTCTGATGCACATATCTTGCTACTGGAGGTAAAGTCGTAAGACCATGGCACTCCAAGAAACTCAATTTACCTTGTCTTTGACCCTAACAGAGGAGCAAGCGTAGCGAGCCTAGGGGCGAAGCCCCTAGTACTATAAACACACACACACACACACACACACACACATATATATATATATATATATATATATATATTTGGCATTAATTGCATACATTGACCGTTGTATTTAATTTGAATGTACTCCGTAGCGAAGTGCGGGTTTTCAGCTAGTTAAAAGATAAAGTCTCTTAAACAAATTTATTTTTCTGAAGCACAGATGAAGATGCCTAAGTTTTCAATAATTTGATAGCTCTTGTAGGAGTCTATTAAGCTCTGGAGGGCTAGATGGTCTTTCAGATGTTTCTCTGAATGAACTGATAAGGGGGATAATAAATCAAGCAATTTTAAAGACCAGTAGCAACAACTGCAAAATGCTGGTACTAACCCGCCACAGTATGGTATCTGAGGACTCACTCACTCGATGTCAAGCGAAATGCTAAAATCCATCTCTACAAGAGATAGTTTCAATATGAAATACATTTCTCTGTGTGAGATGCTATTATTTAAAATAATTTTCTATCCTTTAAATCTGAAGTTTAACTTCATCTTTGAATGAGATAAACTGGAATTGAGTTTTCATACAGATATAGAACTTGCTTCAGGTTCTACCATTCTTTATTGTTGTTGTTGTTTCTAATTCCCCCTGGCAGGAAGACCAGTTACACATAGGCCAGAGGATTGAGGGATGTGGCTGCGATTTATAATGGCACCCTAAGGGTCGGAGTCCGACATATCAGGCTGCTACCTCAATTTTGACTGAGCACTCTCAGGGACGACTTCTAGGGGAATCGTACCCTCTCTCACCATTCTGACCTCATAGAAGAACTTTCCGGTCGACGGATTTAACGTCGGATTTTCGTTGCTCTATGGTATATTATAATCTGTCAATTTTTTTAGCTGTATTATGAATTTAACTTTAAATATCATGACATAGTTTAGTGGACTAATGCTAAGAGCACATTTTTACCAAGAAAGGATGTTTTAGGATACCATTTCCGCTCCAGTCAAGTAGTTTTCGAGATGTGAAATAAAATTTTTGAATGTATACGTTTAAATCCTCATCGCTGCTCAAAGAGATGAATGTTTCTAGGGGATCCCCATCAGGGGAAAAATATCACCGATTCGAGACCATCAGGTGATTTGAAAGTATAACGATCCAACATTTGTCTTAACAAGAGTTCCAATGTTTCAATTTCAGGGATATCACTGAAGTTTTTGAAAACTATTTAAAAGTGTGTTTCAAGAAACATCGTTGTTTTTCTGTCTAAAAGTCTCTTTCTTTATTGACTATTTTTACACATTCTTTTTGATTCCGAAGGTTTATACTGTGGTTTATTTAGCGTCTTCAGAAGTTTCCTTAGCTGAATTAAAAACGTTGCCTGATGAGCTAGCATTCATGTGGCTAAGTAAGTCTAGTAGCATTAGAAGGCTAGTCTGAGACACAGGTGGAGGGGGGTGGGGACAGGGGTTCTCCTCCCCAAAAATATTAGTACTTCAAATGCTGTTAAAATTTATACCTAAGTAAAAAAAACCATTGGGGACCTGCCAAAAATTATTTTTGGGGAATGTGTCTGGGATTGCACTAACACATTGTGACAGTTGGCTCTAAATACAGAAAGTCGTTCGCACTTTATGGAAACGATTTTGATAGTTAAGTTTTATGTATAAATGCCACTGTGATGGTGAATTAATTTTAATATTATGAAATATTTAATTGTGGTTAGTACAATGTTTGGCACAAGGGATTAATGATTACTCATGTGTATGATCACAAATCAATTTATTAATTATCAACACACTATTTATACAATTCATTATTCATTATTGACTTCCTATCATTACTCTTTTATCATGTTAGTGCAATACATATATATACCTCATATCACTTATACTTTTATTACTCAATTTCATTATTTGATTATTCGAAGCTTTAACACAATAAATATGTATACCTCATATCACTTATCCTTTTACTACTCAATTTCATATTCACACTATATATTCCATTAACATTACTCATTATTGACTTCCTATCATTACTCTTTTATCATGTTAATACAATACATATATATATCTCATATCACTTATACTTTTACTACTCAATTTCATATTCTAACTATTATTATACAAAACCACAAATATTCGGTGACATATATCTATGACAACATGCAATATTAATCGCGGCTACTATCATCCTCCTAATCTAACTGAGCATCGGCACAAGATCACCAAATAAACAAAATCCCGTACCTGATACTTGCACGGCTCGGGAGAATCGTGAGGGACGAGAGGTGGCTTGCGGCGGTCATCTGTGGCACAAGGACTCTACACTCTGGGCGGTGGTGGCTGGTGGCAATCATCTATGCATACGGGGCTCCGGGACGCTACAACCTCTTGGTAGCGGGCGCTCGCTCGACGAAGGGGTGCGGCATGGGAGAGTTCTGGTCTCCTGGACAGGTATATCTTTCTAGGGCTACGCTATCGGCTGGTCGTCAGATCGACTTCGCTCCTGGGGTCATTAGGCGGGCGCATTTAGTTTAGGTCGGCGCGGAAGGCTTTCGGCTCAAGTGATCCTTCAATCGGCAGACATAACATTCATTGGCACATGAGGGCTTACACCTCTATCTTTTTTTAGTCGTCTGCAACCCTTTCCTCCTTTCTTGAATCCGACTTCTCCTCAGCGGATTCTAAACTTAATCTCCTCACTGCTTTTCAACTCTAAGTCTCTCTCTGATTTTTTTCAGCCATCTCTATCTTTTTACTTAACTCCCCCACTTCATTCTAGGCATTCCATTGGTGGCCACCTCCTGACCAATGGGTAAATATGGATACCCTTTATTGGCTCCAACTCTTTTTTTATAATAATAACTCCTCCACTCAAAATTGAAGGAGGCGTCAGTCGTTGCACCCTTCTGGAGAATTCTCACGCCCATACATTCACACGCTTCTATTCCGACCCCCTACTGATCTCCTAACGCATTGAAGCTCGTAAAGTCTTAACTCATCCTTAACTAACATCAAATTTCGGACCCCTTCGTTTCCTATTTCTGCCTGTCCAGATCATTAACTGCAGCTGGCCGCCGCTCCTTGCCATCAATTTTCGACCGTTCCCCTTTCACACGTCAATTCTCGTCTCCCTTTCTGACATAAGCAGATCGTAAACTGCATCTGTACATTATTTATCCGCTGTTTGGAACATATCTTCTTCTCCTATTATTTGTACTCATGTTTGCACCTGTTTAACTTTCAAAAACTGTCGCCTACACTACGACAGCCACATTTTTTGCGTTGATTTGCTTCTATCTGCTAGCCATGGTTCTTGACAATAGCTGTAGCTCGATTTTTCCACGAAAGTAAATTTTTGCTTAGTACTGTTATGTCAGTTTTTCCTTAGTCCTTTTAGACCGTTTTCCAAAGTCCGTTCAGTGTTCTTAAATGCCGTTTTTCTAACGCTCGTATTAAAAAACCGAAATCGCAAAAGTTCATTGGAGAAGAGTCAGGTAATTTTACAGGTATTTCATTAAATGGGATACATTTTATTCCTGTTTCTGATTCTTTCTTTGATAAATAAGCGGCAATTGATTTAGACGTGTGACTAGAGGCTTTGACCATATGAAGCTCAACTTTATCTATGTCCTTTCCATATAAGGCTGGAATTTCTTCTTCAAAAATTGGTTCTAAAATATTCTGCTGATAGTAGAGTGAATTAATTTTGGCTTTACTTGAGATTATTTTTATATTTAATTTGACATTGTAACAAAATCTTGCAACTATCATGCATCCCGTTGGGAACTTTTCTGTACACTGACGGAACCACTTAGTACGGCCATTACCGTCACTTAAGCAATAGAAAATTGATCTTTTTTTATTACAGTCACTTAAAGACACCCATGCATCATCGAGTGTTACCACAAATTTCAGTTTTTAAGCAGCTAGGTGTTTTTCCCATAATTTTCTGCAATTTGTTTTTCTTTCAGCAATATGCATTGGCCAAAGCAGATGAACTTTATGTTTAAACACCTTTTTTAACTTCAAATCTTTATGAATGATTTTATTTACAGTGCCAAAAGACATTCCTAGTTTGATGCAATGTATCTTTGAGTCTGCGTATTTTCTTTTAGGATCAGAGACTTCACTTTCTTGATATTTACCTGCGTTCGAACAGTCTTAGGATGCGGCTTAGTGGTCATGTTTTCTTTTTTACTTTCAGTTAGACGTTTTTTCACTTTCAAATTTAATCTTTATATATAAAAGGCAAAGTCTGTGTGTGTGTGACCGAGTTTTTGTCTGCTCGCGGCGCAGCGCAAAGACGGTAGGTCGGACAGTCTTGAGATTCGACACGAAGATGCCTCCCGAGGTCTCATTATGCACCTCGAAGCCCTTTTTTCGATTTTTTAATTAGATTTTCCGTAATTAAATATTTAGTCGCGATTTGGAGCTCTCGGACGAGTAAAAGCTCCGTAAATCCTAACGTATCCGTCCAAGAATTTTTTTTCGGACGAGCCTATACGGGAAAGATGACACTATACGGAAATCACAATTAAAATTGTCTGTCTTAATTTATCGATTAATTGTGATTTTTTTTCGATCGCCTGTACGCACCCGTTTTTCGGAAAAAAACGCGATTTTGTCCGTGACCCTGTTTTCCAAATTGTAGAATCGATACGTAAATGTCGTTACATTTTTACGAAGTTTTTATCTCAGAGACCCTAGACATCACAGTTTCGAAAGCCAGAACCAAAATTAGTTTACAAATTGTAGTTATTTTTTAATAATTTATTTTATGATTCGGAAACTCTTGCGAGAAATCTCATTTTGGAGATTTCGTTCTTCATTTCCGGACGAAGGTAGCGGGTGAAAATAGGAGAAAAACCAGTTTTTCGACTTCATGCACGTGATGTGTTGGGGCGTTTGTTTTCTATGAATGATTGGGTGGTTAAAGGAAATCGATTACTATTGCAGTGATAATCGATTAAAAAATCACATTTAGTAATGCCGTAATTTTTTTGGCCAGCACTTAGTTAATATCATATAATTTGTGGTGTATTTGTGGAAAAAATCTATGAAGATTTCAAAGAATTTCAGCATGTGGAGGATGTGATATATTCGCTTTCAAGGAAATCGATTACTATTGCAGTGATATTCGATTAGTAATCCTATGTCAAAAATTTTGCCAAAATGTGCCAGAAAGGATTAAATTTATATGGGTAAAATAATGTATCGTGGTGAGGAAAAGGATGACAGCGACGCCCATTAACAAAGGGTTAAGGCTACTAAAAAATTGGTAATTACATTACCCGAGCAACGCCGGGACGGGTACAGCTAGTATATTATAAATACCTATTTGTGAAATGCCATAGCCGCAATTTTTACACCGCTTTATAATTTGTTGATACGAATATTTCTCCCCGGAAAGTGCAGTTACGTAACCTTCGAGCCATCTATCAATTTTAGGAGCCATTTTCAAAATAAATCTTTTTATTTTACATTCCAATCAAAGCGGAACAATATCAGACGATTATTCTGAAGTTGCCAAATTTTTATTTCAAAATGCAAACGCCAAAAACAAATTACAAAATAGTTTCCATAAAGTGCGAATGACCTTCTGTAAACTAATAAGTGCATTTTCTCCAAGAGTGTGTTTCGTAAGTGCATGAAAACTTGCAGTTTGAACCACCCAGAGCGGTCTTTAGGGAATCTGAACGGACTTTACATGGAGAATTAACGAGCGGAAGTGGTAGTCTCCGGCAGTTTAACACAAGACATAAAACACACGTTTCTCACCCTCAAGTGCTACAGCGACACTTCGAAAAAGGTAACTGTATGTTTACTGTTACAGCTGTCATCTCGTCACCAGTTTTTCTCTCGTCCAATCATTTCATTTTCAATATTTATTCAACTGTTATTTACCTTTCCCTCAGCAATTCTTATCAATATAAGCCCCTTCCTCCTCTTGTTCCGACTGTTACAAAACGTACTTTTGACTGTTAGCATTCCTTATCGGAGTATGTTCCGAGTATGCAATTATTAAACATCGTCATATGTGCAGCCACTTTATTTCCCTTGTGCAACATGTTAGAAAAGATCATGGGATGATTTAGTGACTTAATAGTATATCTTTCCGGAAGGCAGAAATTCCTGTGTTTCATTCTAGGCAAGCCAGTTGCATTGAAAGTAGAGGGATCTATCTATGTAAATAAAGCAAAGTGTCTCTATGTATGTATGTATGTATCGTATACAAATGTACATTTCTTGACGAATCTGGTTGAAACTGCGTATACTTATGTTTTGAAGCCTTAGAATAATTCTAAGATAAGTTTGGAAGCTTTTAAATAATTATAAATAAATACAGTTTTTTAATAATATTTCATCTCCAGGCGTTGGAATCAATCATTCATCAGAACTGCGTTTGCGCACATATTGAATGTTAATTCTAAATGTTGCAAGGTAAGTGAATGCATTTATTGATTTTTAATTTCATTTTTTGTTTTATTGAAAGTTAATTTTCTAATATTACTCCTTTTGTTTTCTTTTTTTCAATGGAAAGCAAAATAAAATTGCCGTAGCAGTTGCCATTCTTCATTATACGTAAACGTCAATTACAGTGCCACGCACGTTAGCGTAATATATTAAGAGATAAATGAAAAATATATCCATTCGGTGACCTCAAACTTTATCTCTTTTGAATTATTTATTATTATTTTTAAATCTTTGTTGATCATGATACAATACGGTATTTTAATTTTGTCGCAACATTGATTATTGAAACTCTTTCATTTCACTTATTCATTACCTTTCATTGCATTTCATTACCTTTCATTTTAATCCTTTTTTACTGGGTTAGTTCCCAGTATACGGATTACAGTTTTTTACAAGTTGCCGGTGTTCACTTTTTCTGTAATCTGTCAATTTTTGTTTAATTTAGTTACTTTTTTGCATATTCTTTCTTTTTATGCTTCTGTCTGAAACTCTTTGGAATATTTTTATTATCATTCTCAAGTAGGAATTAGGCAAAATCTTAATATTTATGCTCCAAATAGTTGAACACTTAACATTGTTTACCAGGGGTGTTTTAACCCTTGTGGGTCCCTGGCGTCATATTTGACCCCAATGCAATTTCTGTTTAATATATCTTGTTAATCAACCATTTATTTTTAATGACATTTTGTGACCTCTATTCTTTTAGTTTTTATATAAAATAATACTATTATATTGTATTTATTTTATTTTATTTTTCCCGAATTTGCATTTTTTACTCACGAGACCTTTGGGGTCACTGGTGACCCCAGAAATGTTATCTTGTTTGCTTACCACTCCCATGTTGTTATATGCTTGTAATGTTCTTATGACCACGTAAATATATGCTTTCGAAAGATAAAAAAAATTGAATGGCGTGATACTCCATATGCAGGAGCTGGACGAACTTCGTCGGTAAATATCATAAAACTAAAACCGGGACCAACATCATATGCAACATCAAGAGCAATAGATGAAAAATCTGCTTTTCTGTTGTACTTTCCACCTACCACTGAAAAAATCATTATAGACATGACGAATATTGAAGGTGCTAAATTATTCTGAGATAAGTGGGAAAAAATGGATTACAATGAGTTGCATTGCTATTTGGGGCTTCTTATCTTAGCTAGGGTTTTCATATCACATGGCGAAGCATTGACAAGTTTGTGGGATGAACAGTTTCGACGACCTATTTTTCGAGCTGTAATGTCTTTAAAGAGGATCAAAGTTATATCTAGAGTCCTTCGTTTTGACAATAAAGACACTAGAGCAGAAAGGTGACTGAGTGATAAATTGGCTGCTATTCGAGAATTGTGGGACAATTGGGTTGAAAACTTACCTAAATTATACAATCCAGGAAATAATGTTACAATCGACGAACAACTTGTCGGTTTTATAGGCCGGTGCCCTTTCCGTCAATATACGCCACAAAAACCGTCGAAGTATGGCATAAAATATGGAATTTTTATGTGACTTTAAAAGTGCATATGCATAGTAGATATCTAGCAGAGTAGGAGAAACTTTGAAAAAATAAACAAGATTTGTTTTCAAAGTTAAGATAAAAACCTAAAAAATTGAAAAGCAGACATATAAAATAGACTTGACCCCTTGTAATTCATTAATTCTTTTACTGTAAATGGGCTATGAAGAATTAAGCTAATTTTAACATTGCAATAAAAAGATGGTTTATTTTGACACAAAAGAATTATAAATTATATTAGTCTATTAATACTAATGTGAATTTCAAAAATCAGTTTACACTAGTCGTCATTATTTTGAGAAGTAACTTCTGCGTGTTTAAGAAAGAATGTCTTAAAAGCAATTTTGATTCATTATTCATCTTTTTTTCAAATACTCCTCTTTACCTTTTACTTTCGTTGTTCCAGCTTCGTCCCTGTGCTACCACATTACTTTGCTTGGGCTGTAATTCTTAAAATAAAGCAGTTTTGGCACAAATAAAAGATTTCTTTTTGAGCTTACAGATGACTCCAATTTAACTTCAAGTGGACCCTAAAAAATAAAATGGAAATAGCATCTAAAAGTAATGATGTGTAAGTATTACACATGGACTGCCTTTAAAAGTAGTCCCTATAATCAATCGCTCATATTTTCCTTTATCACCGAATCTGAAAAGCTTCTTTTGTCATCTTATCAGCGTCCAAATTGTAGGTAATGGAAACTTTAAAGTAAAAATATTACCAACGTTGGTAACTTCTAGCAAAATTTAATTTGCTCTTATTTTACTTATTTACAAAAGCAAACTTGTCTTCTCATTTTCAGCTGTACTGAAATACAAGTAAACAAAGTCAGAATATCAGTTATACGTACATAGATAAAATGGCATTTATTATTGGTGATAGACATATAAATATCGAGAATAAACATATAACATAGGTGATAGAGACTAAACATATCATCAAAAATTCTGGAAAAATTACCGACATTCGTTTCCAACACACGGGTTTTAAATTCCTGTGCCATTCAGAAACAACTCCATAAATATTTCTAAAAGAAAATTTTTTTTCTCGCTTGTTGTCGTCAAATATTGATTAATCAGATACAATTGGTTTAATTAAACGATCTCGAATCCTAATTGTTTTGGAAGAGGCGAAAAACAATTACACGAAATTTATATATCCTTTTAAAATTTAATCATCACTTACTTAAAACCCGTGATTAAAATTTAATACCGAGCTCGAGAGCACTTAAATGGATTACAGCCCATTGTGGATCTAAAACATTTTATGTCCTTTTCAAGGAAGAGACTATCAATCAAACGGAGTTATCCCTTCATTCACTGGCATTAACGGCGAGGAAACAGAAGTCTTTTGTGCTCCATTCTCTTTTCGAATGCCGGGCCCTGAAAAGTCGCATCAAACTCCTGATAACCATTACTTGGATGTCAGATTCACGTGTCCCTAACTCATGGCTGCGTTTTAAAAGGGGAGTGTTAGAGAAGAGTAATTTTTGGTTAAGAGCCGCTTATAAATTTTTAAATCCGTTTCACTTCCTCTCTTAGCGATATAAAAGAGGGCATTTTAAACGGGTATGATCACGAGATGAATATGTGGTGTAGAGTAGTCTTCAACACTTCCCGCTTTGTCCATGGGTGGCCTCTTGACTATCTTTCCACGACCCTCTGGCCTTATTGTGGCAATTTGAGTTAAATGGAAGTTGAAATTCCGAAATAAATTTGAAAAACGTGAAAAGAAGAATGCCCCACTAGCAGCAACAGAAGGTGATAGAATGATAAATTTTCTCTGTTTTTATTTATGTTTTAATCCATTATAATATTGTGGTCTAACCTTCGTTACCCGAGGGCCAATCAAACATTATTATAGGAATGTGAGGACCAGAGACATTCCAGAAGGAAAATGAATTACATATTGTATTCAAAATCTTTTATTAAAATTTATGTTAAAAGAAGTTTAATATACTAGTTTCATTTTACAGTCGAGAAATCAAAGTGATTATTGACACTGCTTTCCTGATACAAGGTTATCAATGTCCACTGTAAGTTCAGTAAGACAAAGTCTCAGGCTCGATTCCAGTGAAGTACTTTCAATTCGATTTCTCGTTTTTGATTTAATTTGTTTGATAGTAGAAAAAGCACTTTCGTACACATGTGTATTGCCGAACAGCGATAATATTTTCAGAGAGAATTTAAACAGTTTAGGGAAAACGTTCTTTAGAAATCAGTTTCCAGAATTTTTCAAGGACATCACACTTTTTAGTCTGGTAGAATGGGTCTGCCTGAAGATCACAAATTTCCATTTGAAGGTCGCAGGGTACCTCACTCACTTCAACATCCATGGGGTTGATGAATAGTGGAAGTTTTGGTTTTAGGGAGTCAAAATCCTGGAATATGTCCTTGAACTGTTTCTTGATATCTATTATTATTTCATGAAACATACTAAAATTTGTGTCACTTTTTTCTTCTTTCAACTGCTGACAAGATGGGAAGTGTGCCGTATTATTTGCCTTCAGTGCAATGTGCATTACATAAAGTTTTTTTCGGAAGCCCTCAATATGTCCATAAAGCTGGGAGATATTTTGTTTTCTGCTTTGTAGTTTCGGGTTTAATTCATTTAGATGGGATGTTAAATCTGTCACAAAAGTAAGATTATTTAAAAATTGGATTTCTTCCAGTTTTTCTTGATACTCATGACAAATGTTTTCATTTCTGAGAAAAGCAAGAATATCATTCCTCAACCCAAAAAACTGTTGCAGGCAATTTCCAGCACTTAGCCAGCGCACTTCACAGTACAATAAAATGTCATCATACTCAGCTTCCAAATTGTCCAGGAATGCAATAAATTCTCTATGTCTATGGCCTTTATTGCCTCCCCTTATTAAATTTACAATATTTACAACAGTTTTCATTGCCTCACTGAGCCTTAAAATTTTTCCACAGAGAGCCTCCTGGTGGATAATGCAGTAGAAAAACAAACAGCAAGTTTCTCATTAAGCCTCCTGATAAAGACATTTTAGTATTGGGTAATTGTATTTGCAATTGATAATAACAATTGCGTATAAACGGCTTTTATGGATTTATTTTCTGTATTTTGTTTTATTCATACTTAAATACATTTTGTAAAGTTTTTCATATGCCTAAAGAATTTATTCCCCTTCCCCCTTAAAAGGTTATAACTTAACCAGTGGCACGCCACGATCCTACAATGTTCTTAAGTGGTACCCAAGTATAAGAGGGTTGGGAGAATCACTGCATTATAACGTTACTTCATGTGAAAGAAAATCGTAGAGTATTACTTCACAATCGTCGAATATGATTTCAATTTATTGTAAAATATCTTTAAGCAGATAAAGAAATATTTTTTGGTAAAATATTTTCAGTGGGTGAGTGCTAAAACTAACTATTTAAATTTGTACAGTATACATTGCATTCCCAAGCTTGCCTTTGCAAAAATTCATTCTGGAAATTTACACATGTCTTCTTCCATTATTTAATTTATTTCCTTTATTTAATGATTTCAATATCTGTTTATCAGAAGATTATTTTGTTCCTAGAAAAGACAAGAGAAAATTTCTAGAATCCAAGATTACTTAAAATCTATTTTCAGATTCTGTCAGCTCATTTGTCAGATATCATTGACAGATGAAAATGCATCAGTGAAAAATTAAATGGTTTTGCAATTCACTCTATTTTCCTGGGAATTCCTTGAAACTAAAGCAATAAAATTTTCATTACCATGTTTTGCACTATTATTTTGGAAGTATATACATTTATTAAATTAAAGTGCTTGAAGAAAAAAATTATTGTGAAGCTGATAACAATTTGAATTTATTTTCAGGTTTAGGATAGCATTATGAAACAAATGCTTATCTATCTATCTATCTATCTATCTATCTATCTATCTATCTATATATATATATATATATATATATATATATATATATATATATATATATATATATATATATATATATGTTTATATCTATCTATCTATCTATCTATCTATCTATCTATCTATCTATATATATATATATATATATGGGAAATTATATCCCATCTCCATCTCCAAACGTTACGCGGCGCTACTGTCTGTGTGACGTCAGTGCGTGCGCCCGCATGATGTATTCCCGCCTTATCAGACGATCGCTGTACTACGAGATGGGAAGACGTCCCTCTCGAGCTGTTTATTTTAATTTCTTAATATTTAACTAATAAAGGATGTTTATATCCAATGCTGCTGTGGTCGTTGCTTCCCCCACATTTGGGGGCTCGACCTTTCTTTCGCTTTCCCTGCGTGAATTGTTCCCCCTAGACCCGTTTCCCGTTTAAAAAAAAGAAGTATCATCCCAGCAGACGGCTGTGGACACTTTTGTTTTTGAATTTAGTTTTGGCTGACGTGCCAATTGCAGCAGACGGCTGCTCTCACCAAGGATATTTATTTTGATCTACTAAAAATTATACTAGAAGACCTGTAACAAACCAACGAATCTACAAACTTTTCGCCACGGACGTTGAAATCGAAACGAAATAATTGCTGCATTGCTGAACTGTGTAATCTTCAAGAACTCCTGCAATTCCTACACTACTGGATATAGTGCCATTCTATTGGATAACGTGATTTTGGATAGTGACATTCACCTATATAAAAAAAAAAACTGGATTTTCGTGGACTATTCTTCCTATTCTCATTGGATACCTTTCCAGCCACAAGGACTGTTCCCTTAAGCGAGGTAGGCCCCATTTTTTTTTTGTTGTTTTCCCGTTAGTTTGTGTTTCAAAATTTCGGAATTTCTTAAGTTTAAAAATTTTTCCCCTCAGTTGTGTTATTAATTTGTTTCAATTTTCATTATGGCCCTAACCTTAGGCGATATCCCTCTAATTTCTAACTCACTCACATATGGAACAACCCAAAACGTAAAATTATTAAATAAAGTACTCGGTTATACCGAATTCGACCGCTTATCGCGAAAAAAAATGCGTCAATTTTCCTCATTCCCCTCAAAATTCGATGTCGCGAAACATAAAGAAAGCTTAATGAAGGATCTTTCACTCGCAGATTTTATTTCTGTTGCTAATTTATTACATTTAGATAATGTCAGTACTAACAAAATTGAGTTATGCGATAATATTCTTTATGCCCTCTCCAATTTATTAAAATTTCAAAATTCTTTAGGTACGAGTTTTTTATGCGACGTTGAAAACGAAATTACTCTTTCTTCTGAGTCTACCGCAAGTGAGTCAAATGTAGGTCAAAGTACTTCCAGCCCTTTACAAAACATTCCCGCGTTTCACTCAGATACCCAGACTAAACAACTGTGGCTTGACGCCTCTCCTAGCAGAAATGATGTTTTGATAAACAATAACGATGTTTTGATTCCCGATTCTATGAAATCTCACTTCTGGTTGTTGTTGCGAGACCTTTCAACCTCGTGTCGCCAGTTCACAGGCAATAATTTATATTCCGTCCACAATTTTTTTGCCGACGTAGAGGATAACTTTAATTTATTTCCCGCTATCAGTGATCAACAAAAATTGGTTTTTGCCAAACGCCTCGTTACAGGAAATGCTAAAACTTTTTTGTTTTCACAAAGAAATCTGAATTCGTATGATTCATTTAAGACCGCGTTAATAAATGAATTTTCTGATAGAATCACATCCATTGAAATTCATAGACAACTTGAAAGACGTCACATGCGTTCTAATGAAAGTTTAATGCAGTATTTTATAGCGATGCGTGAAATTGCAAACCGCACTACTAATACTATTGATGAATGTTCCGTCATTCAGTATACTATACAAGGAATACAGGGTACCCCATCAGAGAAAATTATTCTTTACGGTGCAAAATCTTATACCGAATTCAAAGAAAAACTCCGAACATACGAAACCGTAGTTAGTCAAAAGAACACAATTGGTTCGAATTTTCGACGTGCCGGTGATGGTCAAAGACGCGGCACGGAACCAAACACTGCACCCCAAAGACGTGACTCAAAATTTACTGTTGCTAGCTCAGCAAAATCTCATCAACACTGTTTTAACTGTAATGCAATTGGACATATCTCAAAGACGTGCCCTAGTCGTTCTCTTGGCCCTCTTTGCTTTTCTTGTAATTTATTTGGACATAAGTCCTCGGACTGCCGCCGTACTCCTCAAATTGAAAGCTCCGCGACGCATGACGGTGTCAACACGGTGCATGTTGTTACTTCTCCCACTAATATATGCAAAACGGTTGTTATTTTTGATAATAAATTTTCGGGATTAGTGGATACTGGCAGTCATTCGACGCTTCTTAAACATTCCGCGTGGATTAAACTCGGATCACCTCCGTTGACGAATAGCACTACTATGCTAACTGGTTTTGGTTTTTCAAAAACTAAAGTCATTGGTTCTTTTGCTTCCGAAATTAAAATAGATGATCAAATTTTTCCAGTAAATATCTCCGTTGTTCCAAATAAGTGTATGACTTTCGATCTCATACTAGGTTGCGATGTAATCCAACAGGCGAATTTAACTATTACACCTGACGGTGCTATGTTTTCCAAAATTTCAAAACCTAATGATTCTGCCGTACATGACGATTTTGTAATGACAATTTCAGCCGATCCTCCTTCTTTTGATATTGGTCCTAACATTTCTCGCCAAACCCGTAATGACGTTGAACAGCAATTGTTAGCCTACAAACCTAACAAAACGAAAACTGCAAACATCGAACTTGATATAACGCTTACTGACGATAAGCCAATTTTCCATACACCCCGGCGCTTACCATTTGCAGAACGTGATATAGTGGATGCTCAAATTGACGAATGGTTAACAAATGGAATTATAGAACCATGTTCTTCCCCGTACGCTAGTCAAGTCGTTGTCGTTCGTAAAAAGAACGGTCAGCCGAGAGTTTGCATAGATTATAGGCAATTAAATCGTAAGTTAGTTAAGGATCATTACCCTTTACCTTTGATCGACGATATTTTGGATCGTCTCCAAACTGCCAACATATTCAGTACACTCGATTTGCGTAATGGATTTTTTCACGTCCCCGTAAACGAAAAAAGTCGTCGTTACACCAGTTTTGTGACGCATTCAGGTCAATTTCAATTCCGATATATGCCATTTGGATTAAGCTCTTGTCCTTCTGTTTTCATGCGATACATAAATGCCGTTTTTCGTGATCTTATTGCCAAAGGTATTGTACTCCCATACATGGATGATCTCATCATTCCAGCAAATAATGAGTCTGAAGCTCTTGAACGTCTGATCACTGTTTTAATTGTAGCTCGTGATTATGGACTTGACATAAACTTTAATAAGTGCCAATTTCTGTATAACAAAATTGAATTTCTAGGCCACATTGTGGAGCACGGAAAACTGTTCCCCTCCTCCTCCAAAACTAAAGCCGTTCTTAATTATCCTGATCCCCAAAACACAAAAGATGTCCAACGTTTTTTAGGTCTTACTGGATATTTTCGTAAATTTCTTCCCTCTTATTCTACCATAGCAAAACCCCTTAGTGATCTGCTTCGTAAGGACACCCCATTTCAATTTCAGACTGATCAGAAAGCCGCATTTCAAAAATTAAAACACCTCCTTTCCCAACAGCCCGTTTTAAGTATTTTTAACCAAAACAGTCCTATTGAAATTCACACTGACGCATCAATTGATGGCTTGGGGGCAGTCCTGCTACAAAAATCCAAGGAAGATAATTGTTTCCATCCCGTCTACTACATGTCCAAGAAGACGTCGGACAACGAACGCAAATATACCAGCTACGAACTTGAAGTACTCGCCATTGTGGAAGCACTTAAAAAATTCCGTATCTACGTTCTTGGTTCACATTTTAAAATAGTTACTGACTGTAATGCATTTGTGAAGACCCTAAGTAAAAAAGAACTTAACTCACGTATAGCTCGATGGTCATTGTATCTTCAAGACTTTGATTATGAAATCGAACATCGTACAGGTTCAAAAATGGCTCACGTTGATGCCCTTAGTAGAAGCCCATGTTGCATGATTATTCAGGACAGTGTCCTTATACAACTTCTTAAAGCACAACAATCAGACGAGCATATCGAAACTATAAAAAAACTTCTTTCAACCGCACCATATGACGACTATATAGTTAAAAATAATCTGCTATATAAAACTGTTCAAGGAACTGATTTACTTGTAGTGCCCGAGGGTATGCAGGCGAACATAATTCAGGCAGCTCACGAACGAGGCCACTTCGCAGTACTACGCACTCAAGAACTGTTGCAAAAAGAATATTTTATCCCGAACTTGAAAGAGAAAATACAGCGATGCATCAATAACTGTGTCACATGCATCCTCAATAACAGAAAACGCGGCAAGCAAGATGGAATGCTGCATGCCATCGAAAAAGACGACACACCCCTGCACACGTACCATATCGACCATCTAGGCCCACTTGCCAGTACATCTAAACGTTACAAACACATTTTTGCAGTTATTGACTCATTTACTAAATTTGTATGGTTATACCCAACCCGGTCTACAGACGCCGCTGAAGTAATCAATAGGTTGGAAACCCAAAGAGCCGTCTTCGGTAATCCGTCCCGGATAATTTCAGACAGAGGTACCGCGTTTATGTCTACTGCATTTCAAGAGTATTGTGAAAAACAGAATATACGTCACATTGCTGTTACTGCTGGACTTCCCAGATCGAACGGTCAAGTTGAACGTCTCAACTCCGTCATCATCGCCGTACTTTCTAAACTCTCTATCGACAACCCGGAAAAATGGTATTCCCATGTTCCAGCCGTTCAACAAATCATCAACTCCACCTTTCAACGTAGTATCAATTCCACTCCATTCGAAATTCTTTTTGGGACTAAAATGCATTCTCCCCATGACATCAAAATTGTTGATATGATCAACGAGGAAATAAAATCTACATTTCTCCAAAAACGTGATGATCTCCGTAAAGACGCTAAACGACAAATATGCAAGGTTCAAGACGAAAATCGTCGTACTTACAATCTGAGACGCAAACAAGCTCACCCCTTCCAACTCGACGACCTTGTAGCAATCAAGCGTACCCAGTTTGGTCCTGGTCTCAAACTCAAACAAAAATTTCTTGGACCATATAAAATTACTAAAGTAAAACCAAACAACACTTATGATGTTGAAAAGTGTGCATTCTTCGACGGACCAGTGAAAACGTCAACTTGTGCAGAATATCTGAAACCTTGGTCCAACACTATTGAGCATATAACTTGATATTTTTATTCAACAGAACTTACTTTTTTTACAACAGACTATTGACAATTGACTCTCAAGAACTTTATTATTTTTTTTCTCCTGTGCATACACTAATATTGTTTTTTCTTTTAGTTATTTCGTATTTGCTGTGTTTTTTTTTGCCAGTTTATTTCCAGCTAACTATGGTATTGTATCACTATTTTCATTTTTTCCATTTTATATTTTGCATTTTTACTGTTATTTTATATTTGTATTAACTGCATTCTAATGTTTTTGATAAATTTTTGCTGTGTACCTTAAGGCGAGGTCGCCTTTCCGGTCATGATGGCCGAATATGGGAAATTATATCCCATCTCCATCTCCAAACGTTACGCGGCGCTACTGTCTGTGTGACGTCAGTGCGTGCGCCCGCATGATGTATTCCCGCCTTATCAGACGATCGCTGTACTCCGAGATGGGAAGACGTCCCTCTCGAGCTGTTTATTTTAATTTCTTAATATTTAACTAATAAAGGATGTTTATATCCAATGCTGCTGTGGTCGTTGCTTCCCCCACATTTATATATATATATATATATATATATATATATATATATATATACAGGGAAATCGGAAAATGTGTGGCAAAAATTTAAAGGGGGTTTGAGGGAGCGAATATAAAAGAATTCGCAGTACAATGCGTGTCCGGAAACGCCGGTAAAAGTCCTGCAGAGTAAAGAAAGTGGAATAGTAAAAGGAAAGAGACACAATCAAATGTAACAAACCCTTTATTAAATCAACGTCTCACAACCTGTATCAGTGCCTACACGGTATCTGCCTGTATCAATGCCTGCACCCTTTTTAAACGGTATATGGGTGCATACCTTCGCCATGCAAAATCTTCCATACAAGTGACTGTCTCACATCTCTCGTGCTTGTGAAAGGATTGTGCTCAACCTCACGTAAGACATCTTCCACAAGCACCGTTCTCGCCGAGCGAGGCCTGCCCACATCTGTCTGGCATCGAAGGACCCGCTTTCGCGAAGCTGTCTCTGCACTCGCTCGAAAGTTTGACGATTCGATATTTCTCTGTTTGGAAATCGTTATCTGTACAACTTTTGGACAACTCTCCCATTTCCATTCGCAGCTCCATACGTCATATGGATATCTACTAGTTCAGCATTCGCGAAGCGCTGCATGCTGCTGTATGAAATCACAGCGGGGAATGACAGCTTCCCGCTTTGCCGGCTTTTTTCGACTGTCCGACACAGCGCCCTCTACCACCTTGAAGCGACGTTTCCGGACACGCATTGTGCTGCGAATCCCTTTATGTTCGTCTCCTCTAAGCCCCTTTAAATTTTGGCCACACATTTTCCGATCATCCTGTATATATATATATATATATATATATATATACAGGGTGTTCGTAAACTGCGTCTATAATATAAGAGGGGTGATAATACTCATCAAGACGAACAATATTTATAATAGAACCTAGGGCCGCATTGCACTTAGTGTGTCAGAAAAGCATAAAGTTCAGTGTCGAAGTTGAACTTTCATTACTGGAACAAAATGAGAATCAATCATAATATAAGTCGCATAATCCCATTCAGATCAGAGAAAGACTCAAAGTTGATGCTCAAAATGCCGTCCAAGAGTGTCGTTGCGCAATTGACACCGACGAATGAAAGACTGGCGTATCCTCTCGTATACTCCCGGTGTCATGTTAATCTTGTCCGCTTGAACAACGGTTCTCGCGACGAGATATTCCACCGAGTCCATAGGTGTCTCGTACAACAATGATTTTATGTGTTCCCCAAAGAAGAGGTTTAATGGATTTAGGTACGGTGAGCGTGGAGGTCCAGCCACAAATCCTCCACGATCACCGGCCAAGGTATGTGGTATTTAGGAAGGGGTAAGCCGCTGTGCTAAAGTGTGGTGGGGCCCCATCATGCATAAACCACAAGTCTCTCTGTGTGGTGAGTGGAAGAGCTTGAAAGGTACCAGGAAGATCTTGCTCAAGTAAGACACGGTACTCTGCACCTGTGAGACGTTCTGGCAAGATATACATTCCCACCAGTCAATCATCAATGATACCTGCCGAGATGATCACTAAAATATCCGCTGGTCTTTACGAGGGGCAGTAGGGTTGTTTTTGTATAATCTGAATAGGATTCTACAACTTATGATTTGATTAATTCTCAATTTTTCCAATGACGAAATTTCAGCTTGGACACTGAAATTTACCCTTTTCTGACACAGTGAGTGGAATGCAGCCCTAGGTTTCATTGTAAATGTTGTTCATCTTGATGAGTACTATCACCCCTGCTAATTTGTCTACACAGTTTACGAACGAACGAGCACACACACACACATATATATATATATAGTATATATTAATGTAATGTACATATCTGTTACAAGCAAAGTTCAAAGTTGGTCAATTCGTGAAATGACTTGCCAAGCATTGGCCAAGTCACTTGGTCAAAGCCCGAAATGATCAATACTCTACGACTACTTGGAAAAGAAAATCATTGTTTCCCATTCGTGATGCGCCCTACAATCAATGGCTAGTTCTCGATTTGTCCAAGAAAAAGTGGCCAAAGCTAGAAGTTTTGCGGAGCTGGATCATGCAGTAACGAGAGTTGATCAAACCAGTTGTAACTCATATTATTACCGCATGGACAATCACTTTAGTTAAGTAAGAAAAAATCCCTTCAAATTGAAAGAGAAAAAGGACAATTTTTCTTGGGTAATTCGTAAATTGACCACTAAGTGTCGGGCGCATCGCGAATTGGAGCATCGTGAATCAAACCCCGAAGTAGTCGAAAATTACCCATTATTTCATGCTTTTGCCAAGTGACTTGGTCAATGCTAGAAGTGGCCTGCCATTTCGCGAATTGGAGAAACTTCGGACTTTAACCGTAACGTATACACACACTAGGGGATCCATCCCCTGCGGCATCCGGCCTCCAATTCTCATTGAGGTGCCCAGCAGCTGCAGAGAGACACAGAGAAAGAAAGTAAGTAATTAAGTAAGTAAGTGAGAGCCCTCTAACACGCCAGTTTGTTGATTTTATATGATTTATTGGTAACCCCGGCTTGAAGGCAGGTGAAGTCGATTTTAGTAAAAAAATCGCAGAAAAAAGTTTCATATGATCAAACATCGCTTGTTTGGTATAATTTCCCAGATATTATTATCTTTCTTTTAAACGTGTAGTATCCTGGCTGTAAATAAAACTGATAATGTTAGATAGAACTCAAACGCTGTTTTTTCTTTGGCAACAGTGATTGAGATGCAAATTCATCTAACCCCTCATTAGAATTATAGGCCCTTTACCAAATATATGGAAGGATAAATGAAAGTGAGACTTGTTTTTTTTTTCTGTAACGATTTATTTGTTTGATTATGGGAACATACATGAAGAAATAGGGATACATGAGCTAAATATCCACTGAACATAGTTGCCTTGTCGGGTCAAGGAATTGTTGTAACACTTAAAAGATTTTGGATTCCTTGAGTGAAGAATGTCCCTGGTAACCAGTGTTGAACGGTGTCCTGCACCTCTGTATCGTTAGCACACCAGCGGTCTTTGAAAACCTTTTTCATTGGGTTAAAAATGTGGTTGTCGTCGAAGTTCGTCCGGTTGCGGCTACAGAGGGGATGGTCGAGGGCCTCCCAGCGGAAGAGTCGCCACAAACTGTGTCCATGGAAAAAATCTACTCTATTGTGATGGCCAAGTGTGCTCGAGCAGGTCTGGGTATATCCCGTGTTCGCACGCCCTTTACGAAATTCCCTAAACCATTTGAACACTATACACTGTGACAGACACTCGTACCTACAGACATCCGGCATACGACAATTAATTCAGGCTCCACTACAGCACCCTCTGCTGTCAAAAAATGAATAATTGCTCGCTGGGCCTCTTTGGACGATTCCATGTCACGACCGTATATAGCCACCGTCCTTAAACACGTTTAACTAGCACACTATCACTTTCCGACGATAGAAGATTTGATTCATAACATTGATTCATAACGAAAATCTCAGTTCATTTGGACCACTCTCATATCTTGATAACAAGGTTTGCGAGCAATAAACAACATTATCAGCACTATTTAGACGCAAGCATAGGGAAAATTCTCATCCCTTTCTCCCCCCCCCCCACCTCCAAAAAAAAAAGAAACAAGAAAAAAGATAAAAGAAAATTTGTTATATAGTGTTATTAATTCTTTCTTCTTAATAAAAATATAATTCAAAATAGTTTTAAATTTTCGAATTCTTTGTCTGCACTCTTTTTATACTAGGGGCAAATTCTACTAATAAACATATACAAAAATAAATGTTAGATTGAAACCCATTAATGAAAACTATAAATCTAATTTAATAACAGGAAGTAACTAAAACGCTGATCACTCTTATTGTTCTAATATTTATTAACTTTACTTAAGTATAAAATAAATCAAAGTTAAATTCAATTCTGTCCAGTATATTAAACGAAACTGATTAAAAGAAACTACTATGGGTACTAGACAAGAGTTTAATGAAATAAGTTAATAAATAGTTACGATAATTTCGATAATAAACAGCTTATTTAACGGATGGCATATATTGTAAGGTAGTTAACGTAATGGGAACTCTACTGTAAAGCGTTCATTGTTACTTCAAAGTAATCAAACTTTTATTGAGATTCTGCTGACCTATCGTTAAATGATTTTCAGCTTTAGTTTCAGTAAAGGAATTCCAATTGCTTAATTGTGTTTGTCCTCCTTTAATTAATTAGTAGTGTAAATATGTTATTTCCCGAAGTTCTGTTTAATACTATAATTTTGTTTTTTAGATAGCATTTCTCTCCCGCATTTTCCTTGTATGTATTACCAAAACTTAAGAAAAACGACTGTAACTTTTAATAAATAATTTATATAGTGAGTAAATTTGAATTAAATTGTCGAATATACTATTTAATTCTATTTCGTTCAAAGAAATATTTAGAATTAACTAGTATAATAGGCAATTTTATTACATATATCTAATGTTATTTTATTACATATCTCAAAATCCTTATTTTTTACCTAATGCGGAGACACTTTGTCTTCAGACATTCGACTTTTGGTATTCACCGCGATTTGGGGGTTACTTTATTACGGGAGCACCATGTAGGTGACGTAGAATTGCTCCCTATGAGGGAGAAATCACAGAAACAACAAAGCCTCACTCGGGATTTGAACCCAAGCCCATGGCGTGGCAGCTTAGAACGCTATCCACAACTCCAAGTGGGAAGCTCTAAATCTTTATTTATATCCACGATATTTCAAGATGGATTCTTACAAATAAATTAAGAAATGATAGCTTGACTTTAATTTCGAAATTGCTTTAAACAGTATTTATTTTTGTTTATCGATTTTTAGCTATTTTTGTTATCAGACATTTTAATTTACCTCTATGGTTCTTTTTTTAAACGATTCACACTTTTTATTAACTAAGATAAATGATTCCTAAAGTTAAGAGTCAAATTTCAAATAAATTACATAATATATTATCCAATTTAAGAATAAAAAACCACAATATAATCAAATTTTTAAGAATTTAAAAGTTATATAATTATGCTTGTTTTAAAATTGATTAATGAATGTTACCGTTTTAACATGGGATATATTTTTATATTTGATCTTAAAGTAAATGGTTCTGAGAGTTTAAGGTAAGAAATGGTCCAAAAATGTTCTTAATTTTTAAGTATTCATTAAATTATTTCTATAATAAAATTTACTAATTGCCCGCACTACTTACGTTTATATATATCATTAAAAAAAGTGATGTATTTTACTTGTTTAATAGTTTTTTCGCAACAGTATAGCAAATAATAATAATTATAATTTCTTAACTCGTATTATTTTATTATTAAAATTTTAAAAGAAATTTTAATATCAAATGCAAAATAGTTAAAGCGATTACTTACCTATTAATAGCACGAACCATTAAGCTGCAATTAGCACTATACTTGGTCATTAAATTTCTAAAATGCATTTTTAAGTTTAAAGTATAAAGCTGTAAGATATACTTATTTCTTTTTAATTAAAGTCCTGTTATTATGAAAAATACTAATTAGTCTGAGAACTTATTATCATATTATTTTTTGAATGATTTGTTTACGGTATAAATTTCAGAAGATGGTAACTTTAAAATTTTACTTAGAACTCTTTAAGTTGTGGGGCCCGAAGTATGTACATTACTTATTTCTAATTACTTAATATTTTATAATTATCCAATTGAATAGCCGAAGTCACTGTCCATTTATTAAATATTCTATAGAATATTTTACACTCTATTAAATTCGAAGAAGATTATTGTCAAGAGTTTATTGTTTTTAATTAATCTCTTCCTTCAATGGAAACATGATTTACTAATTTGTTATTAAAAGTATTTAAACCAGTTGCCAAACTTCAGTGAATCAGAGATTTTTCCTTTATTCACATTCAACAAAGTCTCAGGAGAATTATGTTTTCCTCATTCGTAGGTTAATTCTTAAGTGAAAATCGTGAATTGAGGTGAAGGGTGAAGTGAAAGGTAAGAATGAGTATTTGAATACGATGATGTAATGATCAACTTGAAATATTGTTTTTCTGTCAAAAAGGTGCTTCTAAAGTGTGACTAACAAAGAGTTAGCGACGTATTTACGTCCTTTTCTAGAAGAAAATCTGAAGAATCGCGTTTCCGGTATCTCCACTTCTGTATTAGAAAATAAATACCAGTCGTAAGCAGTTTCTTAGTTAAAATGAATGAGATTTAACGGGGATGAAGCTATCTGTTTATATAAGTAAAATTATCTGATGATTTGAAAATGCTATATAAGCAGATAACACACGTAATGATATCTACACATGTGAACGAAATTTTAGTTAAAAATATGCAGTCTTCCGCATTCATCGATCATACTAGCAACCAACCAAGATTTTAGTTTCCAGCTAAATTTTCCTCCTAAATGTGTATATCATTTCTATAGCTTATGATTACTAAATACGTATTTAACTAAGCATATTTAACGACACTAGTAATGAAAGTTAAGAATATTTTAAACACTTTATTATATCTGCAAAGGAACTTACATCTGTTGCATAGAAAAATTGTATGTTACTACGATGTCTCTATGTTCGTCCTCCAGTAAAACCTTTTTATGCTGTCCTAAAAAAGTACCCTACATTTTAGATTTGTGTTTGCACAGTAAATAGAAACTGAAATTACTCTTGAGTATTTAGCTAATAAGTTACAAATAAAGGTGACAGTTGATAGATTGTGTGATATTCAAGAGTATTTTGAAGTAATATGAAGTACACCCCTATGTATTCTCTATTGCTTGAGAATAATTGAAAAAATAATTCTGAGCTTTTATCGATCTGTTTTTGAAAGCTATAAAAAGAATAGTTCAGAAGGGTTATGCTTGCACAAATCACGGGATCAGCTATCGCAACTATTTGAGAGACATGTGCGTGTAATACTTCCTTGAGATTTTATGCATATTGTGACATAGATATAACACACATTCTCTTAAAGTAAAGTTTAATAGAGAAATTCCAGTTTTATAATATAAATCATTAATAATTTACTAGCACTTCAGGTATGTGATTACTAACATCATTAGTCTATTGATTGAGAGAGATTTTTTTAAAACTATTCATTCTTCTGTTAATTTCTTCAGTTACTAGAAAAACGATATTGTTCTCAAACTCGTAAATTAATCTTATAAGGCTCATTGAGGTCTGGTTCTGTAGTATAATGGTAAACTGCTGTCTTGTCTTTAAGCTGGGATAAATTTTCGAGAGAATAAAGTTATTTGTTAAGCGAAAGGAAGAAAGCTGTATAATGATAAGAGTGTGTGGAAATTCATATCATTATACAGGGTGCAGCAGAATGGACTCCCACATTTCAAAGGGTAAAAATAGACGAAAGAAACAATTTACAGGAAAAAGCTTTATATTTTCGAAAAGTACTTATAAGGCTTCTAGTTTTTTTCCCCAGTAGGGTTTGAAAATAAGATCACTTTGGTGACATCCGTTATTTGCGATTCATTGCCGAAGCCGTTCTCTAAAACGTTTCATTACTCTGTTGGTCATGTCTGGGGGAACGGTGGAAACTTCCTCACTAATAAGGGACTCACGGACTCGTTGCAAACTTTCAGGTGTTCAAATGTTTCGAGGACGACCCTTGGTTTCCTTGGTAATTCAGACCCACTTGCTATCACGTTTGAAACCCGTCGCAAGATCGTTTTCGATTAGTTGCATAGAGTCCGAAGAGCGTTCTAAATGCCCTCTGTTGTCGTGGTGGAAGAATCACTGTTTTTAAAGATCACCTCGTTAATGAAACCGCGATGTTCACAGGACCAACTCATGGTGTCTAGTGACAACTAAAATATCTGCCCGAACTGTTGCTACCTCCCCCCCTACCACCATCTCTTATTTACCAGTGACATCCTTTACCAGTGAGAAATGTGGGAGTTCATTATGCCGCTCCCTGTTCCATTTTTCTAAGAATTCTTTTCAGAATGATTTACATTTGCTACTTAAGCATTGACTCTTATCATAAAATTAAAGAAATAATAATAGGGCTTCTTGGATATTTAAATTGCTTGTTGTGTATAGAATTTAGCTTTATAGAATAATTTCCGAATGTGATTTAAATGCTCTATAGTATATATCTCATAGATTAATTTTTCTCACATCTATCAACTCTGGCAGTACTCCCCTTCTCTTGACCAAATATGGATTCCACTTCTCGAGTTTGTATTTTCGTAGAAATAGACGAAAAAGAGTTGTTATCTTTGAAATGTCTCAAAGAAGTGAAGCTTGCTTCCTGTATTGATTTCTCCCTTGCGGTCGTTGATTTATTTCTTTCCAATATCTGCAAAATATTTATCGAAAGGGAAGGTATGATTGAGAAAATATTAAGAGAAGTTTCGTGAAATTCTGATGGCTAAATAGCATGCTTGGGAACGATATTTTGGGAAAATATTCACATTTCATTTTAAAATTCTGTTTTACTTTCCCCAAGAAAAAAAAAAGTTTCATAAGTTATAAAACGTGCAAGAAGAGGTCGTTGTATTCCTTGAACGAATATATTAAATTCCAGATCCTTATAATTTCCTCAGATGTCTGATATTTGATATTTGAAATGCATGCTTGATGAAAACTATTTAGCCATTTTCAAGATAGTATAACATGTCTGGAAATGTTGATTTCATACCTGGGTTATGAAGTGTAAATTTACGTTTCAGTTATAAAAACACTTAGGCTAACATTATAAACTGATATATGCAGATATCCTGATAAAGTTAAAGTATATAAGGGTGGGCCAAATTAAAGAGAGACTGTTGGGTTTTTTTCTGTATTGGTTTATTGGTTAATATATGTGAGCATACAGGAAGTCATAGGAATACCTGAGTTATATATCCGTCACATATCGTCACCTTGTCGGCTCAAGTGAGTTCCAGCTCTCACTAGCATTTGGATATCCTTAGAGAAGGATATCCGTGGTTGTTTACGGAACCAGTCTTGAACTACGTCTGAGACATCTCCCGCGTTAGCAAGCCTATAACCCTTTAAAACCTTTTTCAGAGGGCCGAAGATGTGGTAATTGTTGGGTTACAGATCGGGGAGGAATTTGGCAGAGCATAGTTCTATAGGACAAAAAAAAGGCTGTAGGAAAGAGCGATGCGGAAGCCACATCACCCCGTTCTCCTCGGGATTTAAAAAAATCTCACAAATTCGGCTCAACACCCGACACGGGGGGAGCATGTGGGACCTTCCCGAAAACTCCACGTGTCTTCGATCGGTAGTGGGAAAATCGGTAATTTCGACAATCTGACTTTGCAGCTTTCACGTTAAATACGGAATCTGCGATAACTCTACATTTTAGGGTTTCTGGGCAGAGATATTTAGGAGTAATGGACCATTAGGATGAATTAAAGGCGTCTTTAGTGTTACTTTTAGCCAGTAAGGGGAGCAAAAAACCATAAACTCGCATAGCGGTTTCGCTGATGTCACGACGCTTTCACGAGTAACCTGAAACCTGCACTCCAGTGATCTTGTTTGGAATGCATTTGGCAGAGTATAGTTCTCTAGGCCTAAAAACGGTTTAGGATGGACTTTCATGAAGTCTTCAACTGTATGACGTCATACGGAGTGATCGCTGGCTACGGGGACGTGGCGGAGATCGTATCATCCCGGTATCCTCGGGATTTTAAGAATATCGCGATTTGAGTATCCTCGAAGCCCTGCGACACCCGACGCACGAGGAGCATGTGGGATCGTCCCGAAAGATACGTGTTTCTTCGATCGGTAGCGGGAAAATCGGTAATTTCGATGATTTGACGTCACAGCTTTCAAAATTAATAGGGAATCTGTGCCAAAGCTACATTTTCGGGTTTCTGGATGGAGGTCTTTAGGAGTAACGTACTATTAGGAGGAATTAAACAAGTTCAAACAACACACCAATACTTTCCGACTACAGCAGCTTTGTTTCGTAACAATGTTACCTACTTTCGCAAACGCAAAGCTGTGAGTATTTAACCACTGCCGCTAAAACAAAAGTCTCACTTTCATTTCGGCTACCATTATAGAAATGTCATACCTTATAGAAACAATATGGCTGAAGTTTCATTTTCAACTATTATTCGAACAACACAGTTTATATTCTATATTATTGCCGTTCTTCCAGCTTGGAAAAATATTTTATACTTCTCTTTTGTACAAAGTTTTATCGATCAGTCTTTTGTTAAAACCGTATAATAAGAATATGCGGAGATGTTGGCTAAGGACTGGACATATGGCAGGTTTGTAAAGCCTGCAGGAATATATGAAGGGCAATTCTTTTCTCAACTAAGGGATCCTTTGCTGCCTGAAAAAATGAATATGGCCTCGAAACTTACTTTTGAAAGAAATTTATATTTTGAATTGAGTAATTTAGAGGTCAGTGGAAAAATATATTTATTATAAAAGAATTTTTAAAGCAACAAATACACTGAAGTGCCACTGAATTAGGGATACCTACCTAGTAACGAGTTGGGCCTCCTCTAGTCTTGATAACAGCTGCCACTCGACGAGGCATAGATTCAACAAGTTTCTGGAAACGTTCCACGGGAATGGCTTGCCAGATATTGGCTAAATCTATCCATAATTCAGAAAGGTTCTTTGGTGCTGTGTGATGGCCTTTCACGCCTTGTTCCAAAATATCCCAAAGATGCTCAATAGGATTTAAGTCTAGGCTTCTAGGTGGCCAATTCATGACAGAGAAGTCAGAGGAATGCTCATCCAACCAGCCAGTAGCCAACCGAGACTTGTGAGAGGTACACTTGTTTTGCTGGAAAACTCCATTACCGTGTGGATAACCGAACAGCATAAACGGATGGAGGTGATCACCCAGCAACTCTACGTACCGAATTGCATTGAGGGAGGTTGGTACACGCACCAAAGATCCCAAACTGTGCCACGATAAAACACCCCAGACCATGATTGAGCCACCATGCCCTTATACAGTTCCAGCCAGGCATGCAGGATCCATGGCTTCATGAGCCTGACGCCATATTCTCAGCCTCCCGTCGGCGTTAAGTAGTCGGAATCGAGACTCATCACTCCATGCTACTCGTTTCCAGTCCTCTACACTCCAGTCTCTGTGCTCTCTTGCCCAGGCAAGACGTGCAGCCCGATGGCGAGTATAGAGCAATGGTACTCTCGTAGGTCGACGGCTCCCGAAACCCATACGGTGAAGCGAGCGTTGCACAGTCCGTTTACTGACTGTACGACTGGCACCGTCATTAAACTGGGTGGTAATTTGAGCTAATGTTTGGCTTCGCTGGCTACGTACAATGCGCCTGAGCCGTCTCTCACCACGCACTGTCAAGGCTAATTGTCCTTTGCAGTTTGCCCGATCGCTAGTTTTTTTTCCACCATCCATGTATTCTTGGTATACTCTTGACACTGTCGACCTTGAAAATGCTAGCTGTCTCACGATTTTGGAAATTGAATGGCCCATGCGTCGCGCACCTACGATTTGTCCGCGATCGAAGGCGTCTAAATCAGGCAGTTTACCCATACTGGCAATTCCAACAACTAATTCAGAACAACCACAGTACGCGCTATATATGCAGTTACCACAGCGCCCTCACTTGCACATACATGATGCGCAGCGCTACACAATTTGCATAGGCTTTGCTATCCCTAATTCAGTGGCATTTCAGTGTATAAGGTTTTTCACTATGCACATCTAGGTAGAATTTTTAATTGATGTAGTGTGTATATCAAAGAACTTACTGAATATCGGGTACTAATGATTTATTTACCTCTTTTAACAAATGTATGAAAAAATAATTTTTCAAAAACTATGTTAACAGAAACGACTGAAATAAACCCTTGTTTGTTGAATTGGAGAGGTTTTTTCAAAATAAAAAATGCATAAATGGAGCTTTAAAGATCTTTATTTCGACACTTGCGAGGAATGAAATTCATAAATGGAGTTTACCTCTGATCACAGGACTGCTCGAAGACAAATGGTAAGAGGTTTTAAATCCCACTGTCTGCAGGTAATTGTTACAGACCTGTAAGTATATGTTTCATGGGTATGAATATGCATATGTTTATCCTGTAAATGAAAGAAGGGAGATTTATTTGTTGAAATTTAAAAAATTTCCTTAATGCAATTATCTTTTTGTTGCACACTCACGCACATGATATTTGTCCCAATTGAGTTTTAATACTACTGGTCATGTAAACACAAAACATGCTTCAATTTACTGCCATTTTGCATTCAGACATTTTTGCATTTTGTAAATCTTGCATATTTCGATAACATACATGTAAGCAAAACGTTATTAGTTAATATGCATTTTAAAATTTATGGGATAAAGACAAGAGAGATTCATATACCTTGGACAATATACATGCATCTTATGCGTTTGGACGACATTTTCGACTTGACACATTCAAAGAAAACTCTTCAATTTTCACGAATAACTCGTTTCGCTGTTTCGGTAAATATTTAAATGAAATGAGAAAATAGAGAATATATTTTACTGAGAGTTTCCTGAAGGGGAGAAATGAGTTATACACCCATCCCTCGATTTACGCGAGAGACGTTCCACGGTAAAGCGAAACCGCATAAATTAAATCTACAGAAATCGTACAAAAGTGGGAATTACGTAACAACCCCCCCCCCCCCCCCCCCGAAAAGCGCGTACAAGAGTACTTTGGATATGTAGGCAACATATGGTCCAGAAAAAATATGTAATTGAAGATTGAGAAATGATTAAAGAAAGGTTAGATTTATATGTACATACAGTTTATTTTGCAGTAACAAAAACATAGAATCACTGTACTGAAATAAAAAGAACATGTATATAAAAATATATGTAAATAATATAAAGTAATGGATATAATAATAAAAAATAGTGTTAACGGGAAATTCTCGTATGGAAAATAAAGAAATAATTTGAAAAATAAACTGCGTTAAACCGAAACCGCGTAAATCGAGTATCGCGTAAATAGATGGGTATTTATTATGCACCATTTGTAAGATTATCTAGTATTATTTGCATTTCAACAATGTATCCAAAGTTTTAATAGAAATTTCCTTCATGATTAGCGAAAAGGACAAGTCAAAAATGAAAGACAACATTTGTCTATTAAAAACTTCTTTTGTCTACCAGGCAGACTAACCTCACTGTAAAACATTGGGATATCCTTTTAAACACAAAACCATGAATATAATAAACTCGATCACATTTAATAGGAAATAAAAACATGGAGACCGGTAGATATAGTTAAAGAATGTAAAAAAAAAAATTTAAATGAAATGGACATGTAACGAATCCAATCCAATTTGTACCATGTTTGCCGCAGATGAAGACACTGCCTTATGCTTTTGAAATTCGTATAGAGTGTTTTGTCTGCTTTATATAAAGAATTTCTATGAGTATTTTTTCATTCAGTATACTTGTATTTGTCTAGAGTTTTCTATAAAACTTGTTCTTATGGATTTTCTCTTGGTAAAAATCCCTTTCTAATAGAGTTTTATTGGCAATTTAAAGCAGTTGAAAGAACTCTATCATTATAAATTAAAAAAAATAAAACAAACCCTTCACATGAAATTATCTTTTAATAGACTTTTATAAAAATACCGTTAAAACTCAATTTTGAAAAGAATGTTCTGCTCGTGAAAAAAATTTCAAATTAAAATATGAATTACTTTTGCATTTACTTAGGATTTTCAAACCTGAAGATAAACGACTTTATATTTATAACATTGCACGTCTAATGTCTACTTTTTTGAAAGTGTACTTAGGCTAATTTCCTTCCTCATATACCTTATATATATATATATATATATATATATATATGTGTGTGTGTGTGTGTGTGTGTGTGTAAGTAAGTAATGAGGCCTATTTCAAATGTAACATGAAAAAATACGTCATTTCCCAGTTTTTTGTTTAATCCACATAAAATTCACTTTAAATTTCGAATATCATTAAGTTCTTTTTCATGTAAGAAAAGCAACCTAAATTGGAGAACTAGTTTTACGTTTACATATTTTGTGTGTTGAAATCGATTTATTCATATTTATTCATCGATTTATTCATTAATGTATTTCAAGTAGACAGAAAAGAGACAGTAAAGAGAAATTCAATGTCATTTCGGAACTTTCGTAGGGTTTCGTGTATCATTTTTTCCTCTCATTTACGTAGGCAAGTTACAAGGGTGTCTGAAAACTAATATGTATCTATGGTTTGAAGTCTGCACAAGGTTTCAGAATACTTTGATTTGCTGCTTCCTCATAAAGTTTTTTAATGCAGATGTCAGATTAATAATTAAATAATTTTTTTAAAATAAAATTATGTTTGAAACGAAACTCAAAAGTTAAATGTTTTCCATTGAAATGATGAAATGATTAACTGTTTTACTCCTTTAACTTATGTTTCTATGGTCGAGAAATGGATGAAACACATGTGGTATTTTCTTTAAACTCCAGTTGTACTCATTAAGATTTACGAATGGACTTGGGCGTAGCAGTGACATAGCGACCATAACTGGCGCCCCGGGCACCATACCTTTTTGGTGCCCCCTTTCCGAAAAACATATAGTAATCTATATATATTAAACAGTTCCGTAACTGACTGACTGCCTGACTGACTCACTGACATACAACGCACAGACCAAACAGCTGGACCTAAAGGGCTGAAATTTTGCATGGCGATTCTTTTTATGGTGTAGGGGTGCAATAAGAAAGATTTTTGATAAATTCTTCATAGAATTTTTAAAATTAAATTTTTAAGCTGTTTTTGTGACTTTTTAAAGTTTGCATTTAAAATAATTTGAGGGTTATAAAATTTATATCACAAGAAAGATCATAAAAATTCATTTAAAATGAAATCTTTTTCGAACCTTTACCTCGATTTTCTGATTTTTGGTGAATTATTTAAGATAAATTTTTAGAATTTAATTTATTAAATGCTCATCACGTTATTTCTTTTTCTGGTACTTTAAATAAATTTATCGTCACGTGCATAACAACTAAATAGACAAAAAAATATTTTTTTTCTTTCTAATGCAGCAGACGATTGGATATTATCCCAAAAAAAATAAATATCCCTTACGATTTTATATATATATATATACACTGCTGGCCACCCAAATTGCAACACCAAGAAAGACAAGAGATATCACAACAAAATTTATTTTGTAGATAACATGTTGACCAAGTATCAAATGATTAAATTTATAGACTGCTGTGAAGTGTGGTTCCTGCCAAAATCAGTAGCCAGAGTAGCCGCCATTGTTGGAGATCACCGCTGCCACACGCCTCGGCATTGATTCAAAGAGACTTTGGATGAGTTCTTGGGGAACAGCAGACAAAGCAGCTTCCACACGTTGCCTGCTTAAGTTGATCTGCTGTGGCAGCTGGGGATGGAATCTTGGTAAATCGTAGAGCAACCATGGACCACATGTTTTCTATCGGCGAAAGATCCGGAGAGCGAGGCGGCCAGGGAAGCAATTAAATCTGGCGATTGACGAAGAACCGTTGGACAATGCGTGCCACGTGTGGTCGCGCATTATCCTGTTGAAATATGGCTGTGGGCAAGCCTTGAAGGTAAGGAAGGACAACTGGCTCCAACACCTCGGAGATGTAGCGCTGGCTGTTTAAAGTACCGGCAATGCGCACTAGAGGTGTGCGAGAGTGATATCCAATACCGCCCCATACCATAATACCCGGTGCAGGACCAGTGTGGCGGTGCATAACGCAGCTGTTCAGCATCCTCTCTTCACGGTGTCCCCAGACTCGAATGCGACCATCATGGTGTTGCAGACAGAAGCGTGACTCGTCAGTAAAGACAATTTCATTCCATTCTGCCGTCCACATCCTTCTGTCATCGCACCATTGGCGGCGGAGACGTCTGTGGTTCTGCGTCAAGGGTAGACAAAGCAATGGACGTCTTGCGGACAGACCACTCTGCTGTAAACGGCGTGGAATGGTACGCTCAGACACTGGATGATGCGTTACAGACTGCATATACTGTGCTATGGTTCGTGATGTGACTGAGCGATCCGTCACTGCCATGCGCACAATTTGCCTGTCATCACGTGAAGTGGTGCGCTGAGGTGGATGCGATCGCACACGCCGGTCCGTCGTACCCTCCTGCATCCAACGATCACATATCCGCATTACAGTTGTTTGGTTTCGTCCAACACGACTACCGATTTCCCTGAAAGATAATCCACAATCTCGGTAGGCCACTATCCTTCCTCTGTCGAACTCGGATACTTGATCAAAAGATGATCGCTGTTTTCGACGAGGCATAATTGATCGTGTTTTTGAAAAAACCACAAGAAAAACACAATTGCCGAACTTGAAATCGTTGAAATCTCCAAGCCTTAAATAGCGCTTTGAAGTGGCGCCACAGGCGCGCGTGATATGCGTCTGCGCTGAAATTCTAATCATTTGCATATCTCACCTCCGCTAATGCATGTTGTAAATTTCATGTTATTTGCATGTTTCCTTCAGGGTGTTGCATTTACAGTGGCCAGCAGTGTATATATATCAATTGTATAGATTGATCGTCGCATTTATTATAAATATATATATTTATTTTTTTTGGCATTTATTGCATACATTGACCGTTGTAGTTAATTTGAATGTACTCCGTAGCGAAACGAGTGTTTTCAGCTAGTATAATATATAGAATTAGTGAAAGGACCATTTGGCGCCCCTGTGCGAGTGGCGCCCGGGGCATGATAGACCCCCTTGCTCACCCCTCGCTACGCCACTGGGGCGTAGTTAATAACGACTGGTGCATAAGATAGATACTTTTATATTTCAAAGATTTCTAGCTGTTTTCAAAACTCTTAATTTCCTTCATAGATCTCTTTTGGAAAGATGTAATTTTACATGTTATCTTCATTACATTTCGAACCATTTTCTCTAAAATATTGCACCTTCATATCCATGCCGAGTAGAAATCTGGTGAAACCTATTTGAGGCTATTTGTCAAAACAAAGTTTCTGATATATTCTGTAACATGGATTTTGATATATGGCTAAGGCGTCATTACTGAAAGAAAGATGTTGCATATCCTACAAATGTTGTACCTTCATATACTTGCTTAGTAGACTTCTGTTTCAGTTTATTGGAGGCTACTTGTCAAAACTAAGTTTCAGATATATTCTGTAACATGGATGTTGATATATGGCTAAGGCAAAATTATTGAAGTTGGTGCACCTTCTGCAACTTCAAATACGGGCTCATTAGAGTTCTGGTTCAGTTTATTGGGGCTTCATGTCAAAACTAAGTTTCGTATATACTCTGTAACATGTATGATAATATGGCTAAATGGGAAGAATTGAAAGAAATATGTCAAAATGTCTTAATGGCAAAAAACAGGAAAAAAGTCCCGTCAAATTAGATAACTGCGATCAGTTTGGTTGCTCCTTGAAACTCTCCTATTAACTACGATATCAATATTTCATGGCTGCAGAAGTGTAGTACATCCGTTCTTCATCATAATGTACCTAGTATCTTTAGGCATGCTCCAGGTATGTTTTAGATATACAACACGAAATTTATCTTTTAGCATATGCATATTTTATATCTTAGCTAATGTATCTTTACGCATTCTCCTGATATCTTTTAGTTAGACAAGACGAAATGTAGATTTCATTAATTTTTCTAATTTGCATAATTAATCCATTTTAGTTTTTATTACTATTTTCCCTCAGAATTTTGGAATATTATGTTAAAAATATTTAAAGTGTTCACATCATTATGAAAACTCATTTAAAAAAACATTTCAGGTAGTCTCTTCTAATGGAACTACTGCCGGTTATTAACGCACCTTTACTTATCGTTGCTTACCTCTTTTTTTGACGCATTTTGGTACTTTCCTGTTTAACTGTTTACTGCTACTGGGTTTGGCACTGCCAAAATTATAACTCGCGACGCAGGACGAACACTTTTTTCTTCCTGGAGGGCCGTTATTGAGGAACGTAATCCTTCGTTAAAAAATTCGCAAGCATATTACTTTTGCTTAATTTCCGGGCTCTTGTGTAGTATTTAGGCGTTTGTTACATCTGAAAATGAGTACTTAAAGGAACATCAGCTTCTGCCCATTTAAGATTTAAGTAGAGAGAATTACCAAATCTACTTATACAGCTAATGTTGTTTTCCTAAAAGTGAATTATTATTAACTATAACGTAATATCATTTAGGCTAAATTTTGGTTATTTGAGTCTATGTTTTAGTTAATTTACAAATAATTTACCAATAGGAACAAACAACTTCCGAATTAAAAAGTTTGACCGATGTACCTATGTTTTGAAATTTGCCTCGCAAAAATATGTGATAAAAATCAAATACTACAGTCTAATCGCCTCATTGAAAAGGAAAATGGAACAATAATTAACACAATATATTTATTAATATAAATAGTTCAAATTTGGGAAAATTCATGATGACATTTCTTGTTTAGGGAAATTAGCACTAATGCATTTCCTTTAATAATGATGGTAGTTGTAGAAAGCGGGGAGAAGATATATTTTTCCTTACCTTCACTTTGACAGAAACTCATATCATCTTAAGATCCACGAGGAAAAATATGAGGGTGGCAAATAGTTTCAATTTAATTAATAGTTTTTCTTCACACCGAGGAGCGTTAGGTGTGATACTCTCTATGGACAATGCTAGGATCATGAAACTCTTTGATATAGATGGGGAGTACAACAGGAAAGGCAGAAGAACGTCGTGGGTAGCGGCGGAAGAAGCAGGCACATGAAAAGGAAAATCGCTTGGATGAGAATAAAAGGGAAGACATTTTATGACCATCGGCCCATAACAAAGGACAAAGACTCGTTAACGATTTAAACAGGATAATTTGCGAGGATGGAGCGAAAGTAAAACCAAGCAGGTGAAATAAGGAAATGAAATTAAGATATTAAGTAATAATATTAGACGATTAGATATATGAAGGAGACACTGAAAAATAAATAAATGAATTTACGTTTAAAATATTTTCCAGACAGTAGATAAAGGCAGTGCACAGGTATTGCGGCTTTACCAACTACGTATATGCTAGGATCGGTGCTCAAGGCTCGAATTCGAGCCTTCGATTCTAGCATCCCAAGCATTAGACTATCCCGGTGATGTCAGGAATCTCATATTGTAAGAATCTTTTATCCCAATTGTCAATATAAGATATCATTTTTCTCTACTAAAAAGTTTTGCAACTACTGAAACCCGTAATACAGATCGTACTACCGACACATAGAAAACTAAAGTGGAGTAATTTTGGCTCTAAAATGGAGACTGATATTTGTCAGGAATATTTCAAACCGAGAAGTACAATTCCAAATACATCACAGAATTAACTGAAATGTGAAGAAACACATGTCAGAATTCATTTCTCCATTCTGGACTCTCGCATTCATTCAAGATGCTTGTTCTTACATTTCTCCTTTAAGTATTTGACATTTTAAACACGATATAACCTTGACAATTGATATGCTTCGAATTTCTTCTGAAAACTGGAATACCATTATGCGGAAGAGCGTACAAGATTGCAAAGGAAATTTTACACGCTGTGCTTCTTTCGGAGAGGAAAGAAAAAAGTAATTCTTCGAAATGTTATTTCTTGTGACAGGTGTTGTCATCTGGCACTGAGATTTTCTTTTTCGGTGCCAAGATAATCATGCGTTTAAAATTGACACATTGAAAACGCCTTCTCATGTTGAGAAAAACTAATTGTCGTGAAATATGCTTTTTTTTTTCCAAGCCAAGTTCCTTATTTTGGATCTGTTGAAAGTCATAGCATTGTAATGAAAACGGCTAAACCAAACACTTCCGAATATTTTTATTCTTCATTTAAAAAACATACAGGTTGACTTGAGTATGGAATGTTGGATATTTTGCTTCTCAAAATAACTCATGTTATGTTCATATAAAATGCATAAAAATTTTTGCAATACTGTTTTCTGTGCTGACCAGTTTTAAGTTAAATACTTTTCACCTTTTGTAATTATCTTTTGAACTATTGTTACCGTAAGTTATTCTCTATCGAGAAGAAGATAGGCGATCAAGGTCAGGAAGTAGGTAATCTGCCCAGAAAAGGCTATTTAAGAGAAGAAGATAGAAAACTAAAACATAAACATTTTGCATCTATCGCCTAGCAGCGGAGGCCAAGCCGGTTTAAGAAACTGATTTCTATAAAACAGACAGATCCAATAATTTTTAGCACAAATCAGTTAGGGTAGAAACAAGTGTAGGGACAAAGGATCAACGCTACCTGTAACATTTAGCTATTGGCTGATAGAGATTTAGGTGAGAGATTCTGAAATAAAGTTAAATCGGACATGGAGCTTAGTTCATACGATCGTTTGATATAGAGTAAAACCTCGTTTTTCCAGTCATAGTTTATCCGGATCAGATTTGTAGACATTATATTTATTTAATGTTAACATTAGATAATAATTTTTAACTATAATATCAAGAACGTAACTACAAGTACGCCAAATATTCCCTTTTTAGTTTGATTCAGTGTATATTTCCTGCAGAGATTGTACAATAAATTATGGTAATAAATTACTTTTTGTTGAGTTTAAGAAATATTTCCTAGACTAACCAATTCTTTCTTAAAAAATGATATGAAAAGTTATTTTTATATTTTAAAATATCTTGTAAACAATACCAGGCAATTTTATTACGAAACATTGTTTTTTATCGTAATAAACGGTAAGTCTGCTTAGTTAAGGATTTTGTTTTGCTTATTACCCATATTACTCGGATTATCTGGATTGCCTATGGTCCCCGTTAGTCCGGATAAACGAGGTTTTACTGTACTGTGTTCATATTTAGTTCAAATCGAGAGACAATAAATTCCGATTTCTTAGATAAATTTATAATTCCATATTCTTGACAATGGATCTATAACATCCTCAAGCACATTTAGTAAAACAATTATATTTCTTCTCAACTTCCAATAAAAACTGCAATAAATTGAAACTTTTAATATCACTTCTCTACTAGCCTTAGCAAGTTACATGCTAAAACGAAAGCGTACTGGAATTACTCAAAATAACAAGAAGGTAAAATTTTCATTTTGAAGTTACATTTTTATTTATTTTATAATGAGAATTTACTTGATCTGCAATCGTGAAGAGGCTTTAAAAGTTTAAAGGGAACTTCAGGTACTTTCTCAAATATTAAATGCATAAAAATATCGTTCGAGAAAGTAAAACTATTAATAAACCATACAAAAACATTTAGAGCACAAGACTTTTATTAAAGAGACTTGTAAGCTCAAAGAGATGACATAACACATAACTATGCTTAAATGTATTTTATTTGTTCATTTTTACATCATATACATAGCCTTTATTACCTCATACTGTATATCATTGTGGTGTTAATCTACATTTCGGAAATGCCTGTTCTCAAGAACATTTTACGACGTATGAAAATCAATAGTTATTTCCCCAATCAGAGAAGAATAAGAAGGAATAACTCTACAATCCGTATTTAAATAATGTGTTCAATGTCTTGGCAAAATTTCTTTCATCTTACTCTGTTGACTTTATAGTAAATTCCTTAAGGGAATCTCTTTCAGATTAAAAATTTTTTTAACTTAAGTATCCATACCTTCTTTACAATATACTAATGATTGATCTTATAGACCTGTAAAATTGTTAAAGATATATAAGGAGTAATCCTGAATGCATATCGTAGCATATAAAATCCAACTACATTAAAAGTTTTGACAGTTATGTTTTCTAATATTTTCAGGATTTGTTTCAATGTTTTTCCTCATCATTTTATTTATGCCTTTTTTACCATTTTAACTTTAAATATTACCGCTCAATAATAACTTTCGGTCTTCTCCTAAATTTCATAGTTTGTTCCTTTCATACTGTCGTTCTGACGTTCAAATATTTTGTTTTCCTCGCCTCTCAGTGCCGTTCATTAGGGCTTTTGCTTACTCATCTGATGTGTTTGGGTTGTTAGTTCTCATCTGCAACTGTCCGCTGTCACACTTCAGATCATACGACAAATTATTCGTTGTTTTAGTCATTTTCCCCGGAAAATATCAAAACTAATGATCCGATCTGATTGAAGAGTTAGGGCCTGTTCACATAAGAGTTGCGTTAAGGAAAAGATGACGTTGAGGCGAAAATAAACCAATCATAGGCCTCCAAACGATTAGCAATGAAATTTTTAACGCCTATGATTCGTTTATTTTCGTCTCAACGTCATCTTTCCCTTAACGCTACGCAACGGACTCCTATGTGAACAGGCCCTTATTCCAGCTCAGGTTGCTAACCAAGATTGACAACTGTGGATATAAGTAGCTTCAATTTATGTGCTCTTTTAATGAGCAATTTTTGAATACTGAACTTATAAATATTACGAAATAATCAAAAGTATTCTGTGTGTCTATTTGATATTTAGATACGTTGAACTTTTAACATTCAATATTTAACTTTTAACTTATGACTTTTAACGTTTAACTTTTAACATGTGACTTTAATGTTAACTTTTAATGTTTAACGTTCAGCTTGTAACTTCAATGTTTAGCTTTTAACTTGTAACTTTTACTTTTACGTTTAGCGTTTAGCTTGTAACTTTTACTGTTCAATTTTTTACTTTAAACTTTCCAATTTTAATGTAACTTTTTAATGTTTTAATATATAAAAGCATATGTGCTTATATAGTTGCATCAGATACCGCAGTCTGGTTTTATATATGCTATTCTTGCTTGATTTGTCTGTGCTGCAGGGAAGAAAAAGGATGAAGTTTCCATGTACTAAAGTATATTTCTTCACCTGAAAATATTTTGAATATTAAATTTGGCATCAGTTCGTTTATATCATTATTCCGTATCAGACAGTTATGTATCCTCGTTGAGGGTATTGTAGATTCTATTGTGTATCACATAAATTTTGACAGACATCTATCTCACAAGTCAGAAAAAACAATAATGTATTATTTTATGTATCTAATTCCAGTTTTATTATGAGGATGTGGGGAAAAATATTTAGGATTTTGTTAAAGTAGATAATTTTTATTTAAGTTAAGTTTCCTTTAAATACATCCACTAAAAATAATTTCTTTTAATAAACGAATTCATAAGGAAAATATAGAAGAAATTTTTACAACGGGGAATTTTTAAAATCCTGAGCTAATTCTAGTCATTTTCTGACTTTTATAAAGGACTTCATTAAATATGGACAAAATGATTTTCCAAGTTTGGGTAGAAAAACATAATCAATGAGCTATATATCCTAGAGGAAAATTTACTAATACGTTTTTGGGTGAACATAAAATATTTTTCTGTTTAAACAAGAAAATACTTTATTTTAAAAATTATTACGCTCGAAAAAAAATGTAAGAACAGAAGATTTTCCTTACATTTTATTGAAAACTGTGTATATCTCTTTTTAAGGAATTTTACAGAAAAGTGTAATTAATGGCTTTTGGGGGAGTTTGGAAGAAAAACAACCGTCAAGACTTAATGCTCTTGGTACAGTGTACACAACCTTTGATTCCGCTCAAAAAAAAGATAAAAAAAAACTTGTTATTCGAAATGATTTTATTCAGAACATTAATTTCATAAAAAAACATTTTAATTTTTAATTCCCATTTAGCGTACTTAGCATATTTGGATAAATGAGAAAAATTTTATACAATTTTAAATTTCGAGTTTTGTTTATTAGGATACTTTTATTTTAATTTTTAGGGAACATGAAAATGAAAAATTTAAAACAGCATTTTTTGATGTTAATGATGAACTTAAAAAAAATTGATCAGTATATTTGAAGCTTATATTTCATTCCGTAACCATGAAATTTAATCCTGAATCATTAAATATATAACGAGAAATGTATTGAATTTCAAATTTTAAAGTTTTGATAAATGAAATGACAGATTTGACATCAGAATCACACAAAGGTACATCAGACCAAATATCATAATACTCGATTCTAAGCTCTATGTAAACATTGTGGTTTGCAATAACATCCGTTGTGCAAAGGGATGTTTAATAAGAGAGATAAATTTACAGGTTCACTCTCATAATCAGACAAAGACTTTTCATTTTGAATATCCTATTCAATTTTGTCTTTGAAGTGGTTGGATTATTGCAGCATTCCTCTTATACTACTAGTTTGTTTAATAGTTAAAATTTTTATAATTAAGTATACAGCCGGGAAAACATACGCATAATTCATAATGTTAACTTTGTAAATTGTCACCACAAGGCATTTATAACATTTCCCCGTTACATATAGAATTGCGTAGTTCTCGATAGAAATCATATCAGTAATTTCATAATTTATGCGAATATTAACATTTATGCATAGGGCCCGAGGTGTCCTAATGGTAGCTTGTTGGGGGGGGGTGCTTAGTTCAAATCTCGTGGAACGACATTAAATACCTTCGTGCTTAGGCCGGATATGGGCAGGTTAAATCAGTAGACCGACGCTTGTGGCGGCCCTGTGGTACAGCGCGCTGGTTTTCGGTGCTGAGGGTGCTTGGATCGAATCCCGGTGTCGCGCCACAAAAAATGCTTCCGTTTGTGTCGTCCTTTCATAGGGTGTAATTCTGTGTGCCTATATGGTGACCCCATGATAAAATGGACAGTAAACTGCGGCGTAGTATAGGCGAATGTTTGACGAAAAGGGCCTCCGCTTAAAAAAAAAACTGTAGACCAATACGTCTTTCTTTGAGTTCAGATAGGATGGGAGAAGGTACGAGCCCCCAGATGTCGCTCCCGGGGGTGATAAGTCAAAATTCAGGTGGCGAAAGGGGGTGGTAATAGTTCACCTTTAAGGTGGCCCATTGAAAGCAATCAAAGGTTCTCGCGTATTAAGTAGGAATGCATGTTTATACAAGGCGTTATCCAGAAGTTTCCCAGAATATTGTACAATGTCCAAACTAGTAATTCTCGTAGATTTCATAGTACTATCTCACATTTTTAACCAAATAAGTCAGTAATCTCCATTCCTCCTGTATGGCAGTTTCTAATTCTCTGAGAGTGGCTGGAGGTGGGAAACGTCTACATACAGCACGGTCGAGGGCATCCCAAAGATTTTCAATTGGATTAGGATCTGGCGAGTAAGCCGGCCACTTCATACGCGCAATCCCCTCCCTCTCCAGAAAGTCGTCAACGATGGCATCTCTATGGGGACGGACATTATCGTCCATTAAAATGAAAGAAGGACCAACTGCTGGAGCGTACATTTTCACAGGGGGGTCTAGGACTTCATCTCGATAACGTCCAACCGTCACAGAACCTCGCCTGTATATATGCAGGTCTCTGCAATATCCCAATGAAATCCCTGCCCAGACCATGATGCTTCCACCGCGGAATACGTGATGTTCGGTGATGTTCTCGGGCCGATTGCGTGTGCCTTGTTCCCTCCAGACCCTTACACGCTTATCATCGGTTGTAGGGCAAATCTGGACTCATCTGTGAACATAACGTTGCCCCAATCAGACACAGTCCAATTCACATGCTGGCGGCACCACTTTAATCATGCCCCTCTGGATTGGACGGATAAAGGAACACAAACTTGTGGTATCCGGACGTACAGACCATTCATGTGTAGCCTTCGACGAACTGTAGTGGCTGATATCGGCCATTGGTAAGAACCAATGGCCGCTGCAACCATAGATGTCACACGTGTGGAAGTCGATCTTCGATACCGCTTGGCTACAACAGCAATATATCCATCTTCCGAGGGGGGTCGTAACCCTTGTACGACCAGCTACAGGTCTTCGGACAACTGTTTGGCTGGTTTGGAATTGTTCCCATAATCGTGAAATGGCGGAATTATGAACGCCGATGAAAAGAGCAACATCTGTGATAGACTGCCCTGCTTCAATGCGTCCGACAGCCCGACAGCGTTCAAAATCTTCCATTCGCCTTCTGGAAGCTATAGAAACACGTCTAGTTTGAAAACAAATTGTACGAATGTTCTAAACACCTTTCATCAGCACCTACATGCAACTCTTGTAACCCTTCACAATGCCGGCTTCTTATACGAATGCCTGTTATTCATATTTCTCGACGCGAAGCCTTGATTGGCTGTTACCTAACATATTTGCATACTCCCTTCTACCTTTGCAGCTAATTTAAGCTTCTTTAATTCAGATTGGCTTACGGAAATAAACATTTTCCTCTCCGTGCTTAACTTTTGGAAGTGAGTGTATGTATATATATATATATATATATATATATATATATATATATATATGCTATTATATATGCTATATATATATTCACCGAAGAGCCTTTACATTATGACCATCTGTTTAATACGACGTAGGACCACATATCGCCCTCAAAACCGTAAACACTCTGCGTGACATTGACTCGACAATGTGCTCATAGTCTGATGTATCTGATGTTATGACCGTAAACAAGATTAAATTAAATTAAAGAAGTTTACAGAAAACGACTTCCCCTCAAAGGAGACGACCTAAAATCGACCCCAAAAACAACATCTCCAAAATCAGAATAAAAACTTGCTGCAATAGAATTTAACTGAGGAAAGATGAAAAATAACACTTAAATTTAAATGACCAAAAAAAGGGCTTGACAATTATATTTTAAACTTAACAATATTTTATTCAGACATTACATGATTTAACGTTACAATAATTATTACCCTTAAGACCATCCTCATCATAAATTAAAACTACACTTATCCATTTTCTTATATATATATATATATATATATATATATATATATATATATATATATTAATCACAATGGTTACACTCATATATTACATAAGAATGGGTGGCTAGTGACCTGTAGTTATTTAACATTTTATATGAGCTCATAATAAATATAAATAAAAAATGCATATTATCTAAGTTGATTTTAAGCTATATAAAAAAAGGGAGTAGGAGGAAGGAAAGGCAACATTGGAGAGCTCAAAGAAGGAAGGCATTCCACGTAGACCAAGGCCTCTCAGGATTTTTCGGAAGAAGCATTCTTCATAGATTCCAAGTGGTGAAGCCCGGCATCTTGGACGGTAAAAAGGGTGAGGATGTTCCATGGAGCTCCCGGCGAATCAGTCTGATTCACCCAGCCCGATTAACCCCCAGGAGCAAAACTTTTTCTTCGTCCCCGCCTCGCCTGAGCTGTAACAAGGGATATACGTAATAGAGGGCCACCTCGCGCCGAGCACTGAGGCCAGATGATTACTTCGAATGCCTATATTCCTTCATATTTGTGGAAGTTAAATGCCAAATTATTTTTTCTCGAATTATTTCTTGGTCTCTGGTTAGATTTTATTCAATGACTTATTTGTTTTCTTGCACGGCGGACCCCGCCGTTCACAGCACTGTATTCTTCCGCGAGAGGGGCGGACGGATTAAGCAAGCGATGGGAGAGTCATCAGCATTCCAAAGATCTGTTACAATGATCTCTGCTTCACCCCTATAACGAGGGCCCTGCGAATGAGAGAGACTGGAAAAGGCGCACAAGTACGCATTGAATTACTGCTTAGCAACAGAGAGAAAGAAGAGTACCAAAGAATTTACATAGTTTTAAAGGGAAAATGGAATACAAGAACCTTTACCTTTAAACATAATAATTTTAAATTTTAACTACTCACCATCCAGCCAACAGTACATATCAGCCACCTTACAATTTATTATTATTATTATTTTTATTTATTTTATTTTTTTAACTTAAGTGCAACTGCGCACACAATAATAAGTACTTCTTACATTAAATAACAAATTTAAACACATAACCACTGCGAGGAGTGTTGAACAAGACCTTACAATTCCTTAATTGTAGCACAACAACAGACATAACTTCCAACTATTACATATTACAAGAAAACGTTCAAATATCCCTAAATGACAAGTTTGAGTGTTCTAAATGAACCGGAACACTGGTATCAAGCGCTCACCAACTGGTCCTGCAATTCCCGCACATTGCGAAGTAATAGCGTGGCAGCTCGAATTCGGTTTTCCAGGTGGAACCACAAATGTTCTATTGGATTAATGTCAGGTGAATTTGGAGGCCAAGACATGACTTAATAGTCACTAGAATGTTCCTCGAACCACTGAACCACTCCCTGACGATTCGACCCTTATGACATAGTGCATTAGCCTGTTGGAAAACGCCATCACCCGCCGGAAACACTGTTACCATGAATGGGTGCACCTGATCTGCAACAATGTTCGCGTAACGCACAGACATCAGGGATTGTTCTATGGAGATTATGAGTCCTAATGTGCTCCATGAAAAGATCGCCCACACCATAATACCGCCGCAACCAGCTTGTCTACTTCCAACTGTGCATCCGGGAGCCAGTATTTCCGTTGGAAATCGGTGTATTCGCACGCGCCTGTCGATGTAATGGACCAGAAAACGTGATTCGTCGGACATGCAACTTTCTTCCATTCTTCTAGGGTCCATTTCCGATGTTCCTTGGCCCATTGCAGGCGCTGCTGGCGATGACGTGCCGTCAGATCAGGGACGTGCTTCGGCCTACAGGCTTCGTAGGCCCATACGCATCAGAGCACGCTCCACTGTGTGTTGAGAAACACTGTCTGGGTCACCACTGTTGTAACTGCTGGTAATTCCGGCTGTTATAGCTCTTCGGTCACGGCGAATAATGCGTAACAGTCTCCGCTGTCCTCTGGAATCAATGCACCACGGGCGACTCACCGCTGGCCGGTGACTTTTTGTTTCGCCATCCATACACCACTTTCGATACGTGCTCACAATGACTGCACGTGAACAGCCAACCAAACGCGTCGTTTCTGATCTCGACGTTCCCAGACGCTGAGCCATAACAATTTGACCTTTATCGAAGTCTGATAAATCAGCTGCTTTTCCCATTATGTCCCTAATCACTCTATGTTTGGAAAGACAATGCATGGTCCCTTTATATACCCTAACTTCAGCCCCGCACGCATCGTGGTTTTGTTTCTGGGCGAGCTCATTGTTGCAGAAGGAGGGTGGTCATAATGTCATGGTTCTTCGGTGTATATATATACATACATACATACATATATATATATATATATATATATATATATATATATATATATATATATATATATATATATATATATATATATATATTATCCAGTTGCTAAACCTATGTTAATAGCTGTTGGGTGCACTGATGATTTTTATTTTTGGTATATTTGACTACAGTTGAATCACTTCATGTAAGCATAAACATTTGAACTGATGCAAGACATATGGGATCAAATTTATGTATGTGAAGATAGATGATATTGAGAGATGATTTTGCTATTTAGAACAATTTTACTACAAGGGACTGTAAATATGTAAAGCTCCAAATGCTCCAAATGATTGAGAAATAAAGCTTGCGACAATGTGAGCATACTGGGGTTTTCTACCCTATTTTACAAACGCGGATTTTTTGTCGATTTTTTTAACAATGGTTTTTTCATTTCTGAAAGACATATTTCCAACCGCAGTATACATGGAGAACTGCAGGCGAAAGGCAGCAGAAGTTAGCGAGGTCGCACTTTTATCTAATAATTTTGTTTGCTACTCATCTGCGTGACTGCATGCTATTACATCATTAAAGTCACAGGACCATGACGTTACTTCAAGTCCATACCAGACTAAAAAAGCGAAATCAAATTTAAGGACCAAGGCTAGAGATTTACAATGCAGTTGAGTTTTTAATAGAATGACTGAGTTTTTCGATTGGGTTTTTCGATTGTGTGTTTGCCGCTGTAAACACACAGGCAATAACGGGAATATTTGCAGGAACTTCTATATTGGAGAGAGTAAAGCAAGATTGCTACTGTATAATGTTGAACTAAAGAAAATACATAGAATGGAACTTTAATAGTGGAAATTATGTATGTACAAACTATCCAGAAGAGATACAGGTGAAATTTTTATAGCCCTTCAAAGTAGCAACCACCATTGTTTAGCACCCGTTGCTAACGTTCTGGAGGCTGCAGGATGTCGTTGGCAGCACCTGATCTGTTGATCTTTCGAATGGAGTGGTATACAGCCTGCAGAATCTCTGGTGGAATCCACGGATTGGTTCCTTTACCTTGGGGATGAGATCAAAGTCACAGTGACTTAAGTCTGGGGAATATAGGGGATGGTAGAGCATTTCACAGCCCCAACGAGCAAACGCATCAGCCATAGTGTGCGCAGATGCATCTTCCTTCTATCAGTACGATGAAACAAATTATTTCGTGCAATAGACCGGTAACTAAAACATGGTTGTGTTCATTCTGTCACTGTGCAGTTGTGTGGTGTTTGCGGGGAGAACTCATTCGCTCTGAGGTAAGGCAGGTTTGTGACGTACGTGTGATGTAAACTTCTTTCCTCGGTTCTGCTGCGTCGGGGCTCTACAACAGTGTTGTCACTATTAAAGTTCCATATCTCGTAAAATTAAAGTGCAGATTAGACTTTCGGTCTGGGTTGAAAATTGTTTCAGTCAATCCGTCAGGAATGAATCCTGAGAAATCGTTACATAAATGAGTGATAAGAGTGAAAAACTGAAAACCGTACAAAGCCCCGTCGGCAAACGTCCTAACATATTCACCTAGAGCAGTGGTGCGGAAACTTTTTTTGACCGGGGCCCATTTAGTCACTCAACCTACATAAAAATATATCGGTAGCAGCAATTTTTTTTAACTAAATAATAGAAAAAAGAAATAACACGTTTTCGCAAACTATTTTAAAAGTCTATCATATAAAAACATTAAAAATTATAAAATTAACTTATTTTTTATTACTAGCATACAAAAAATGATGGGATAGGTGAGCCTGGGCACACAGACAATACCTGTTCATTATTTAGTGGAATATCTGAGAGTGCTAGTCTCGTATCATCTACTGGGTTCAGTCTTGATCGTTGTTTGGTTACTGTAAATACTAATTTTGAAAACTTAGTCTCACACAGATAGGTAGAGGCGAATGGAAGCTATATGAGTACAGCCTTCTAACAGTGTTGCCTTTTTTAACAATATCATGTCACATATTTTTTAACATATAAAGAAATGTAAAGAAAATTAAAAGTTAAAAAATTAGAAAATTTTTAACAAAATAATAAAAAAATAAATAAGCACATTTTGACAAACTATTTTAAAAATCTATCATATTAACGCATTAAAAATTATAAACTTAATTTATTTATATATAACTAGTATACAAAATAATTGATGGGAGGGGTGAGCCTGGACCTAGAGACAATATTTGTTCAACATTTAGGGGAATATCTGAGAGTGCTACTCTCATAACATCTACTGGGTTCAGACTTGATCGTTGTTTGATGACTGTAGATACTAATTTTGAAAACTTAGGTAGGTAGAGGCGAATGGAAGCTACATTAGTATAGCCTTATAACAGTGTTGCCTTTTTTAAAAAAATATCATGTCACATATTTTTTAACATGCAAAGAAAGGTAAAGAAAAACATTAAATGTAATATGTAATTATAGAAAATTTGAAGCATGTTTTTTTAATTAAATAATTCAATATGATATAAATTTACTTCAAACTAACCACGATCCTTCCAGATTTTATCCTGACACTCAGTTAGCACACCACTACTAGAGGAAAGTACAGAATGTTATATGAGAAAGGTGATAGGTATTAAGTATCCTTCGCAGTACTGAAGTAGTTAAGCAGGGAGAGAGTACATCCGAACATGCGAATATCTAGGTTCGACTCTTCCGCTCACGTGGTTTAAGTCGTAAGCTTCTTCTCAGTGGGTTTGGGTTCAAATCCCGAATAAGGCTTGGTCGTTATTGTGTTGTCCCCTCATAGTAATGCTGGTTCACCGAAATAGTTGCCATAAATTATTAACATGTTTAATGTGTTGGAAATGTGCATGACTAAGAGCAGTTTACGCCGTAAGCTTCTCCTCAGTGGGCTTGGGTTCAAATCCCGAATAAGGCTTGGTCGTTATCGTGTTGTCCCCTCAAAGGGAGCAATGTTGGTTCACCGAAATGGTTGCCATAAATCATTAACATGCTTAATGTGTTGGAAATCGGCATGACTAATTGCAGTTTATGCCGTAAGCTTCTCCTCAGTGGGCTTGTGTTCAAATCTCGAATAAGGCTAGGTCGTTATCGTGTTGTCCCCTCATAGGGAGCAATGCTGCTTCACCTAAATAGAGTTCCCATAATAAAGTAGCCAGCAAGATTTCGCGGTGAACAACAAAAGGCGAATGTTTCACGACAAGTGCCTCCGTATTAGAAAAAAAAATAAGGATTTTGAGATATGTAATAAAATAAAATTAGAGATATGTAATAAAACTGCCTTTTATACTAGTTAATTCTAACTCTTTCGTTAAACGAAATAGTTACAATCAAATAGTATAATCGACAATTTAATTCAAATTTACTCACTATATAAATTATTTATTAAAATTTCCAGTCGTTTTCTTAAGTTGTGGTAATACATACATGGAAATGCGGGAGAGGATTGCTATCTATAAAACAAAATTATAGTATTAAATAGCATTTCGGAAAAAAAATTTACATTACTAAAACATGTTATAGACAAGTGTTACACCTATCATGAGAGAGAAACGAAATAGATAGAATTAAATAGTATAATCGACAATTTAATTCAAATTTACTATATAAATGATTTATTAATATTTGCAGTCGTTTTTCTTAAGTTATGGTAATACATACAAGGAAAATGCAGGGGAGAATTGCTATCTAAAAAACAAAATTATAGTATAAAACATAATTGCGGGAAAAACATACGTATTTACATTACTAATTCATAAAAGGAAGACAAACACAATTAAGAAATTGGAATTCCGTTACTGAAGTTCCTCCGTATTAGAAAAAGGAGGTTCGAGTCTTGACATGTTTTGGACTTTTAATTTTATGGATTCAATTTTCATTTGTATAAAAACCTCTTCAGTTGCGTTAGTTAGCATCTTGGTTATACCCCAAAACACGTTAGAGACAAGTGTTACATCTATCATGAGAGCCTAAGTGATACCGCTTTTAGAGAAATAAAAATAACAAGCATAATGTAAAAACTCGTCTTTTCTTTGTTTAAAATTTTATAATCACTAAAATGATGAGTCTAAAATAGTGTTTCTAAAATAATGTGTTTGGATACATTCAATGTGGTTTTCAAAAGTTTCTATCTGTATTATTTAATGCCAACGATAAGACTCAAAATCTTAGAATTTAAAGCTAAATCTTTACGTCTTTAAATTAATCCTTTTAGGGGAATCTTATCTGGGATCGATCTCGGATAGGAATTTCGTCGTTAAGGGCATCCTTTAATGGATATGTTGTAGTTATTACAGTCTTTCTTTGATCGGGACATAAATCCTCCAATGAAACGTAAAAAAATCCTCAGACTTTATGGTCCCTCAGAAGGGAAAACTCGCTCCTCAATGTAACATCTTTTTTATGAAATTATTTGGTTTTTCTTTTTTCTTATACAATGATGTACGGTTTAAAGCTTTAGAAACATATTAAAAGTTAAGTTGCTACATTAAAAACTTTTTAAATGGAAAAAAAGGAAGAAACATATTGAATTGACATTTCCGCAAATCATGTTCATTTTAAAAGAAAGATTTATTGTCACACTATAGTCTTTACAAAGATATAAATAGCCCTCTGTAGGATTTATTCTTGTCATAAATGTCCAGCTATTTGAGAAGTTGTTCCTTCTAGAATACTCACGTGTTAAAATGCTACCTTAGAGAATGATTTCAATCAAAATTAGTTGATATTTACATTTTATACTAATGCAAACAAGCAATCTACTTAAACTTTATTTAAAAATTGCAGAATGAATAATGAAAAACTTGATATGGTGTTAACTTTGTAAAACAAATTTCCGAGGAATGTTGATACGATTGCTATGCGAGGTATTCTGACTTTTTAAACTTTTCTTCGCTTAAAACATAACCAGCGAGGCGGTAATCGAACTACTAGTATAAACCCAAACCATTGTACCTCTTAGCCACGTAATTTTCTTCATCAATATGTCTTTAATTCTTCCATGCCTAGAGAAATTTAAAGGAATCCTTACCAACGACCAGATAAAATTTGTTCAGGAACCCTTTAATTCTTTTTTTTTGTAACCCATTAATCAATTTTAACACTAAAAAATCCCTAAAATCGTATCCGGAACGTTCAGATACCTTGACAGATGTCCATAGCACAATTAAGGCACAACATGATCTTAAATTTTTGACCATACATGGAAAATTGAAAATTATCAATAATTATTTATGAATGTAATTCGATGATACAATCTCAATTTTCTGATGGAAAAGTGCCTTTTTCCATTCTTGCTAGACAAATACGTTTTTATGACTAATTTCATTAATTATCATTTAATGAATGGGATACAATGCCTGTTAAACTATTCCTTGATGATCTTCAAGTTTTAACATTTGATTATAAACTGAAGTGACGGTGTTTACATTTAGGTCATGTTTGTGGTAAGTTTCTTGAACGATTCAAGGTTGTTTTATACTGTATTACTATGTAATTACCAATCCTATTATTATATTCTTTTGAAAAAAATAACTGCATTACATAATTAAATTGTATTAAGATGCAAAGATTATTGCTGATTTTTGAATATCGATGCGCTTATCAGAGAAGATCGTGCCATGGATTATGTCATGAACTTCTCAAAGGGGGAAAACTATATAGAAATTATTAAATGTTATACATAAATGTGATTTCTTCGCTCAGTCCTATTCTTGATCCTGAAGATGTTTCATGTCACTGAGGTATATTCTTTATGGCCAATAATTCCGTAATAGATTAACTACAAAATGTTTTTACGAATTTCAAAGATAGCATTTTTTTATCACGAATTTCAGGTAGGAGTAGGGGCCTCTTTTTTGAGGCTGGTTTGTCGTAAGCAGTTTGAACGATTCCATACTAAGCAATTACATAGGTAATTGCATAGTAATACAGTATAAAACAACCTTGAATCGTTCAAGTAACTTACCACAAACATGACCTAAATGTAAACACTGTCACTTTAGTTTATAATCAAATGTTAAAACTTGAAAATAATCAAGGAATAGTATCCCATTCATTAAATGATACTTAATGAAATTTGTCATAAAAACGTATTTCTCTAGCGAGAATGTAAAAAAGCACTTTTCCATGAGAAAATTGAGACCATCGAATTGCATTCATAAATAATTATTGATACATTTCAATTTTCCATGTATGGTCAATTGTGAATTCTGTACTATTGACCCTACATTCCTCATTCACTCTCTACCGTTTCTATACCCAAGCAAAAATCCTCACATTTAAATACCGTAAATCAAATATCAAATTTTTTGATCACGGATTACAGGTAGGAATACAAACAGCTTCCTTTTCGAATCTGGTTTGTCGTGGGCAGTTTGAACCATTCCATGTTAAGGCTGCTGTGTACTAACCCTATTGATTTCACTCACCTCAGTGTTAATCTATGGAGAACATTTGTTCAAGGATTGTCTACTTGGATTTAAAGGTTTTTTTCAGAAATTGTAATAGAGCAAGAAATTTTATATCTTGGGACATTTTTTTAAAATTTAAATTATTCGGGGAAAAAATCTGGTCTAGAGTGATTTAAACGCTCATCAATTCCTTTGGTGGACGAAATTTTTAAAATGAGTCCTGTTGCAAGGTGCAGAAAAGTTCGGGCTATCTGAAAATACCATCTTTATTAGATTTTCAGCCTTCATGTAGCTACTAGCTGAATGCCCGTGCTTCGTTAAGGAGTATATTCAAATGAAATACAACAGTCAATGTATGCAATTAATGCCAAAAACAAAGAACAAAATATATATTTATAAAAAAATAGTAACGGATATTTTTATAGGCAAAATAATGTAGAAGAAAATATTCAAATTAAATACAACGGTCAATGTATGCAGTTAACTTGTATGTTGAATATCCATAAAACATACAAATTTGAATTGAATTCTTAAAAAACTTCCATCTCAATTAGTCTAGTGGTTAAATTTTATCTTTTACCGTATTTCAATATTTTGTTGTCAAATTCATTTCGCTGTTATGCACGTGATGCAAAATTAATTTAAAGTATCACAAAAATAAAAGAAACCACGTGATCAGCTTTTAATAAATTAAATTCTAAAAATTAATCTTTAAAAATTTCCCCAAAATCAGAAAATGGAGGTAAAGATTAGAAAAAGATTTCATTTTAAAGGAATTTTTATCATCGTTATCGTGATATAAATTTTATAACCTTCATATTATTATTTTAAATGCAACTTAAAAAAAGTTACAAAAACAGCTTAAAAATATAATTTTAAAATATCTAAGAAGAATTTTTTAAAAATCTTTCTTATTGCACCCCTACACTATAAGAAGAATCTACATGCAAAATTTCAGCCCTTTTGGTCACGCGGTTTGGTCTGTGCATTTTCTGTCAGTCAGTCACTGAACTGTTATATATATATATATATATATATATATATTGATAAATAGTAGACTAATTTTCTCTATAGGTTAACATTGAGATGAGCGAATCCAATAGGTTTAGTACACAACAGTCTTAAGTAATTCTGAATTCTGTTCTATTACCTCTACATTTCCCATTCACTATCTACTCTTTCTGTTCAAAACGAAAATCATCACATTTAAAGCCCCTATAAATGTAACTAAAAAAAGAGCATAAGCTTTAAACATTATGGAGAAAGCTATTCTATAAGTATGGCACCTTTTATTTACTAAGGCGGCCACTTTCACAGCGCGTATAAAAAATTCGAAGAAAAACATTCAGATATACCTGGGCGATAAGTCTCTCGTAAAGAAATGCAGTCCGGTCGCACATGAACAGCTTCGACAAACGTATATACACTCAACAGAAATATTCACTTGACATGTGACATTTTTGTTCGAAATGCGCATTGAGTGAGATATCTGCTTAGGTGCAAAGTGGGGTGGGCTTTTTTGATTTTTTTTTTCGATCAGAAGTAGCGGCGTTTTCTGTCGGAAAGAAGTGAATCGACAAGGAAACATTCTGTTTATTTGAAAAAGTCTAGGTTACATTTTTTTTTGTAAGAGAATATTCTCTGGAGTTCCATAGCGCAGATTTTATTTCTATTTCTATGTTGTGGATTACTATATACATAAAAGCTGCTCAGGAAAAAACATCATCTCCTGTTATAACCCTAGTTTATAAACATTGGTGCTTTAGCAACTAAAAATTCCCTTTTGATAGGAACTTAAAAATGTCTTTCAACCTTAGGATGTGTCTAAACGATTAGATAGTTGTAAAAGGTCTAGCGGTAAGAAATAGTAATCTAATATTATCGAGCAAAACTTATTACAACGAGAGAGTTTATTTTATATAAACAACATAAACTCTCATTATATGTCTCCTTTTAACCTTTAGCTTACGAGGCCTATTTCTCCGTTCCCCTCTTTAGAAAGGGAAATTTCCTACCCCCTTTGTAAGAATGACCATTAAGTGGGTTATATATATATATATATATATATATATATATATATATATATATATATATATATATATATATAAATGTATATATTTATTTATAAATATGTGTATATATATTTATATATTTTTATATATATATATATATATATATATATATATATATATATATATATATATATATATATATATATATATATATATATATATATATATATAAATTCTTGGGTCAGTATTCTTGGGATACATGCTATCCCACCCCGTAAGGAAAAGGTTAATGAAGCGACACTACTCTTAGGAGCAATCAGGATTATTGCTTAAAGTTTTAACCGCTAAACTTGTTTCGTAGATAGAACTTGTAAGAGATTTAAAAATTAGAATAAACAAAGAAATATTTTTAAGGGGGTCCAGGACACAAAATTGTTCGAATTTTCGAAAAAAAATTTTATTGCATTAAAAATTTCTGTGTTCTTTTACGCTTAAAACGACGTTTAAATAATATTTCTATCTTAATTAGAACAGGAGGAATTATTATTTTTTTTTGCAACATTCTAATAGTAGCCAATCGTTATTTAAACCTGTAAGTGCGTTTTTTTCTGCATGATGGGTTTTTTCCCCATTTCTCGTCTTTAAATTGTTATAAGTCAAGAACCGTTAAAGATAAATGGTTGAAACTTGTAACATGTTTTTTTCAACTATTTTACTTTAATTTTGATTCAGAAAATTTGAAAAAAACATTTACTTTTGAAAATATGATTTTTTAAAAATAAGTTACATAATTTTTTGGTAATTTTTCATCTAAATATCTTTATTTTTAAAAAAAAATTAATATTTAAAAAAATGGTGAATCAAAATTAAAACTTATATTTCTGTTTAATTAAAATGAAAAAAAAAATGAAATTCGACAAATAAAACTTGAGTTATAATGATTTTAAATGACCCCACTTTTATTAAAAATTTTAAATTTTAAAATTTTTTGAAAACTTTTTGAGAAGTTTTATGATCTGATTTTGTTTACGAATTATATGGTTAACCTTCACAAAAAATTCAAAATTTTAACTCAATAAATAAAAAAAAAATTAAAATGTGTCCCGGACCCCTTAACGTAGGATTACGTTCCTCAATAACGGTCCTTCGGAGAGAAAAATTGTCCTGAGTCACGAGTTATACTAATTTTGGCAGCGCGCTAAACCCAGTAGCAGTAAACAGCTAAACAGAAAAGTACTAATATGCGCAAAAAAAGTAACGATAAGTAATCCTACGTTAATAACCCGCGGTAGTTTCGTTAGAAGAGACAACCTGAAATATTTTTTTTAAATTAAGGGTTAGTTTAAAAAAAAACTACTTCGAGAAAATGTATTTTCGTTATGCTAATGCACAGAAATTGCCGTGTATAGGCCGGATAAAGGGACGTTAAATCCGTAGACCGGAAAATCCCTCTATGAAGATCAGTGCGGGTGGGAGAGGGTACGATTTCCCCACATGTCCACCAAGGCGGTGCTCGGTCAAAATTGAGGTGGCAACTAGCTAAGACTGACTCCGACCCTTGTGGTACTAATTAAAAATCGGAGCCTTCCGAGAATTAAAACCCGCTAATTAAAAACCGGAGACTTCAGCCCGAAGCCTATATGGACCTGGTTTGGAACTCCCAACCAGGGGGCATAATAAACAACAACAACAACATAATTGTATAATGTTGTTTAACTGTATACCTTAAATTATTGGTTGTTTTTCAAAGGTCGAACCCAATAGATGCCATGGAAAAACTAGAATTTCATAAACCGGTCACGAATTTTTCACTCTGTATTTGAATACACCTGATTAAATATTTGCTGAAATAAAAATCCAGTTTCTGAATTTTAAAAGAAACTTCCTGCAATAGAAGAGCAAAAATCTGAAAGTGATCAATTCCCAGGTAAGTTTTGTTAGGGTTACTATTTATGTGCTTGACATGAAAATAATATTCTGTACCGTTTGGATAAAATATCATTAATGCCATCATTTAACCAGCATTATGGTTTACATGATTGAAATTTCATATTAATTAGGATTTTTGATCCGCATTGCTTTTTAGTACGGCAGTATTAACTATGGCGTTTGACAAAAAAACCCTATTACCTCTGGATATCTAGCAAGTATTTGCTAATTTCTAGCTATAATGTCCCGATTAACGGAAAATGTTAAATCTCTCACATTTTGAGAACTATCCCACTTTATGGTGACTGAATGTGAAACTGTTGTGCTCTTGCTCTTTATAAATTATTTCTTGAGAAAAAGAACTTATTGAAGCCACTAAGAATCTCTTTCACTGCAAAGAAATAATGTGAAATTCTTCATAAGTGGTTAACAAAAGGGGGTTCGAATGACTCTTTGGGATAATGATTATTGGCTGATGATTGCCCAGGCAATCATTAACCAATTACTCATACTTTCTGGGTTTTTCAAAACTTTGAATGGATTCTAAATTTACAATAAAGTGTATGAATTACTGCTAACTCTTATCAGTTAGAAATATTATTAATTCCTGATAACTATAGTAATGTTATTGATAACTTTTATTCTACTAAGCAAGATTGTCAATAAGTCTAAGGGGGCTAAAAAAGAATCCTTCAGCTTGAAGAGAAAGTTTCATGAACTGTTTATTTACCTTTGTTTAGAAGAGTTGTAAACCTTACGAAAACGTACACGCATATATATATATATATATATATATATATATATATATATGCTATATATATATACATATATATATATATATATATATATATATATATATACAGTGGTGGAAATTGATTTATGAAAACACGATTTTTTAACTAAAACATTTTTAATATACATTAAAAATGAATGAAACTTCATAAATTATACATGCTATGTAAAACAAATGAGTTACAACAATAAAATTGCATACATAATAATAAATAAAAGCATAAGGTCAAAAATTAGATTTCCGTAACATACAAACATGGAAATTGATTTCTGAAATATCACATTTCATTCACATTAATAGATAGTTCAAGCCACCTTTCTTCATCAAAGTTGCTTTTATTCTAGATGGCATTCATAAAACAAGATTCTGAATGTACTTGTGTTGAATTAGTTTCCAGTTTTGACAGACTGAAGCTTTCAATTCTACAGGTGATGTGTACTGCATCCAATCTGCATAAACCTTTCGAAAAGCTGTCCCGAAAAGTTTTGGATGGGGTTCAAATCAGGACTATTAGGTGGGTGATCTAAATGATCAATATTCTGTTCTTCAAACCAATCTTTCATTGCATTTGAAGTGTGAATTCTTGCAATGTCTTGCATGGATATGTAATCTAAACTATAATATTGCGATGCAAATGGAAAAAGGGAATTTTCTAAAACTGAGCTGTAATCAAATGAATTCTGGCTACCATTTATAAATACAATTTCACTTCTGCCATCAATAGCAATCGCTGCCCAAATCATCAAACTTCCGCCACCAGATTTCTGTTGAATGTAGATGATGGTTCTTTTTGGTGGTCCCCCTAGTAATATTTCAAACCATTGGGGCAATCCAAATTAAATTTCTTTTCATCGGAAAAAATGACCGTCTTCCAATTGTCGCCCATTGCCATGTACTTCTCGCAGTACTGAAAACACATCTGCTTGTGACGCAGAAGTATCATTTCAGACTTCACTTTCAACCATCTCAAGCTCCATGAAGAATGTAAAATTTGCCTAACTCTTCTATAAGTAACAGGAAGGGATAGATATTCACAAACCTGCTTTGAACTGTGGCCAATTTTTGATAGAAGTTGAAGAATCCCCCTTTTCTCCATCTTAGTTAAACGTGGATTACCTTTTTTGTTAAAATTTTTGCCATAATTTACTGAATATATTCTATAGTTATATATTACACCAACTGATCTTTCAATTAATTTACTAATTTCCAGAACAGATTTTTCACGTTCTAGAGATGCATCGATTTTGGCTTTTACGAGCTTAGACTACACCTTTCGTTTACCCATCGTGAAAAGTATGACTGAAACGTATTGCTTCCAATATATAACGCTTTTTATGTCGACTGCGCATGTCACGTTACTTGGTTTTATGCAAATTTTTGTCTCATTACTTCAGAATAGCCAATGAATTGTGATATTTCATAAATCAATTTCCATGTTTGAATGTTACGAAAGTCTAATTTTTGACCTTATGCTTTTGTTTATTATTATGTATGAAATTTTATTTTTGTAAATCATCTGTTATACATAGCACGTATAATGTATAAAATTTCATTCATTTTTAGTGAATATAAAAGAAGTCTTCGTTAAAAAATCATGTTTTTTTGGAAAAAATATATATATATATATATATATATATATATATATATATATATATAAACCTTTTACTCATCTTTTTCTTGTACAATTATACCTATTCTCAAGTATTTTTTTTGAATGCAATACCATTTTAAATACATTTTTTTGGAAAATATTTGTCTTGCGAACTCACTAATCTGTACCTGTCATATAGAGTAAAAAAGTGAATAGAAAACACAAGTTTACTGAAATATATTTGATAAAGAAAACTTTGGAAAAAATGACACTAAAATAATAGCAAAAACTTCCTCTACTTCTTAAAAGAAAAATCGATTCCAGAAGGATCCTATTTTAAACACTAGACTCTAAGAGAATTTTCGATAAGCAATAATCAATATTTGCATCCTCTAGAGACCTAAATTGTGTTTGTGAAGAAATGAGACTATATTTCTTTTAAATCACGAAGTTTTACTGAAAGAGCATTATAAATATATTATAGAACGGAAACTTTGTTTAAAAAATCGGTTTATAAAAATCTTTCTTTGAAGGGATCCAGCGAAATCCGCTTAGAGAATTCAAACGCTACAACTAAAGCTCTATTGGGAATCTCTAAATTCCATTTAATTTTTTTTAGGGTTGCGCTCTATAAAATATGCAAAAACTCTGTAGTTACTATAAATAGTTTTTAACGCCAAACTCCAGTGTTCTGTTTCATATTCCAAGCAAAGTGATTTTTTTTCTTAATCACATAAATTAACAATGACATGCCTGAATCTTAAATGAAACTCCATTTCAATAATCTTAGGGTACAATTGAGGCGTTGACGTTGAAAAGAAGGTAAGTGCCAAAATTTTCGAAAAGTATTTTTTTACTGATACAAGGGTTTGTTCCAAGGCTAATTGCGTTGAAAGGAAGGTAAGTGCCTAAAAACTAGCTAGGAATTTACCTTCTTTTCAACGCCGTTAGCTTTGGAACAAACCCTTGTGTTTGGATCCACCCATATAGAGAGCGCTTTGCACGCGTGAGAAGGAACTTTGTAACGTCCTAGAGTTTGTCACTTGGACTTTCGACTTTCACCTGATAATGAGCATCTCGCTGCTCTTGGAATTAAGTTTATATTTGTAAATAGTTGTATATAATAAACCTAAATTTTTAAGCTCTCCCACTCCGGATTCTTCATTTAAGTTTGAACTGTTTTACTTGAAATTTACTCCACTACTCTCGACATTTGTGGACTTTTGGATCTGGACCCGCCTTCTTTGTTGCACGAACCCCGGATAAGCAGACCTTTAGATGATTCAGGTGAGAGATATTTAAATATTCTTTGACGATTTATTGAAGTTTCTAATTTACTCGAAATGGCTGAAAAGTTAGAAATAATTAAGAAGAAGCGTTCCGTTTTGAGGAACTTAACTACTAGACTATTAAATTCTATTCCTTCTAAATTAGCAGAAGATACTGATAAAACTGATATCGAAACCTTGTATGATGAATTAGACGAAAAATCAAAAGAATTGAAAAGCATTGATAGAGAAATTGAACAATATTTGACTGTTAAAGAATTCGAAACAGAAATACTTTCTTGTGATGAATATAACATTAAAGTTATTGCTTTTAAAAGAAAGCTAAAAAGCAAATTAAGTGAAATATCGAATAAAGAAATTGCTTCGAATGAAGTTAATACATCTGGTATAAACAATAATAGGGATCCGACCAATACCGATGTATTGGTAAATTCTCAGAGTTTTGATTTAAACGTCGTTAAGTTGCCTAAGCTTACTACAGACAAATTTTTCGGTGACTCAAGCCATTGGCTAAAATTTTGGCAACAATTCGAAAGTACAATCCATAGTACCACGAAATTATCGAAGATATATAAGTTTAAGTATTTAAAAACGTTTCTTGGTGGAACTGCCTTAAAAAGTGTTAGCGGATTTTCTCTAACAAATGAAAATTATGATTCTGCAGTAAAATTACTAGAATCTTGATTTGGAAGAAGGAACTTAGTCATTAATTCATTAATGATTAAATTGTTAAATTTAGAACCCTTGAGAAATTTCTCTAACATAAAAGAATTCCGAAAAATTTTCGATGAGCTTGAACTCCAAATAAGAAGTTTGGAGTCGTTAGGAGTTGCATCTGGCTCCTACGGTCATTTATTGCATCCAATTTTATTAAAACTACTCCCTAATGATATAGCGCTAAAATTTAGCAGACAACGCAAAAATCGGGAAGAAATTGATATATCTGAACTTATCCAGTTTTTTAAAACAGAAGTGCAATTCAGGGAAACCGTGATGCTAATGAACTCGAACGGTAATATGAATCTTGAACCTGTATATAAAAATAGTAGCATAAATCCAAACAGAAACTTTCGTACTAAAAAGATATTTAAGTCTGCACACGCATTAAACACCATAACCAAACCTTGCTGCGTTTTTTGTTGGTCAAACAAACACAAATTCCATATTTGTGAAGTCGTTCCTGATATGCAACTTTAATCCACCCTCTGCACCTCACTTCGGAGGTCTGTGGGAGGCCACGATTAAACAAATGAAAAACCATGTGAAAAGAACTGTTGGATCACAAATTCTTACCTTTGAAGAATTCTTCACCTTGATAACGCAAATTGAAGCATGCTTAAAATTAAGACCTCTAGTTAATGTATCAAATTACCCTCATGATTTAACGGCATTAACTACTGGACATTTCATCATTGGGACCTCGATGAACTCAATTCCTGAACCAGACTTGACTCCTACAAAATTAACTCCACCCGAACGATGGAAGCTCACTCAACAAATTTTCCAAAGTTTTTGGAAAAGGTGGTCATCGGACTATCTCACTCAGTTACAGCAGAGCACAAAGTGGTCCACTAAGAAAGCAAATTTAGCTGTTGGAGATCTTGTGCTGATCAAAGACGATAATCTACCACCATTTAAATAGTTTCTTGCATGTACTCTCGAACTGTATCCTGGTAAAGACGGTAATGTACGAGTAGTACGATTGAAAACTGCTAATGGAGAACTAAAGAGACCTATGCATAAACTCTCCATATTACCTTTTTCTTGTCAATAACATGATTATTCATTTTCATATTTAACCTTTATTTGAAATTTAAGTTTGTTTAATATGTATATACATCAGTTTTATTTCTTTTATTTACTCAGTAATTAGTGATAATACGTTGTTTAATATTTATTATATTGTTCCAGTTATTATTTTATATTTTTAATTTTTCATGCATACTAATGTTATATTTCACTGTAGTGATTCCATTGTAGTACTTGATTTATGAACCACTGTTCGACATTTGTGGACTGTTGGATCTCGACCCGCCTTCACCTTGTATCAACGAAAAAATACGTTTCGAAAATTTTGGCACTTACCCTCTTTCCAACGTCAACGCCTCAATTATAACAATAAAATAGACATTAACTGATTAACAACAGCTTATGGTTATAGCATCCATTAAAACACAGTTATGTTTATCAGTGTTTTTACCTTCTCTTGATTTGTGATTTGGTAGCCAAAGAAACAACTCTGCACCTTCTGCTTTTGGGTAGACGTTTGATTATTCCATTCCAAAGAATTCCTAATATAAGTCCAGATTCTTCTCTGCAGACGGGAGACCATGGAACCTTTGGAATAGAACTTGGAAGCATACTAAAAGGTTGAAACCTCTTAGTTTTGTCCGATCGGTTAGTTACAACCACACCACACATTCTAACGTCCATAAAGCATTTATTCGGTTGGAATACAACTGGTTTTTCCGGGAGACATAACACTCAAAAGTTGTAAAATGATGCTTTTGAACTAACTTCACAATATAAATATATATATTTTCAAACGCGGAGGCACTTTGTTGCTAGACATTCGCCTGTATGTACACCGCGAGACTGCTGGCCGTTCAATTAAGGGGGCACCGTATAGGTGGCCAGCATTACCCCCTACAAGCCTATCCCATAATTTAGAACCAAGTCAAGTGACGAGACCGGAACACTTGACCCCGCACCGTCAGAGTTAAATTTGAGAACTTGGAGGATATTGCAGCCACGACAGATTTTTCGTGCACCAGCAGCCTTTAGTGTACACGGCAGTGGATTTTTCAGCTACGAGCATCGAATCAGTGACGTTCAGATCACTGGTTCACTGCCTTTTCCAACTGGGCCACAGTGCCCAATAATATAAATATACGCACTTTTTTTTCAAAAATTTTAAGTAATTTTAAATTTTCCGTAATCATTTTCCTTAAAGAAAAAGATGACGATTATTATTAAGGTCTCAGATTCACGATTTGCTACATTCCATCAAGGGTGACGTATTACTTGTTAGTACAATCCTTGTCAACAGGTGATCAAACTTTACTATATGGAGATAAGCCAATCTGAATGAAAATAACCATGACCTATATTATTAACATTTTAAATCTTTATTATTAACATTTTGAAGCATAATTTCTTGACAGGGCTATGGGAAATATAGGGAAAAAAAGTCGTTTTAGGCTTGAAAAATATAAAAAAATCTTTACAACCAGCTTTTGATTTTATCAGGGAAGAGAGAATTTTACTAGTAGTCTAAAAATCCATTGAAAAAATTAGTCGAGTAAAATTGTTAGTTAACCTAGAAGTAATTGTAATATAATTTCTGGCAATGGATTCATATGTAAAAATGCCTGAAAAAAACAATGGTGAAAAGTCTGCCACTCCCTGGAGGCGCGTAGGCCTAATATGGCTGATTTTTCAAAATGGCCGTACATTTTTAGGTTTATAACCAATAAATCCTAAAGTATTACAACTAGCTTAAATATGTAAATTAGTAAAATTTAAAGAATTAAATTGCGCAAATTTTAATATATAACAAGTATTTTTAGTAACATTTTCTTAGGAAAAAATAGCTCCTAAACAATTATAATCTATTATTGCTATTCGAGGAAATTTAGCTTTATGGATTTTAAGTTGGCAGTAATGATTGTTTTGTACCAGCTGACAGTATTGTGTGATATGGTAATATCAATTTTTGTTGTAAATAAATTGTCTTGTTTATGCTTGTGTTCAGTAGTGTTGTTGTAATTGAATTTATGTGCGTTAAAAAAGTTTTGCACTGTGTCTTTCAATCCACTGTAACAAAACCTTAATGACTTGCATGTTGTCAAAAGAAGTGACAGATTTTGGGGAGGCCTTTCAACGGACCTAGTAACTGAACAAGTTCTAATGAAGAACATTAAAGGATATGGCGGAATGACCGACGGTAAAAGTATGACCGAACAGCAGCAGCTTCTGTGGGTAATGTCACGTCCAGTGTGTGCTCATGTGAACAGTTGTATGCAATATTTTTCAGGAGTAAAGCAAGAAGTCTATGATCAACATGTATCCATTTCCAGTTCAAGATTTCCACGTGATAATGATGACACTGAAAAAGTTCGAGATTATGTGGAACACCTGTATATTTTTGATGAAGACTTAAATTTGAGCAATGTAGTAACAGGTGTAACCTATGGCAATGATGTTAACCCAGAACTAACAGAGGAGGTTGGTAATGCAATCGTTAAAGAAATGACAGACAAAACAGTTTCAACGTTCTCTTTTAAGAGGAATAAACAAGTAAAACTAATGAAATCAGTTCAATTTGTCAAATAAAAAGACGACAAATTTATTATTGATCCTGAGGTACTGTTCCAACGTCTACTTCTTTATGTACAAAGCAATGCTTTAGAATTAACTCAGGTGTTTTGCTACGAGCTCTGAACACATCCTGCTTCTTTATTTGACAAGTGTGGGCTAATGAGGGAGTCGGGGAAATCTCAGCTTGCAAAATTTATTCGTGAAAGAGTTGGCCCTCACAGTAGCAAACCTAAAAACTTGCGTTTTATTGTTAATGGGGGATGGTTGTTTCACCAAATAACTTCGAGTCAAGGGCAAACATTTGAAAACATTTTTCTTGCCTATGAGAAGTATCTTCTTAGGAAATACGAGAAGGTAACTGTTATCTTCGTTGGTTATGGAGACATGTTCTCTACCAAATCAGAGGCTCACCAAAAACGAGCAGGTTTTGAAGGACTGCAAGTAAATTTCTTACCATCAATGCAGATCAGTATGAAGAAAGATTTATTTTTTTCTAATAGCATAAACAAGCAAGCTTTCATAACTCATCTTGCGAACAAACTAGAAGCAGCTGGGTGTTCCATCAAAGAAGCGCAGGCAGATGCAGATCTATGATTGTAAAAGAAGGTATTTTTTTCAGCTCAGACACACCCTACAGCAATTATTGGAGACGACACAGATCTCCTGATCTTACTTATTCATAGATTACGTTCACCCTGATTCCCATGACATTTTTCTTTTACCCCAGCCAAAAAATTCCCCAAAATATGAAACTATGACATCAAGAGAATAAGACACATACTTGGAGAAAATATCTGTTGCCACATACTCTTTGCACATGCAATGCTTGGTTGTAATACAACTTCAAAACCTTTTGGTCATGGGAAAAGTGATACAATAAAATTGTTAATGAAAAGTGATATATTTAAAGAGCATGCTGCTATTTTCAAATTGGTGGGAAAAATTAGGGATGAAATTGAAAATGCTGGTAATAAAGGCATGGTATCTCTTTACCGAGGTGGTCCCGAAGAAACTTTGAATGGGCTTAGATTTCGAACGTTCACAGCAAAAGCAACTAAATCCACCAGTCATGTAAAACCAGAATCATTACCTCCAACGACAGATGTAAATTCTTTTCACAACTTAAGAGTGTACCATCAAATTCAACAATGGCTGGGCATCGAAATTGACCCACTAGAATGGGAGTGGGAACTAAGCCAAGGAAAGCTAACACCTATAAAGATGTCAAAAGCACCAGCGCCAGACAATTTGATGAAGTTTGTGAAAGGCGGTTGTACCAAAAGTCAATGTTCTACTCGACAATGCATTTGTAGCAGGTAAGGAATGTTATGTACAAGGGCTTGCACCGATTGTCGAGGCATCAGCTGCTGCAATTCTGCGTGTGTCAATATTGATGAGGAGGACTAACTAGACCACAACCGCAACAAAAGAAATCACTGTAATACGTAACACGAGTAAAACTTTTTGGAATTGAAATAGCTATGATAAAAACAAATTAAATACTATTCCCCTAATAGTTGCCGTGTTTGTGTATGCCTCTGTCAAGTAACGCATCCGGAGTGACCGCTTCACAAACATATCAGCCTATATTAATTTCACGTGCAAAAATACAATACTAAACAGAAATTAAAAACACCAAAGTCGTTTGTTTAACAAATTTGTAGGTTAAGTTAATTGTTATTCAATGCATGTGTATACAGCTTTAAAATTCATGAAAATAAAAAAAAATTTCTGAAACGCTATTGCAGCGCTGCCTACCGGATCCAATTATTGAATGCACGTGTATACATCATTAAAATTCATGAAAGTAAAAAAATTCTGAAAAGCGATTGCAGCGCTGCCTAAATAGACTGCAAAAAGTTTTTGCACGTGAGTAATTTGTATGCTTTTTAATATGATTTTCTTTAGTTTATATATTTTATTTTTGCTTAATATATTTATACATAGCATATTTATAGCATATTAGTTAGATTGTATACATAGAATATTAGTTAGATTGTGCAAGTCAGATTGAAAAATCAGCAGTAAGCATGCTTTTTTTTCCAAGAAGACGTTTTATTTAAATTATAAACTCGGATTTTTACAACATTTTTAATTATAACATCGGATAGAAAAACAGCTAATATTCTGTAAAAATTTCTAATATTTTAACAAGGTTATGAACCTTTTTTTATTGGAACTGTTCAATTATTTACCGCCAAGTTTTGACGGGTACTATCTAGTTTTATAATAAATGTTGTTAATATGTAAACTGTTTTTTACAGTACATGTTATACTGCATTTTTTTAAGTTAGTGTCCGTAAGTGTGTGTAGCCATAAAAAGCAAAATGATTTTAAAATTTTACATTGCATTTACTGTTTCCATGGTAATCATGAAAATAAAACAATGTCCATAAGAATTAAATTGGAACTTTTACGGTCAACGGGGTGGAGCCCTAAGAGATTGAACTTTTGAAACACGAATAGTCCTTTGTGTAGCCCAGAGAATTAACTAATCTCCTGCTAAATTCAGCCAAGTCAGTTCACGAGTTTTTGCGTTCTTACGGAAAATATATGACTACACACAAACACCCACAAAACCCTCTTTTATATAATAGTATGGATATTTTTTGAAGATGTAAATGGTTTTTTAAATAATAATACAGTTTATATTTAAAATTAACACTAGTTGTAATTAAAAAATAGGTTTCCTTTCAAAATCTGAGATGATATATGCCTCCATGTTGATCTTAACTTTCAATTCACATAACATGGTGGCTATTATGGAAAAACCACAATATTGGGCCTACGCAGCCCCGCCGGGTAGTAGACTTTTTACCATTGTCTTTTTCATACATTTTTATATTAGAATCCACCAAGAGAAATTATATTACAATTACTTCTAGGTTCAGCCAATTTTTAAGCTATTTTTACTCGACTAAATATAATTCGTAGGTAATTCTTCGTCACCCTTCTGAGGCCCGATTTTAGGCCGTTTCTCTTTCGGAAACAATACCCCCTTTCCTTGAAAGCGATTCTGGTAGCAGCATTAGGTAGAACTCTCCGTTTACATAAGCACAAAGTAAAATATACATTAACTATATGTTTTCTGGATGTTCACATTCATAAATTGAAGGAGAACATAAGAGTGTACAGAGAAAAAAAAACCTAACCAAGGGCCTTAACCAGACATAAATGTCTTTCAACACCGCTTCGAAAGATAATATAAAATAAATCATTATGACAGATTACATTTGGGTCCTGACTTATAAAATTTATTTATGTTGTATAAAAATAAAGAATAAAAACTGAGAAAACTTTTCGCATATAAATCTTTCGACTGGGTTTTCTTACTGAACAAAACGTAGTGCATGTCTATTGTCATCATAAAATAGATTTATATTTTAGATTATATATTGTTTTCTATGACTTTATGCTTACAGACAAATATAGTTCTCGTCAGAACTGCACATGTTTTTAAAGGTTACTGTTCTCTTCACAAACATTGTTTAGGGAAAATGTTTCATTAAAGTTTATATTTCAATTATTTTCCATACATTTTAGACCTAAGATATTCAAAGATTATTCTCTCTATTTAATAATAACCACTAAAACATCAAACATAATATTGTCGCTTTGATATTAAGGTTTATATAATACAAACTTAGTGCATGTTTATTATCATCATAAAATAGATTTATAGTTTAGATTATATATCGTTTTCTGGGATTTATGCTTACAGAGAAATACAGTTCTCGTCAGAACTTCATATGTTTTTAAATGTCATTGTTCTCTTCACAAACAGAGTTTAGTAAAAAGGTTTAGTGAAATTCTATTTCATTCATTTTCCATACGTTTTGCACCTTAGTAATTAAAAGATTAGTCTTTCTATTTAAGAATAAACACTAAAACATCAAATACAGTATTGTCCCTATGATATTAAGATTTATATACATATAATAGCAATTTTATTTCACATACTATATACTGTGTAAAAGAAAACTCCCTTTAACTCCAGAAAAATATTTTTTGAAAGAGTAGAAAAAGGAAATATGCACCTTTTCATTTAAAAGTATTCATTTCATAAAATCTGAAATTTTGAGATTGTAACGTATAGAAAGTTTGCGAATATGTTTATCAGGTCTTTGGCATTTGTTTGCTTCTGTTTCATATTTCAGCTAAAAATGTTTTCTACCACTCACATATGGGAGCTAAACCAGTTGTTACATCCTCAACAAAACCATATTTATGATCGTGCGCAATATTAAACTTTGAGAAGCTTCCTGAAATCTAAAAGCTCCTCGGAAACATCCTTTAAAACTGCATTATATGTACTATTTTTCACAAGAGTTTTGAAAGAATCTTACAAAAAGTGATCATTTAAAAGTACTTTCGGAGTTTTATTACTTTTGCAGTAAATATGAATGTTATGCCGTATTCCGTTGATCTTGAATGGAATACATCATTTCCAAAGATATTTAATACAAACAATACAACGAAATCTTGCTTAAATGATCTTCCTCATTATTAATTAAATAGTAGTTTAATGATAAAATATAATGAAAATATGTACGAGAGTTACCTTTTTTTAATTTTTTTAACTCTAGTAGAATTTATTTCCATATTAGAAAGCAAAGGATGTTTACTAGAATTGTAGTGCAAAAATTTTGAATACCCTCGAGGCTACTATTAAAATACTTACGTATGGATCGTCAGTAGAACTAGACTGATTTATTGGACTCCAGTATTTAAACAAATTTTTCAGGAAATCTTGTTGTAGTTGTTATTGCTTCTGCCCCCTGGCCGGAAGTACTTCCAGATCAGGTACATATAAGCTTGCGGACTAAGGGTTGCGTTTCCGCTTTACATAATGGCACTACAAGGGTCGGAATGCGACTTAGTCAAGAGCCACCTGAAATTCGAGCCACAGAGAACCCCCAGGGACGACATCTGGGGTGTCGTACCTTCTCCCTCCCTCTCTGCCCTCATAGACAGACTTTCCGTTTTACGGATTTAATGTGCCGATATCCGGCCTAGACACGAAGATATTTAATGTCGCTTGTCTAGATTCGATACGAGCACCCTCAGTGCCAAAAAAAAAAACCGAAGCGTTTCCACTAGGCTACCTCGGTCCCGGTAAGTCTTGTTGTCAAAGAAAGTAAGGACAGACACTTTCGGAGTATGATACGAAGAAACAACTCTCGATACGATGAATGTGCAGAGATAGGAAAGTTTATTTAAATAGAAGCACTGCAGCCATTTTGGAGATATCCCATACGATAGAAAAATTCTTTTATAGCTCCCATACTCAAACCTGGGAAAATACCATCCTCACTTGATAACTACCGCCCCATAAGCGTATTTGAAGTATATAGATAAAAAAATTATCTCCCATTAAATAAATCGCCAACTTGAAGAAAATTATGTTATTATACTGTACCAACTCAGCTTTAGAAAACCCTTGTCTCTCCCCATCATGTTTATCGCTTTACGTTAGTCAACACCCAAGATAAATATAACAATTTGGCCACTGCTGCCACTTTTAGATGTTGCCCAACACTTTGATAAAGTCAGGATTAAGGATTATTACATAAATTAATTAACTATAATCCCCTCTGTATACTATTAAACTGATATCTCGCCTCTTATTTCACCAGCCTCTTATCTCTCCTACTATATCCTCCAATTTAAAATTAATAATATACTTTCTGACACTTTTCACATCTATATTGGCGTTACTCAAGGTTTGTTCGTAAGACAAATCTTTTTAAATCTTTAAACGTTGTTTTAATGTTTTTTTTAAACGTTAAATACATTCCCTTCCACATAAATACCTATACTGCTTTTTTTTATCTGACGACTCGCTATTGTTGCCTCTAATAAAAATCCTTAATACGCAATTAAAGCGATCAATAACCGTATCAGTAGCAATCAGCAACCATTTATTCAGACATAGTTTGCTCAACAAATCAAAATCAACACCAATAAATTTATATCTGCCCTGTTTGATCATCAACGTCAAAGTATTTACTGACAACAAAATATTAACTGTAGAAAACGCTATTATCCCTATAAACCTTATATTATATTATACTATACTATACTATACTATACTATACTATACTATACTATACTATTCTATACCATACACAGACAAACAAACAAACACACACACACACACATACACATATATGTATATATATTCATTCTGAATTTTGATCCAGAAAGAAAGTTTCTCAGGAAAAGGAAGTGTCGATAATGTAAATTTACGAGGTAATTATATCTTTATATTTTATCTAGCTATTTATTAATTTTTATTTGTTCATCTATCGGTGGTAATGCTTTCCTTTTGTTTTAAGTTTAGATATGGCTTCTACATCCAAAAACTTGAGAACAGGCTCTAAAAATTGGTTATTGGGTCCACCGAAGTGTAAATTGTCTACAGCTAGACTTCCTAGAGGACTTCATGTACTCGAATTGGTCCAATTCCATCATTTGGATGACAAAAATAAGCGTTTTATTTGACAGACATGTGAAGCAGTTACCGAAATAAGGCAAAGGGCTAGAATACCCACTCAGAGGATAGACTCGTCAATCAGGAAACTTAAAAAACTATATGAAGAGTATCTAGGCCTAAAAAAGAATAGAAATTCAGGAAAAGATAGAATTAAAGAAAACATTCGATAGAATTCGAAAGTGAAGAAGAGTACCCGCCGCTGTCATCTACATCCCAATTGGATCTCAATACTACAACTACAGTTCCCGAAGCTGCTGAAAATAAATATGTAAAAAATATATTTAAGTCCCCTGAGGTTGTAGGGGCACTAGATCGTGTTAATATTTCTGATCGGAAAGCATATTCGTCACTGTTGCACGTGCACTTGGGAACGATATTTCTCCAAAAACCCTTTCTCGAAGCCCAATAAGGAGACATAGAAGAAAAGGGAGGCAACAAGCTGCAGAACTAGAAAAAAATTCTCTAGATGAACCTCTATTATTACTCTGGGATGGTAAGATGTTACCAGATATTGATGGATCAAAAACTGGTGTTCGATACCACAACCGCTAATACTGGTTTACACAAAGGTGCATGCATCAGAATTCAAAAATATTTAGGAACAGATCTTATTTGGGTTTCATGTCGTCACCATGTAATGGAGATTGTACTATCCAGTAGGTTTTCTGTTATATTCGACCCATCTCAAGGTCCAGAAACTGTAATATATAAGACTTTTAAGAATATATGGCCGGAAATAGATAAATCTGCTTATAATCCCAGCAAATAAGGAACTATTTGACAATGTAAACTTTACTACACTAAGAGAATATATGTTAACATTTCTACCAAAAGCACTTAAATATCCAACTATAAGGTATGACTATAAAGAGTTTATGCAATTATCATTCATTTTTCTTGGAGTAGATAATAATAATCAGTCGTTTAGTGCTCCTGGACCCACATATAACGCTCGATGGATGGCTAAAGGTATTTACGCACTAAAAATATTCCTTTTTCGAGAACAATTTAAGCTGTCATCTGAAGAATCTGGTAAGATTACAGAATTCTGCCTGTTTGTGAGCCTAAATATTAAATATTGGAATGAAGCACCTCATGCTATTAAGGCCCCTTACAATGATATTCAGTTTTTAAATGACCTGAAGAAATATCCAAATCCTTCTGTAGTAAATATACCATTATCATCATTTTCCAGACACCTATGGTATTTATATGAGCAATTAGTAGCATTAGCTTTTTTGATAACAGAGTCAGCATTGACACAAAAATGAAAATGATACAAAATCTTGATCTCCACCAAAACCTACCCATGATTATCGACTAGAACTAAAAAATTAAGAGCAAAATGTAAAGATTGAAGAACTTCTGACTGAAAAGATAAAACAATTCTTTGATCCCATGGTTAAAGCAGGTAAAATTAAATCACAAGCTTTCATAGAAAAATCACCATCTCAGTGGGAAAGTGATCCTTGCTTTTGTGACTTTCGAGAAAGGTGCTTAAAAATGAAAGTTGTAAATGACAATGCTGAAAGAGCTATAAACCTAATACAAAAATATAATGAAACCCTTACAAAAGACGAAGAACAAAAACAATTCCTGCTTCGTCTAGTAGCAAAACCACCAAAAGAGCTTTCCCACTACTTCCAAGAAATCTTTGTTAATCTGAACTTTTAAAGTTTGAGCTTGAGCGACCTGTAAATATTATTATTTTGGAGAAAAAGATTGTGCACAGTATTTACATGTAAAATAATAAAATAAACCATGTGGAGCAATATATTTCGAAAGTTATTTTTTTTGGACAACCCTAATGATACATGGCTTGCAATAGATAAATCTCTCTTATCCGTGATTAAAATTTTTTAAACTAAAATATATTTTAAGCAGTTCAAACTATCCTACAGTTTTGTAGGACGAAATATCGGCTCCTGAATTAAGGTCTTGGATCCACCAGAATTTTAAACCGTAATACAGTAATTTTTCTCATGAAATTCCCATTGGCTGGGAATAAGAATGTTCAGCAATATGATTGGCTGATAAGGTTCAGAACAGTCTAACATGAACAATCAGATCTTTACATTTAGATACGTCTGGAAGGGCAAAGAACATAATGTTTTAAATTTTCTTCAATCCCTTTCGCTAAAGTTTCTTCCTTCCAACGTTTTGCCCACATATAAGAACAGTCGAATCGACTCAAATACCCTTTTTACTCATTTGTAAAATTGTTACATTCTATATCATGATCTTTTCAATTAGTTCTATGCTTGCACCAAAGAAAATCTCTGCATTATTTGGCTAGGTCCAGGAAATGCATTTCCATCCCCCTCCATCCTGTTAAATTCGTATGGAACGCATTAGGGGAGAATGCGAACAAGCCTTGCATATTGCCGTTCTGCAGCTCGTCTAATATTGTCCGTCGATACGTTGAGTACTTAATGAATATGTTGTAAAAAAGAATATGGTTAATAAGTTGTAGCTAAAAGTATGTTGTATTCGAATGCGCAGGTACCTATTTTTTGCTTTCTGAGCCGTGGTAGTAGCACATCCACGCTGCACATTCATCAATTCAAATAAGTCCTATTCATAAAAATACCTCCGTTTGTTTTAAAAGTAATAAAGATGGGCAAAAGAGTTAGGGTTCTCCACACGGTCAGTCATTTATCTACATGATATACATGCACTTGATTAGTGACAGAACTTGACTATTTTTCGAAGCTGATATAGCATGAGGTATCAGGCATCTCACAAACAGACAAACATAACAATTTATTTACGTAAATTTAACAATTCAAATCATAATTGGATTACAAATATCAAAACACCGCTTCTGCGTTTAAATAAGAGAACGAAGTGTAAAGTATAACTAACTGAGATCGAAGTTCTCAGTAAAGTTCGACCTCTGACCTTCGACAATGTTCGTGATCTGAGAAGGGTAGTTCGGGTAGAGGTCGTGAGAGTTCGGCCACCTCAAAGCGTTCACTGACAAGTCCCGTAATTGACAGGATTGTTCAAAGTTCGAATACAACATACTTTTAGTTACAACTTATTAACGATATTCTTTTTTACAACATATGCGTTAAGTATCCAGCGTATCAAGGGGCAAGATTAAACGAACTACACAACGGCAATATGCACGGCTTGTTGGCATTCTCCCCTAATGCGTTTCATACGAATTCAACAGGATGGAGGGGGAGGGAGTTGTATTTCCTAGACCTAGCCGAATAATGCAGATATTTTCTTTGGCGCAAGCATAGAACTATAATAATCGATCGTGAGATAGAAATTGACAGGATTGTTCAAAGTACTTGCAGCTTATGACCGAATGGCAAGGATTTTGTTTTAGGAACCCCTAGGATGGAGATGCATGAATAGATGTATAGTATGTGGAGATGCAAAGAACCCCACCCATACCGTATTGTATCCACCTAAATGTCCCCCATCACTTCTTTTTAAGTTATTTTAGACTACCTAGCTGTGTTAAGATTCTGGTTTCGTTTGCTTGTTACAGGAGACGTATAAATATTGAATAACTTATATTTCTATCTTTCCCATCTTCTCTAAAAGATAATGTTCCATCTTATATCTGCCAAGTTATTTAAATATCTTTATCACATTATCAGGATTTATTACACTTAATTACTTGATCATGATCTAGTAAAAGTATTTTCTCGAACATTTGAGTAAAATACTAGACATTGTCAGGAGTTTTGGGACTAGCATTGTTCGAGTGCTGTAAATGATGTTACTTTCCGCTGTTCTCCTAATCAGACATACATGTGACGGCGTTAAACGCCATTCTCTAGCATGGTTATTATTGAGTAACTGTATAAATATTTTTAAACACAAATTTTTAATGTAACTTTTTTCTAAAATCCGTTATTTTAACAAATATCTCTTCAAAAATTCAACTTCTAATTTAAGGATCACAAAATAACCAGTTTTATTACTTACATCTTTGCGAGATGTCTAATAAAAACGGATATGAATTATTAAAGAGGATTTGGGATAATTCATTTTTCAAATAAAAATACTGCAGACAAAGGATTTCATCCCTCTTGGGAAAAGACCAGATCGCGAGTTTACATGTCATGAAACATGGTGCTACCATCCCTCACGGGATACGATATATTTTGATTTCATTTCATTTGTTCATTTTTTTTTTTTGGATTCTGAGAGAAATTTATGAGTGAATTAAACTTTCATAAGCCACTCCGCGGTTATAGCTTGTCATTAAATTTTACTATAATATACTAGTCATGAATTACTACCTTCATTCAACAACATTTTATTCAACTTTCCATTTACTCTTTTAAGTTTAATAACACTATGCATGTTTATATAATAAAAAGATGCACGAAAAGCTACTGAATGAGTAAGAAAAAGGTTTATAGATTGATAAACCTTTTCAAACCCTTCCACTGAAATAATACTCCACTGGAAAAAAAAAATCGATGACATTCAGGATCTTCGGCCTAATATTTTTGTTGAAAGCCATTCTTTTGGAGAACTGTAAAAATAGGTAATCCTTTTTCTATTCCTATCTCCCATTATGTCTTCAGTATTTTCCCGAAATTCACGCATCTTCCAGATGAAAGATTGAAAATTTTATAGATTGAATTTTGATGGCAGATTTTTTTTTCCTTATTTATATAGAACTTATGTGGCTGGAAAAAAAAGAGTTGAACGTCTTATTCTTGAATTAATGTTTTCGGAGTGTTATCTATATACTTTGCCAGATTTCAGACGCATAAAAAATTCCTGTTAAGTGATTCTGTCGAAGTTTTATGCATATCATTGGCTGTTGAACTGGGTAAAGGGAAAATTGGGGTGGTAAGAACGACTTGCAGAAGCTCCAAAATATTCAGGGTAAGATTTAAATAACTTTTTCAATAGAAAAAAACAACCAAGTATACATACTTCTTACCTAATATTTTGTTATTTCCAGTTATTTTAGAATATATATGTAAAGGATTTAGTGGGAAAAGAATGATTATTCTAAATTTAAAGGGGGCTTGGGAATTAAATTATATTCGTGGCGTAATTCGCCTCTAATTGTTCGTATTCAAAGACGCGAATTGGGAAAGGGAAATTCCCTTTTTATTATATAATCTTCGCGCGCCTCTGAGTTCTGCGGTCGAGGAGGAGCATTTACATTTTAGCCTTGAAAGATGTCTGGTTCGGGCTCTGCGCATGTCCAAGGAGAGTTGGCGAACGGAGATGAATATTATAAACTATAATATTCATATATTATAGTTTAGCGCGGAATAGAAGTCGATGCTATCAGATGTGTTTCGCCGCGGCTCTAAAAAAGAAATGGCGAATAATGAAATGCGTAGATCTGTAGAGGTGGTATTATGACATTGAACTGAATAAACTTTAGACGATGCTGAGTACTTTTTGAGTGTATGCCTTCACTCGATGCCATGGACTATAAAACAAGAAGACTGCAAACGACACATTAGCAGGCAAAAGCCAACGCCTGTCATATATATATATATATATATATATATATATATATATATATATATATATATATATGTATATATATATATATATATATATATATATGTATATATATATATGTATATATATATATATATATGTATATATATATATATATATATATATGTATATATATATATATATATATATATATATATATATATGTATATATATATATGTATATATATATATATATATATATATGTATATATATATATATATATGTATATATATATATATATATGTATATATATATATATATATATATATATATATATATATATATATATATATATATTTATTTATATATATATATATATATATATATATATATATATATATATATATATATATATATATATATATATATATATATATGTAATACTTTGGAAAAAGCGTGGCGTTGGAACATTAGGTAGTCGTGGCATATCCTTTAGTCATGGGGAATCAAAACAACGCTAGTCCGTGGCGAAGGAAAGAACATTCGTTCGATCAACATATAGTCTTTTTTTCTGGAAATTCTGCTTGACATCTTTTACTTGGAGTACACTCATATACAGCGGATCAACATATATCACTTTAATTGTCCACAATCCGCCGGAACCGTACATAATGAATTAAAATCCGCAGCGCGTTAAAAATTACATCTTGACAGGACAGAGGCAGAACGTACAAAATCCCAAAGGGCGCTGATGTCTCGCTCGATGTGAGGGTGTGCTAAACTCTTAACTGGCAGGTTCAAGACATCTAACCTCACACATCATATGAGGTGATATTGCATCAGACGTCTGGAACATTCTATGTTATATAATATTTTCTATCTATGCGTGGATTAGGGGGAAATATAATTGATTACTTTGGTTATCTCTAGATCAAAATTTGGATTAAGGGACGATACTTTATTGAGATAAAATGAAAGAATTTCGAATAGGCGTTTTATTTAATGAAAGTGAAAGGTTATTGTTTCATATATATTACATATATATATATATATATATATATATATATATATATATATATTACACTGCTGGCCACTGTAAATGCAACACCCTGAAGGAAACATGCAAATAGCATGAAATTTACAACATGCATTATCGGAGGTGAGATATGCAAATGATTAGAATTTCAGCGCAGACGCACATCACGCGCGCCTGTGGCGCCACTTCAAAGCGCTATTTAAGGCTTGGAGATTTTAACGATTTCAAGTTCGGCAATTGTGTTTTTCTTGTGGTTTTTCCAAAAAAACTATCAATTATGCCTCGTCGAAAACAGCGATCATCTTTTGATCAAGTATCCGAGTTCGACAGAGGAAGGATAGTGGCCTACCGAGATTGTGGATTATCTTTCAGGGATCGTGTTGGACAAAACCAAACAACTGTAATGCGGATATGTGATCGTTGGATGCAGGAGGGTACGACTGACCGGCGTGTTCGATCGCATACACCTCAGCGCACCACTTCACGTGATGACAGGCAAATTGTGCGCATGGCAGTTACGGATCGCTCAGTCACATCACGAACCATAGCACAGCACATGCAGTCTGTAACGCATCATCCAGTGTCTGCGCGTACCATTCGACGCCGTTTACAGCAGAGTGGTCTGCAAGACGTCCATTGCTTTGTCTACCCTTGATGCAGAATCACAGACGTCTCCGCCGCCAATGGTGCGATGACAGAAGGATGTGGACGGCAGAATGAAATGAAATTGTCTTTACTGACGAGTCACGCTTCTGTCTGCAACACCACGATGGTCGCATTCGAATCTGGAGACACCGTGAAGAGAGGATGCTGAACAGCTGCGTTATGGACCTCCACACTGGTCCTGCACCGGGTATTATGGTATGGGGCGGTATTGGATATCAATCTCGCACACCTCTAGTACGCATTGCCGGTACTTTAAACAGCCAGCGCTACATCTCCGAGGTGTTGGAGCCAGTTGTCCTTCCTTACCTTCAGGGCTAGCCCACAGCCATATTTCAACAGGATAATGCGCGACCACACGTGGCACGCATCGTCCAACGGTTCTTCGTCAATCGCCAGATTGAATTGCTTCCCTGGCCGCCTCGCTCTCCGGATCTTTCGCCGATAGAAAACATGTGGTCCATGGTTGCTCTACGATTGACCCAGATTCCATCCCCAGCTGCCACATCAGATCAACTTTGGCAACGTGTGGAAGCTGCTTGGTCTGCTGTACCCCAAGAACTCATCCAAAGTCTCTTTGAATCAATGCCGAGGCGTGTGGCAGCGGTGATCTCCAACAATGGCGGCTACTCTGGCTACTGATTTTGGCAGGAACCACACTTCACAGAAGTGTATAAATTTAATCATTTGATACTTGGTCAACATGTTATCTACAAAATAAATTTTGTTGTGATATCTCTTGTCTTTCTTGGTGTTGCAATTTGGATGGCCAGCAGTGTATATATATATATATATATATATATATATATATATATATATATATATATATATATATATTATTTTGGTTATTTGAATATGTTCTCCTGCATTCATTAATTATAAATAGTTTAATTTTAATGACTGATGCTTTTTCGACTTATTTGCTGTATCATTATAAAGCCTTGACATATCTCTGGCCTAATGCCCCACGAGATACAATGATCATAGAAGATATAAATCAAACGAAAGTTAATAAAGTCTTTTGTATCGGAAAGTGCTATTTTTATGATAAAATGGCATATCAAGAATTGATGCATTTGTTTAACAGACTGATGAGCCTGGTTGTTCCACGAACATCAAACGACTTGCGAAAATCAAACGAGTCAGAATAAGTTTCGATTACTGCGTCAAAATCAGTGTTACCGCATGTAAGGGATGGTGTTCAAAATATAATATTCCCATACATTATAGGGTTACCTAGAGTTTAGAAACCTAGAAATATATGAGCCGCTTATTGCCGAATCGGTTAAGTCCATAAAACAAAAAGTGGAGAAAAGCGATAAAATAATCGACCTTGTTTATAAAATTCCAATGCAATCTAATTCAAATAAACATTGTAGAATGTATTATTTCAGATGTAGCTTTTATCTGACACATATAAATTCTACAAGAGAGAATATCCTTGGAATAATCATTATTATTATCACAATTTTTGCGCGTCAAAAGAACTTAACCAATTTAGCAAGTGAAAAAAAAGTAATAACACCCAATTCAGTCTTCAAATTAATTTATAATACAGGAAAAAATTAAATACACTGCTGGCCACTGTAAATGCAACACCCTGAAGAAAACATGCAAATAACATGAAATTTACAACATGCATTAGCGGAGGTGAGATATGCAAATGATTAGAATTTCAGCGCAGACGCACATCACGCGCGCCTGTGGCGCCACTTCAAAGCTCTGTTTAAGGCTTGGAGATTTCGACGATTTCAAGTTCGGCAATTGTGTTTTTCTTGTGGTTTTTTTCAAAAAAAATATCAATTATGCCTCGTCGAAAACAACGATCATCTTTTGATCAAGTATCCGAGTTCGACAGAGGAAGGATAGTGGCCTACCGAGATTGTGGATTATCTTCCAGGGAAATCGGTAGTCGTGATCGTTGGATGCAGGAGGGTACGACGGACCGGCGTGTTCGATTGCATCCACCTCAGCGCACCGATTCACGTGATGACAGGCAAATTGTGCGCATGACAGTGACGGATCGCTCAGTCACATCACGAACTATAGCACAGCACATGCAGTCTGTAACGCATCATCAAGTGTCTGCGCGTACCATTCGACGTCGTTTACAGCAGAGTGGTCTGTCCGGAAGACGTCCATTGCTTTGTCTACCCTTGACGCAGAACCACAGACGTCTCCGCCGCCAATGGTGCGATGACAGAAGGATGTGGACGCCAGAATTTCGTCTTTACTGACGAGTCACGCTTCTGTCTGCAACACCACGATGGTCGCATTCGAGTCTAGAGACACCGTGAAGAGAGGATACTGAACAGCTGCGTTATGCACCGCCACACTGGACCTGCACCGGGTATTATGGTATAGGGCGGTATAGGATATCACTCTCGCACACCTCTAGTACGCATTGCCGGTACTTTAAACAGCCAGCGCTACATCTCCGAGGTGTTGGAGCCAGTTGTCCTTCCTTACCTTCAGGGCTTGCCCACAGCCATATTTCAACAGGATAATGCGCAACCACACGTGGCTCGCATTGTCCAACGGTTCTTCGTCAATCGCCAGATTGAATTGCTTCCCTGGCCGCCTCGCTCTCCGGATCTTTCGCCGATAGAAAACATGTGGTCCATGGTTGCTCTACGATTGACCCAAATTCCATCCCCAGCTGCTACAGCAGATCAAATTTGGCAACGTGTGGAAGCTGCCTGGTCTGCTGTACCCCAAGAACTCATCCAAATTGTCTTTGAATCAATGCCGAGGCGTGTGGCAGCGGTGATCCTCAACAATGGTGGCTACTCTGGCTACTGATTTTGGCAAGAACCACACTTCACAGAAGTCTATAAATTTAATCATTTGATACTTAGTCAACATGTTATCTACAAAATAAATTTTGCTGTGATATCTCTTGTCTTTCTTGGATTTGCAATTTGGGTGGCCAGCAGTGTAATTGTTGAATAATTCCCAAGTACTTACTTCTGCAGCAGTTAGACTGTAACTGACTCGTTTATTTAATTTTTTTTTGTGGTGAAACTATACTAAACGATTGACCGTCATCATCAAGTATTTGCTTCTGCGTTCGAATTGTATTATTGCAACGATTTACATAAGAGTATGGACTTAACTGGATTGGCTTTTGAAAAAAGTTACATATAATTTGATGGCCAAACATATTTGTCATTTAATGGTATTAATCATTATTAATTGGGAAATTTATTGGGAATGTAAAGAGATAGGAGTCAATTGAGTGCTTTGACACTAAAATTTCAAAAAGAGGACCTAGGCTCGGTGCACACGAGTGATCCGGTGTCGCTGCGGCACCGCAGTTGCGATCAGGCAGTACTTAGAGTTGAACTAACCGACTCACACGAACGTAGGCGTCGTCCGTGTGAGTCGGTTAGTTCAACTCTATGTACTGCCTGATCGCAACTGCGGTGCCGCAACGATACCGGATCGCTCGTGTGCACCGAGTCTTAACGGATTTGTTTGTGAATGACTCATATGCACCTCTAGAGTACCAGGCATGGCACCATTGTTATGGGATCCTCAGTAAATCTAGGTTGGAGGATGTCTTGTACATTGCTCTATGCATTTGGTCATTTGAAGCCTGGATTCAAAGTTCCGAGTTTATATTAATTATGTTTGATTTCTACTCCTCGTAGGCTGTCGAAATAATGTCTGTCAAACATGGAAAGAACCTTAGTGGATGGTAGTAGATAAGATCGTAAGGAAGAACCTCAGAGCATAAGTAAGAAAAAGTAGTCAATATTCAACGAGGTTGAAAAATTACAATCGGAAAAGTATAGTAAAAGATAAGCGTATATAAAACCTTGCGTTGTTGGAGTAAAACCGCAATATTTTGGGCGTTGGCCACAAAAGAAAGAAGGAATAAGTGGTGGGGTATGTGTGGATTGGTAGTCTGAAGAGAAAAATCTCTTACATAGTGGGTTGATTTAGTGGTGAGGATCTCCGAAGTCCAGGGTATTCTTTCTTCTAACCATCATCTGACGTAAACTTTGAGAAATTTCAACGGCTTCTTCCAATAAACGAAGATGAAATAGTATGATTTCGAAAGATCCAGATGTATATAGCATTATACATAGAAATTTCTCCCATAGGCTTTTGTAGCGTATAATCTTTAACATCGGCTATTAGAAGTATAGCATCTTCGTATAAATCAAACAATCGTGGTATCATTTTTGTTTACCGAGCATGACTTGCAGGATGGAACAATGACGTATAGCCTATCAGAATGCCTTTCACATTCAGCATATTTATCGAGTAATGGTCCATCAATGCAAAACAAATGTCAGCAGCTGCTTTCTTGTAATGATGATAGCCTTCGCTTTTTCTAGAAAGGGTGATAGAAAGCTTTTTCTAGAAAGGTGTCCTAGCAGTTGCTTTACATCTCCGTCGATTACTTGATTAAAAAAATGATAGCTTGCAATTATAGGGCAGTAGATGTGTTTGTTTTCTTACATAGTTGCATCAATATTATGGAGACGCTGGTGACATAAATTCTTTGACTGACCTGTATAAAGTTCATTGGTGATAGGTATCCACCAGTACAGTACATTAATTTAAACGAGACATACGAAATTTATCGAATTTAGAATATTGTACAAATTTGTGTAAATACACAGGAAAGGACGCCAGCAAATTATATATATTCATAGCACGCATATTATAAATATTCAAAGAACGCATATTATAAATATGCATAGCGAGAGTCACAGTTGCGTGTAGTCTGCAGTAGGGGACGATGTTTATAAAAAAACACCGCTGATATGTTCTCCTAGCGGTACGGATGTTTAACTGTTGACTTGACATTTGTGGTGATACATTTCTTGACACACCTTCCGACATGATAATAATAATTCACTTGAATTTGAATTTCCCTCATATATGATGAAGGAGAAGTTAAAATTCTATTGGACACTTTGAAGGAAAGGGCTGTTAACATGCACAGGCAACAAAATAATTCAAAATTATTCTTAACATCTTCATCTCTGTTACATTACAAATATTAACCTTTACCTTACGGGGCCAATTTTTCCGATTCCCTCTTTGGAACGGGAAATTTCATAATCAGTTTGATAGAACAGCCATTAAGGAGGTGATATATATATATATATATATATATATATATATATATATATATATATATATATATACAGAGAGAGAGAGAGATGGTGCCCGGTATAAAGGTCAAAGTATAAGTCCGGTATAAGTCAAAAACATTAATTTAAATATACCAAGTTATTGGCTTTTATACCAATCGGAGAGATATGATTTTGACTTGACTCTTTTGCACAAAGAAATGTACTTTTGTACACAAAATTGATAGACTTAAGCCTTTAATATAATTTAAAAGATTTTTTTAATCAATACTAACAAATAACAAAAAATCACTTTTACAACTTAAGCCCTTCATTCGTGTGCCATATATATATATATATATAATTAATATATATATATATAGATAGATAGATATAGATATATAGATATATAAATATACATTATTGGGCCCGTATTCTTGGGATATATGTTATACCACCCCGTAAGGAAAAGGTTATAGGACTCGAGATAGCCTAGTGATAGCGCTTCGGCTTCTGGTGTTGAGGGTGCTCGGATTGAATCCCGACGACGCCATTAAAAACGTTTGCGTCCAGATCGGATATGCTCATGTTAAATCCGTAGACTGGAAAGTCTCTATGAGGTCAGAGGGTGGGAGAGGGTACGATCCCCAAAAATGTCGCCCTTGGGGTTTGGTCGAAATTGAGGTGGCACCTGGCTATATTGGATTCTGACCCCTGTAATGTCGTTATGAACCGGAGCCGAACTCCTCAGTTTACTAGACTATATGAACCAGGTTTGGAATTACTTCCAGCCAGGGGGCATTAGAAACAACAACAGCAACAAGTATTAAAATGCGTAATTCTTCTCATATCATATAAAAATTTGCATTTATAATTTATTGAAATCTATTTCCAATTATCATAATGACTGATCATTGTAAAATACAGATAATGTCATAAGGTAAATTAACATTTATAACTTATTTTTCGGTGTCGTGCGACGGGAATTTACAATCTTGAACTCAAAACCTTGGGACCGAGCCAAATGTCATATTTATTGAGAATATCACAGACTTTCAACTTGAGGGGAACAGTAAAAAGAAAGCAAAAACAAAACAAATTGAAGAAAAATACAGATTTCACTAAAACAAAATGTGGCGATATTTTATTATTACAGCTTCATACATATATATTTGAACAGAAATCTATTCGCAAAGGGAATTTATTTCCACTTTTTGGCTCCAGCATGGAGTGTCTGGATTATATTCTCGTTTGGAATATGTGTGTTTAGTGGTTTGGGCTTTGCCACTTGAGAATTGCGTAAAAGATGTTCGGCGGACGCCATTTTCTTCGCCCTTTTATTAAAAATTCAACGGCGGTGTTTTTAAGAAGTAAACAATAAATCTCTAGGGAAAGCAAAAACTAGATGAATACTTTAAAGACGGTGTTTTGAAGATGAAATCTAGTTTATAATATTGTCGTACGCATTCCAGGTGATAGATTTAATGTAGATTTCTTTGCGACAAATTAATGGTTTAAATATGATGTGTGTTGGGAATGCTGAATGTGAAATTCTTGAAGGCCGACTATTAGGGGTACGTAAATTTCGTAAAAAAATATCGAAATTTGGCAAAAAAATTACAATATATAAAATTTTGCATTTATTCGCAAAAATAAATATTTATGTATATAAATTCCAAAATTTCGCATTTATTAAAAGATCACAATTGTACTTATTTGGTTAGGTAAGTATCAATTCTGAGTTAAAAGCTAACATTGTAGTAGTCTCCACATTCTTTCCTTAAGTCTTTAGCAATAAATAATAAGCAAATTCAGAGAGTGAGATCTCTCAGTTAAAGACCATGGATGATCTTAGATAAGCAATTATGTTAATAAATTATTACTATCATTACCTAATTTTGCTTTAAATGTTGTTTATCACCGAGTTTTCGCCGAAAAGTAGCAAAAAAATAATTTTCGCATTTATACGCCCATATCGGCAATTTTCGCATTTATTCGCATCTATTTCGTAAATACGGAAATTACGAATCCCCACCGATTATATTTCTCGGTTTAATGGCGCAATGTTCATAACGCAGGTGTACGGAAAGTAGGAGTTGTTGGGTTGGTTTCAACATTTAAGCTGTTGAGTTAAGGCTGCTGTGTACTAACCCTATTGGATTCGATCACCTCAAAGTTAACCTCTGGAGAAAATGTTTCTACTATTTACAGCTATATAAATGCTGATAACTCAATAAAAATGGTATTTTCATCTAGTTTGAACTTTTCTGCACCTTGCAACAAGATTCATTACATAAATTTCGTCTACCAAAGAAATTTATGAACGTTTAAACACACACTATACGAATTTTTCCCCCGAATAACTTAAATTTTAAGATATTTGCATTTTTTTTAAACGAAAAATGTCCCAGGGAGTAAAATTTCTTTCTCTATTACGGAGTAAAATTTAAAATAAAAAATCTTGAAATCCAATTCGGCAAGCCGTTGGACACATTTTCTCCATAGGTTTACATTGAGGTGAGAGAATTCAATAGGGTTAGTACACATCAGCCTTAGGGTTAATAATAAAAACAGTTTGAGTGGAAATGTGTATGAATCTTTCCTATTGTACAGGCACCTAATAAAAATTATACAACTTTATCAGTGGTAAGGGGTGAACTGGCCTTTTCATGCCACAAAAAATGGATTTCGAAGGTAGATATGAAATACATAATTAGACTAGTGGTCGATTAGACAAGCCTAGAATACAGGAAAATAAATTTCTGTTCTCGGTTTAATAAAATTATCTTTCAAGGGTAAACGAAAAATAATCTTGGAAGTTTGGGGCTAAGCAAGGAGCTCCATACCCGCATAATATTAATAATAAATAATAATAATAATAATAAAAATATAAATAAATAACGTGATTTTGAACTCAAGGGTTGGAGGGAAAAGCATCCTTTCAGAAGCATAGAAAATATGAGAGTGATTCGAAATTTTTCTGGTGTGTGTTGAGATTGTAGAGTGTGACCGTAAAGTAAATTGTTGTGGTTAGTACTATCTTTTGGTATGACAAAGAGTGATTACTCATATGTACAAACACAAATAAATTTATTAAACACAAGAGCATTGCAATGAATTTAAATTTAATAAAAGAGTAATCACAATTTATGTAATCCGAAACATAAAAATTATAATGTGTATGTAAACATCCACTTTCAACTAAATACAATAATCGATATCAAACTTTCAATTAGGTTCATTTAATTTACATATATATAGACACAAATCTAGCAATAGCGAAGCATTGCCGGGTCAGCTAGTATATTTATAAAAAAATCGTAAGTGATATTTATTTTTTTTGGATAATATCCAATCGTCTGCTGGATTAGAAAGAAAAAAAATTTTTTTTTGTCTATTTAGTTGTTATGCACGTGATGATAAATTTTTATGATCTTTCTCGTGATATAAATTTTATAACCCTCAAGGTATTATTTTAAATGCAAACTTAAAAAAAGTTACAAAAACAGCTTAAAAATTTAATTTAAAATAATCTAAGAAGAATTTTTCAAAAATCTTTCATAGTGCACCCCTACACAATAAGAAGAAACGCCATGCAAAATTTCAGCCCTTTAGATCCAGCGGTTTGGTCTGTGCGTTGTATGTCAGTGAGTCAGTGAGTCAGTCAGTTACGGAACTGTTTTATATATATAGACTAGCTGAAAATCCGCACTTTGCTACGGAGTACATTCAAATTAAATACAACGATCAATGTATGCAACTAATGCCAATATATATATATATGTATATATATATATATATAATAAATACGACGATCAATGTATACAATTGATGTAAAAAAACAAAAAAATATATTTATAAAAAAAATCGGAACGGATATTTTTATAGACAAAATAATGTAGAAGAAAATATTCAAATTAAATCTAATAGAATACTAAAGAATATAGTAGAGTTAATATAGTACAGTTTGAGGAACATAATATCTTTTACTGTATTTTAATATGTCCAATCGTCTGCCGCATTAGCAAGAAAAAAAAATATTTTTTTTGTATATTTAGTTGTTATGCACGTCACGATAAATTTATTTAAAAGTACCAGAAAAAGAAATCTCGTGATCAGCATTTAATAAATTAAATTCTATAAATTAATTTTTAAAAATTCACCAAAAATCAGAAAATGGAGGTAAAGATTCGAAAAAGATCTCATTTTAAAGGAATTTTTAGGATCTTTCTCTTGATATAAATTTTACAACCCTCAAATAATTATTTTAAATGCAAACTTAAAAAAAGTTACTAAAACAGCTTAACAATTTAATTTTAAAAAATCTAAGAAGAATTTTTGAAAAATCTTTCTTAGTGCACCCCTACACCATAAGAAGAATCGCCATGCAAAATTTCAGCCCTTTAGGTCCAGCGGTTTGGTCTGTGCGTTGTATGTCAGTCAGTGAGTCAGTTACGGAACTGTTTTATATATATAGACAATAATAAAATACACACACTTATACATTTCATGATATATTAGGTGCTTAATAATACTAAAATTACCAATTTATGAATCAACAATTCTTAAGTGATATATATCTATGGAAATATATGTTAATATTAACTGTGACTTCTCCTATCATTATCCTACGCGATCATCTAGTTTATCATTATTCAGTGAGCATATAACATGGAATTACCAAGTACATAAAAATCCCATACCTGTAGCAACTTTTCTCGCTCGCACAGCTGGGAAGGCGCTTTTTTACTATACAATAGGTTCTCCTCTTGACAACAGCGGGGATGGCTGGATTGCGCCTCTCTCCTATTGGTCATTTGGTTACCGGACTCTGCACCCTTGGGTGATGGCGTACGCCCAACGCGTGGTTTCGGCAATGCTAATGGTCATTTCCACATTAAACTGGACGGGAACTCCTTCTATTTTTAAGGGGCTGGTCGCTGCGTCTTGACCTCTCCTTGGGGCGGTAAACGTGCGTCTCTGGCTCGGGTCGGTGATGGAGTCATTCCGGGGGCTTGCGTCTTCTTCTCCGTAGTCATTCAGGCTGCTCGCTAATACTTTCCTGCTGGCTATTTCTGCTTGTCCAGCTATTCATCTTTCTTCATACTCCGCCTCTCTTTCGCGGCTTTACCTCTTTCCATCCGCATCGAACGCCAATGCTATCTCTACTTCAGTCTATTATTATTATGGCCGATCGTCAAAACTATACATTTAGCATTGCATACCCGCAATGCTCAATCAACTGCTGCCTTTTCAGCTTCTAATTCTGCCTACATCTCTCGATTTCTCAAATCAATCTGCTCTGCTGCACTTTTCTCACTCAGAACTTAACTTCAACCCTTTCACACTGGGATTCCATTGGTGGCCACCTTCTGACCAATGGGCCAACTTGGACCTATAGTATTGGCCGAACATATATTTTATAATTCTTCTTCTCCCAATCTAAATTGAAGGGGGCTCCAATCCCAGTTTCTGACGCCCTCCTTTCTGGGGTTCCTCCAATTCCCATATTCTCCCGCCTCTCTCCGACCTCCTGCTGTCCTCCTAATGCAGTCAACATCATAAATTCCTATATCTCCCCTTTTCAACTTTAACTTCGGACCCCTTCGTTTCCAATTTTCGCCTACTCAGTTCATTAAATCCAACTGGTCCCCCTTCACTGTCCGTATTTCCTTTCAACTTGGCATCTCTCATCTCCATTTTCGCCTAAGCAGTTAGTTAAATCCAGCTGGTCACAACTTACTGCCCGTTTCTGAATATATTCTTCTCACATTACTTTGTGCCTATCTTGCATCTGTTCTATTTGTGAGAAGCCTGTCGCCCCCACTGCGACATAGAGCATCAATCCAAAAAGAAGAAGAATCAGTATTCAATTCTTGAACCAGATAGTTGCTTACTAAGCGACGGAGATTTTGGTAAGCTGGGAGAGATTGCACCAGTAAGATCATTGTTAAGATACCTAAACAAAATAAAGGAACCTGGCATCAAGTCAGGCTCACCCCCCTTCGTTGTCTGTTTTCCACTTTCAGGTAGAGCCCAATGAGCAAAGATCGTGACATGGTCTCATTATCTGAAGGTTCAACGTATTCTGTCTAGAAAGCAGAAGGTGAATGGCTCTGTTTGTAGGCCTGGTAAGGTATTTTCCAAATTTGAGATACGAATGATTTAAATTCTATGTTATATCGGTTCAGACACCCTCCAGTTATACACAAGTTCTCTGGATTTGTTGTTTATACTCTAGGAGTTTATGATATCCAGAGGTAAATATTTTAATTTTCTTCCACTGAAAAGCAGGCTTGTTAAAATTTCTGAAAGATTTTCCCAGGAGATCGATAATTAATGTTTTTAACCATACTATCTCCTCCCCCCAAACAAAATTGGGGTCAAGATGCATTAAATGAATTAATTATATCTGTTGGACACAGAAATGATCAAGCCTAAAGAAAAAAAATGAAGGGAGAAATAATGTATCTAGAGTCTATAGCATTCGTTTCTTTAATTAAATATTGTGGCATTATTTATTTTGTATTTTGTTTTGTCTAAAAGTCAAAAAGTAAGGACACAACGATGGAAAAATTCAGTATGGTTTATGCTGGGATTTTCAAAGCATTACAGTTGAGAATTCCATTTTTTTACACCGGAAAAGTAATGCAGCTTTTTCCCGAAATTTTTATTTGCTATCCGTATTTCCGAACTTTGACTCAAAAATCTGAAGAAAATCTGCTGATATTTCTGCAAAACGGTAAGACATATCAGCCATTCCCAAATAAATTAAGTCCACTTTTTGAAATTTTTGAAATTTTTGTCTCAAAGTTGGGGCGTAATGTAGATCGCCTCCTTGTGGTATACCCTGTATAAATCTAAATGATCTACGGCTGAAGCAGGATTTTGGAGCTTTTGTTAACTTGATATAGTTAGCCATCAGACCAGCCATCAGACTTGACTTGGTAGGAAAAGTCTGATGGCTGGCCCTGATTATCTGAGAGTCCTTCATTGGAACGATAAGTGCCTATGGATGCACAACATTTGCCACTGTGCTCCGCATTAACACGTAACTGGTAGATATTGGGAGGCCAGGGAACTGATGATGATGAATGGATATCAGTCCAATTAGACTGTTGTTTCTGCTCCAAGATTTCTATATGCCATTTTGTTTTATGTTTTGTTTCTTCTGTTTGCTTGCTGTATTTTAGCGGCATATAATAGTGTATACATATATGTCTAAGTGCTATTGCTTTAATAAAAACATTTAAAAGCACTTGGTTGACATTCTCAATAAATTTCTCGAAAAATTATTACCACCACCAGTGGATTAACAACAATAAATGCCAAGTTTTTGGGAGCCATCAAGTAATAAATAACTTTTTTCAGAAGGCAATTAAATGAAGTCCATACTCTAATGTCAATTGTTGCAATAATGCAATTCAAACGCAGAAGCAAGTACTTGATGATGACGGTAAATCGTTTAGTGTTGTTTCATCACATAAAAGTAAAATAAACGAATTAGTTACAGTCTAAATACTGAAGAAGTAAGTACTTGTGAATTATTAAACAATTACTTTAATTTTTATTCTGAAGTAAAAAAATAATTTGAAGACTGAATTGGATGTTTTTTTCTCTTTCCAAATCGATGAAGTCCCTTAATAACGCAAATATTATAATATTATAACCGATGACTCCAAGGTTATTCTATCTTATAACTTTTATATGTCGCCAGATAAAAGCTACATCTGCAATAACAACTTCTACAATGTTTGTTTAAATTTATATTTTCAGAGGAATTTTAAAAAAGCAATGTACATTATTTTATCACTTTTCTCCATTTTTTGTTTTATGGACTTAACCAATTTGGCAAGTGAGCCGCTTTTTTATTTCTAAAGTCGAAGCAAAACGGACCAAGAGTAGATTGCAGCTACTCTCTGAAACAACTGATACACCTCGTAGAAAGGAGGTTTTATCATATTTCCAGTCATCTTCATTACAGCTTGTCTGACAACCCCAGGGAACAGTTCCCTGTTTATGATTTTTAAGAGCCTTTCAAAGAAGAACGTGTACAGAACGACATGAAATTTCGCTCGAAGATATTCAAAAGCAATGTAAAATAGGAGATTGCAACACAATGCAGTGTTAAGCGATACTAAAAAATAGCAAAAATTTACACTAGTTATTTGCCTTTAAACTGATTGCTTTTAAGAATTATGATGAATCACGCAACCGAGAGGAATTGTTATATGAAGAAGTCTCTATAAGAAAAGTGTTCTAAAGAAGTTCAATTTAAGTTTATTTAGTCACAGGGTTTTTAAAATTTCGTTTAAAAATCTTTCACGATTCTTTTCTTACTAAAAAGATCCGAGAGAAAGAATAAGTTTTTCAAATCCAAAGAAAAAACTAATTTCAGAATGAAATCTTACGTTTATGCAGCATATTATTCAATGTTTATGAAAATTTCAAATCAAAAGGACACTTCTCGAGACAAGCTTGATATGGTCTAATAACCGTCTCTCTTTCTCTCTCTCTATATATATATATATATAATACAAACACACACACACACACACACACACACATATATATATATATATATATATGTGTGTGTGTGTGTGTGTGTGTGTGTATATAGATTATATTAGGGCGGAGCGTAAAAAAAAAGTTATCGATTTTGTTTTTGCTCTAGTGCAGAAAAGTTGTGTACTGATGGGTAGGTCACGTATGCAAAGTTTTAAGAAAAACAAAAAATATCTTCTGTCTCCATTTCGGCGGTGATTTTTAGCAGATTTTTACCATACAGTTAAACATGTGTATTTCCATTGTTTTGTATGCAGCTTTTCGCTTTTTCTGAAATAAAATTCAGAAAAAACCCAGAACTCACCACTTGGGGGGGGGGGGGAAGCTGCATTGCGAGTTCCACCCGTCCACCCAACCATATCGGCACTTAAATCCCTTGCCCTTGCAGTTATTCCTGTTTTACTCGATACTCGCTTTTGGTTTCAAATGAGGGCATAGCTTTTCTCGACCCTGTTCGGGTTCTAAGTAAACCGTCACGCTTATTTTCTCCACACACAACCGCAGAAACCTCTGTTACTAGTTTCACGAAACGTTCAACACTTTGTAGCATGGAAATTTTAGGCTTTCCAGGTGTTGAGCTACAGATTCTCCACTGGAAATCAAATTTCTCAAATCATCTTCTGTCAATTGGGGGTTCCATCAAATTACATTTCTGCCAATCAATAAGGTCTATATATGAAACTGCCTCGAAGTTGATTGACGGAATGTTGTAGTGTCTGATTCTTCCCTTTTTTCCCTTTTTTCTCGTAAAATCCTACGTAGTCCAAGTTCCCAAATAGACTATCTGTCATCTGTGATTATTGATAAGATTATTGCTTCCGGGTGGCCGAAATAGCCATTTCTCTGGATAATGGGATCGACCACAGTCTTTAAATCGTTTTTAAGATAGCGTGAGACTTTACAGTCTTCCACAAATTTCGTGGACCATACGTGCAACATGGATTTAATTTGACTGTAAATAACATAGGTGGGTACTCTTTCATGATGAACTCTGCCAGAGATTGAAGTTGGTTTGAAAGCTCTGACGAGCTAATGTATAAACACTTTATTGGATTTGCAGTTGTTAGCCAACGTGCATGAGACATTTTCCCAGGGTGCTTTTGTGACAAACTTGAGGAGCAGTTTCTGTTTGTGACATCTTGAGAAATATCCCAAAGCTATCGCTTGTGTGTGCTATCCTTTATGTCAATTTCCTTTATGTCAATTTTCGGTAATTCGCTTGAAATGTCTACAAATCTCACAACTGGGAGGTTGTTACAATTTGCCAAGGCTTTCCCAGTTGGACCAGAAAATGCATTAAAGCCACTCGTTCCACCTTCCAAATTCTGCACTAAATTTCGGAGTGGCAACTCATTTGCGTGTAACTGGCAGATAAACCAGTGCAAGGGTTTCCCAATGGCTTCCCCAGAAAGGTGAATCACGCCGATTTTATAGTCAGTATTAAAGACTGTTCCATCGCACCCTACTGCTACTAGTTGATGAATGTCAATATTCTTATTCTCCATGAATTGCAGCATCATTTGAGAAATACTCAAAGTTGATGATGAGGTTAGTGCTATGTGTCCAAGGTACTTGCTTCGAGGTTCATTAATCATTGTAACATGTTCTTCCAGGATTGTTTTCTGGTACATCTTTCCCCCTACGCTCTCTTGCATTAGAGTTTTGTCCTTCTTTCTCTCAAAATAAAGTCCCTTCAGTGGTTTCAGCTGTGTTTCATTTCCTTGCTGATGTACTTTTCGAATTTTATCCCTCTCTCTTCTTATTTTATGTCTATCAATTACATTTAAAGTGTCTGTTTCGGTAATCATCCCCAAATCTTCCAAAACAGCGCTTGCAATGATGGCTCCAGCCCGATATGAAACTCCGGTTCTGTCATAGATTCTGTCACATGTTTCCAGTTGGCGAAACGTTTATTTTTAGATTTACTGCTTCTCTCTCTTTCTTCTTCTTATCGGCTCGTTTCCTCAGCTTTCAGTTTTTTTAAGTCAACTGTGCCTATGGACATTCACCGAAGTCCTTATGGACATTTACCGAAGTGGTCTAGAAGAAAAGTTCTTTCCGTTTTAGGGATCTTTTTATGCTTAGGGCAAGAACATTTGTTAAAATTAATACACTTACATAAAGAAATGTCGAACAATTTCCGTGAGTCTTTCACGAAGGTTTTAAGCTTTGTTTCTAAAGTTGTTGTTGACAATGTTTTCATGCCAAAATATTTCTTTACCTTTCTGCACTCAGTGCGTCAGCTGCTGCATTTCTGTATTAAGTTTCGAATTACCTCTGTATTTTATTTAAGAACAAAATAACGAGTTGCATACAAAACAATAGAAATACACATTTTTAACTCTATGGTAAAAATATGCTAAATCACGGCCGAAATGGAGACGGAAGATATTTTTTGTTTTTCCCAAAACTTTGCATACGTCACCTACCCATCAGTACCCAACTTTTCCGCACTAGGGCAAAAACGAAATCGAAAACTTTTTTTTTTACGCTCCGCCCTAATATATATATATATATATATATATATACATATATATATGTGTGTGTGTGTGTATATATATATATATATACATATATATATGTGTATATATATATATATATATATATATATATATATATATATATATATATATATATATATATATATATATATATATATATATATGAACTAATATTATACAAATACGCATATTAAATCCAATTTACATCCGAAAATTTTAAAAAAGGTGTCAAAAATTCCTTTATATGAGCCATTATTTCATCAATCGAAAAGAAAAAATTCTGAGAAAATATTAGCACAGTTTTATTAGTGATGTGCATAACCTATTCTATTTATAAGAATAAATTACAGCTGCATGTACGGGGTTGCATGAAAAATACTCTAAATGTACAGTGTATATTGAACAACGTCCATTAAATAATGAGAACTGAAATAAATAAAACCTGATTTTGAAAAAATAATTTTTTTTTTCCAATGTGGAGGCACTTGTCATCAGACATTCGCTTATACTACGCCGCAATTTTTACTACCCATTTTATTGTGGGGGCACCATATAGGCGTACAAAATCCCCCCTATGAAGGGACACACGAACGGAGGCATTTTTCGTGGCGCGACGCCAGGATTCGATCCGAACACCCTCAGTACCGAAAACCAGCTCGCTGTACTACTGGGCCGCCACAAGCTCAGTTAAAAAACTAAATTAAAATGAAAGAAAAATCTACACTTTTTAAAACTTAATAAGGATAATAATTATTCATCCTTTCTTGTTGATGCATTTCGAAATATATTTTAAACGAATCAGAAATTGGGAACGTGATATTTTGAATCAAGATTAATTTTTAACTAGGTAGCATATAGAAACTTTATTTACAAGAATTGAATATTACCTATATTTGTAATATTCAGTCACGATATTAAATATTTATGAATCTCTCTATTCAAAAAAAAAGTAACTGGCGCCTCCGCCGCTGTCAAAAGCTTGTCACGCTATCTCCTCCAAAACCGCTGTGGTATGGGGTCGAGACCGATACCAATAGATGCAGAAAAATGCGGGGGAAAAAGTAAGACATGTCTCATCTTCGTCGGACTTTAAGTTTTTTTTAATTTTATGTTTTGTGGAAAAATATTGACTTTTTCATGTTCAGATTACGATAACTCGCCAAAAATTAATCGTAGAATTTTGATCTTTTTTCAATCTAAGACTACAGACATTTCTCTTTCAAACAAGACCTCATTTGTTTAAAAATAATTTTAAAAAGACTAATATTTTCATCAAAATATTAAACCCACTTTTTCGAGAAATATCGTCACATATGTGGATGTAATGTCGATGCTCCTCGAGTTTTTATCTTACAAAGAAAATATTTACATCATCTGGAAGATGAAAGCTTTCTCATTCATATAAACCTCATTTCAAGTTTCTATCTTAAAATTTCGATTTTTAATTGAATTTTAAATCTGAAACAGTGATTCGCCTGCGCAGTGAATCCCCTTCAACAGCAAATGGATGGAAGCTGTTGCATTGCCCCAGAATCACCCCCATGTATTTCGCTATTAGCAACTTATTCCTTCACCTTGCTGTTCCATGATTGGCGCTGTGCTTGAGCGCGCTGCTGTTACGCGACAGTTCCCGGTTCGATCCCGGTGGACGCTCATTTTTACTAATTACTCTAAATATTTGAATTTTATTCTTTTAATTCTTATTATATTTTTTATTTTACTTATCTGAAGAGGGCTTAATTTTTATTTTACTGCTGAGCACATATTTTCTGATGTACATATCTTGCTACTGGAGGTAAAGTCGTAAGACCATGGCATTCCAACAAACTCAATATACCTTGAACTTGACCTAACAGAGGAGCGAGAGTAGCGAACCTAGGGGCGAAGACCCTAGTAACTTAAAAAAAATCTTTTCAGATTCCTTTCTCTCAGTTGGGGATTTTATACTGAATATTTAAATATTCACTGCTTTTGTACAATGTTTGTAGTTTAAAACTTAAGGCTATTAAATGAATTAACACGATTAGACAGTTCAAGTTGAAAATAATAAGATATAAAATACTTTTGGACGTATAAATACTAGTAAAAGAGTGTAAAATCTGTGGTTCCGCTAATTAAGGCATTATACACCTTTTCTGTGGTCCCTATTGAAATGTATAGAATTTCAGGCTGAATGATGCTCGATTTCCTTCCTTTAACGAGCATTTATATTCTTTTCAAGAGTGTTTTTTGACACCGGGACATTGCTTCTACCAGTGAAACGAAAATGATTAGAGATGTTTTCTCGAAGATTAAAATGATGAAAATTTATGGTATTTAATATGCTAAAGAAATTGTTTACCAAACTGAAAATTGTGCATCTGAAAAGCTAATTTAGGAATTGTTTGTGTGAAGAAATTTATGATACATTTGCATAAATATGATCTTGTTTTCGATAATTTTGAAAAGAAATAATAATTCTGAAAGATCATGCTACTACCAGTGAAACGAAAAGTATCGAAGACGTTTCCTCGATGATTAAAATAAAGAAAATTTAAGGTATTTATTTGTTGACGAAATTGTTTCTCGAGCTGTAAATTTTTCATCTAAAAACTAAGTAGGGGTTAGTTAGTGTGAAGCCATTTGTGATGCATTTGAATACTTATGATCGTGCTTTACATAAATTTGGAAAAAAATAGTTGCAGGTTCTGTCTTTAAGGTTTGATTTTAGCTGGAATCAAATGTCTATAAAAATTATTTATTTATTTCTAAGAAAAGTTTGCACCCTGCACTCGGTTAAAAAATAAAGCCCTTACAGGTATATTGCTCAATCCTTTCAACAACGTCATATCTCAAAAATCGCCGATATTTAGTTATGCCTGTTTTCAGAATGCCCTGAAAGAGTAGTATATCCCTGCAAGGTCGTCATATCCCAACGCACAATATTTAGCCGCTAGAGAGCAGAATTAAAATTTATTTTCAATACATTTCAATGTACTTTTAAACTTACAAATCACTCTCCTGAAAAATCTTGTTTTTTGAGATATGACGTTGTTGAAAGGAGTGAGCGTATGTTACGGTATCTTTTAATAGGTAAAAGGTGTAAAAGTGCATTTCGTGAATCAAAGCAAAAAGAAAAATTATCATCAAACACTTTTATACGAAATAGTATTTTCCTTAGAGTTACCGCCTTTGAACGTTGATGAAACAACTTCAGTTTAACCATTGTGGTAAACCACTGGCTTTTTGGAGAAGTCCTTGGAAAAGGAATCAGTTTTTCAAAAATTGTTCATAATATTGTACATCCGGGACTTCTACTCGAGACTGACTAGGCCAGCTGTGAAGCTGAGGCCAATTGCAACAGATGAGGCAAAGTGAAACTAGTTGACAATGGTTTGTAATAGATGGATATTCGCCCGCTATGATAAAAAGGCGTACAAAATAATTAGTTCTACCCCTTAGTGTTTTAACTGAGTGTCTCCATTACACTAATGCTTACTCCACACCAGTGGCGACAGCAACGAAGGACAGACACATTTTGCCACCTGTCTCTGTTGTTGTCATAAAAGCCCTCACAACGCTAGGAGATGGGGAGAGGAGGCAATTTATTTGCGCATGCGCATAATCTTCTCTTTCTATTCTGATTGGCTGTCGAGCATGGCGGCAGAGACAAAAATTGAACTTTTTCCAACTTGAAACCGCAGAAACCAGAGACGGAGACGAACCGGGGGAGTGAAAATTTGTTTGTAATACGCATGCGCAACAACGAAGATGCTTGATTTTCGTCTCCGTTGGTGTGGAGTAAGCATGAGAGGAGTGGGAAGTGGTTAGGTGCGTTTTCCGCTCTTTTTTGGTCTCTCGGACTGATGGTGTTTCCAGAGTAAACGTAGGTTCAGACTTAACAGGTGACGACTAGGGAGATTTTGCATAGTGGAGGTGGATCACTAACGTGAAAACTTCTTGGACTCCCGAAGTTAAATCCAGATATAAAATTGGTTATAACCAGTAATTTACCTTGTTTTCTAATTGATACAGAAACCATTAGAATTAAATTGTAACCGGAGGAAATCTGGTTCTTTATATTATTAAAAAAGAGGAACCAATGTGAGATTAAGGCATCAACCTTACAGACACCAAGGAGGACATTAAAGCTTACGAAGTTGGAGTGGGTGTGTGCAGAAAACTATTTTCATATGGGCAGTCAGTTGACCACATAGGAGAGCTGATAAGGATTATAGATAGTAATTTCTGAGAATATTATATTGTTTTCTTTTAAATGCAAAAAAAGACCTTAAAAGAAATTTGTGTGTAACTAGTTACTGACTTTTCATAATACTGTATCATCATAACTACATTACTGAATTATTAAATTAAATTTTAGCACTGCTCTTTATATGTGCTGAAGAAGCATTTAGTTCAAAATGTCTAAGTATGTATGCTTTGCTATTTTAGTTTTTTCCTTAATACAAATTTTCGTTTAAATAGGTAAATTTTTGTCAACATTTGGCCAAATTAGGCAGTTTGGAAGTCATGGTATCATCCCATTACCAGTCCTGCCCATTTAAAGTTACGATATCATTTAATACTTTCATAATGCGTACTTACGTATCCACCAAGCCATAAATCGTGGCACTGTAAGCTGCGATCATGATGAAAGTGAAACCTTAATGCAGTAATTAAAGTAAATAAGATACATTAGTTGTAGCTCGAAACTAATGTATTGTTGCAATGTCTGATATGAACTCATTTCCAGGAGAGACTGTAGTTTAAATTTGTATGTCTTTATAGTTCTACTATAAGGACATTTTGATACATTACGACGCGTACAAAGAACACATGATTGTAAATTAGTTGTAGTTGGTATCACGGAACATTTGGTCTTAACTATAAGTAATACATACTATAAAACATACATATAAAATTAATAAAAACTTAACATAATAATCGCTAAAAATATTTTCATATAATGAATTTTAATAATTTTTAAAGGGATTTTAGTTTGCTGTATTTTGCATATTTTTCAAATGCCTTAAGAAATGAATATAACATTTACGTAATACTGTAGTTTTTGTGTATTTTAACATAAAGAGAACGACTCATAAATGTGGCATATTTGTCAGTGTAATGTACTCCTGAAATGAGTTGAAACAAACAAAGCAAGAAATTCCTTTCACAATTGACTTATATATTACCAAGTAAAACATCTTTCTAATTATAGTTAAAACTCTGTTCATCTTTGAGTTTAAACTCAAGATGACAGGCGCTTTGAAATTCAACTTCTGCCATCTGTGAACTATTTCATGAAAAAATGTTTGTGCCAGAAACGTTTTACTTTTAGAAAACACAGAATGAAACAAGCTGAAGAATTTTGAAAGATGGAATCCTTTAAAAATATTTTCATGAAAATCATTCTTTAAAAATATACAGAGATGATACACTTCAGAATAATGAGGAATAATCAACTGCTGGAATATCATTACGAATAATGTATTATGCTATTTAGTTAAATTACCTAAAAAACTCTTTCGGTGCAATATTGAAGCCAGATTGAATTCTATACTGAAATTAGATCTAATATTGGGGGATACTGGGTTACCAAACAGGGATGAATTTGAGGTACAGTGCAATTACGATAATGTAGTGTATGATTCCTGTGATGATTATTTGCCCACTGTATGCTATACATATTGATATTTACAGAATGAGAGGTCTTATTCGAGATGTAAAAGGAAATTCTGTTCATGTTTGTTTGTTAGGCAATATGATCTTTAACTCTGAAGATCTCGAAGTAATTAGGAATCATTATACATTACATTAATCTAGAGGTGAAATGTCTATAATGCTAGCACATTTCTAGGATATCAGCATAATTGAAATTTCTGCCTGGCACCCACTGTTATGTATTATCATGGCGTCTTAACAAAAGGCTTATAAGTGAGGAAGTATATACTAGGTCCATAAAATATTTAATCGAAGCATGTTTAATAAAAACTGCATAATATAGGGATGGCTGTATATTTAAATGCATTTACTACATATTAAAATGTTTTAAAATGAAGTGACAAACATTTTGCTTTGTTACAAATTAGTATATAGCAGTACACATAACATAGCAGGTAATATTATATATCCTGCTATATATATTAGTATATAGCAGGGTATATAAACGTAGCAGCTGCACATGAATTGATTTTCACAGTATATTGATAAAACTTCCATACAACGAAGCAGTATAAAGACTTTAAAATGCGTTTAAATTTATGTGACAATATAATTTTGATTCTACTTACCTGTACAAAATTACTTATATATTAAATACTGGAATATGGCACTTATTGTCTCTATTATTCCACTCCAAATTTCAATTGATCAAATTTTAAATTTCAATTTACACTAGATACTAACACAATGGAAAAGCCCAACTAGTTAGAAGAACGGAAAAATTTACTTTAAGTTGTTGAAATAAATTTTCATTTGTTGTAATGGTACAAATAGAATATTCACTAGCGACTATTTTCTAAGAATAGGGTATTGTTTTTATCCATCATTTCACAAGTGTTTTCCCAAGTGTAAAAAGAGAGTACTATCAAATATATATATTTGATAGTACTACCTTTGAATGAATCCTTTTGAATTTCCGGATTTTGAATGAGAAAACAGATCTCGTCTTGGCCCCGGTGGAAGAAGATGTCTTTCCCATCATCACTGACTCCGACGTACAGGGCAAAGGCGGTCCGGCGCACTTCGGTTGTTCGATCCCAGCCTCCTGACCCTCCATGGCTGATATGCAGATCTCAACGATGTAACTTTATGTAAAAACGGCACTAAGCCACCGGCCCTAAGCCTCACCTATCTAGATTATTTCCAATAAATTTAAGTCGTTCTTCTAAATGTTTAGACTCGTTCCTGTCACCCCTTTCATTCTTATTTTTCAGAATAACCAGCAACTATGTCATCTTAATATTTTGAAATGCCTCAACTGATGATCTTTTTAGTTCTACAAATGTCCTGCCGTATCTCCATTTTCGTACTACAAATTGGTGACGTGACCAGCCAGTCAACAAAGGTCTGTGCACTTTAAGTAATTAATTAATTAATATGTCTGTTAATTTGAGTCTGGCAATATATAATGTTAACTTGTAAATTTGAGTAGATAATGCTTATATTATGATTTATATATATATTTGAATCCAACATCTTACATCATTTGCCAATGTAACTATTTATAATGTGGAACAGTCATTAGTTTGAGAAGTGTTAATAATTTTTTTTCATGTGAAATGTGTGTGTGTATGTATATATATATATATATATATATATATATATATATATATATATATATATACGAGATTATTTATTTTTATAATTTTGCCTTTTATTTGCGTATATCTAGTTTTCATGATTGTTTTTCATCTGTTTTTCATGATTGCACAATTCTTTTTTATTAGTTTATTATACTAGATATACATACTTATTTATTTTTATAACTGAATTTGTGAGTCAGTTCTTTCTTTTTGGTAAATTGTGTAACAATGGCTCCTAATCAATCCATGCTGTTAAATATCCTGCCTTTTGAAGGGGATGCTACCCTGTTAAATTTCTTTTTTGAGCAATTCACTGATTTCCAGTCCTTTAACAAATGGACTGATGCTCAAGACATAGCCTTTTTGAAAACTAAATTAACCGGCGTTGCCTTAAAATACTTCATTGAATGCTCTACATTTAAAACATTAAAAACTATTGAGGAAATTAAGAACAAATTCGCGGATTTCTTTAAACCTCATTCAAAATTAACATCAATTCAGGAACTTAACCCTTTAAAATTATTGCCTTCAGAAACTATTAGCAACTTAGCTCATTGACTAGATTCACTAATCCAGAATGTATATCCAGAAATTGATGATCCTACAGCACTCGACGCTATTAAATTTCAAAAATTCTTAGAAGCTATTCCCCAGGCACATAAAGTAAAAATATTAGAAGACAATATTAAGTCATATACCAAGGCTGTTCATCGTTCCCAACAACTGCAGGAGATACAAATAGAAACCAATAATTCTATTTCTCATGATTCCAATAATCCTTCTGTTATGCATCTAACCGCTCAGATTAATGCTCTTCAAAAAGAAATTCAAAATTTTAATTCCAATAGGAGTCAGACAAACAGGCCATATGCTAAAAATAGTAATGCATTTCAAAATCGTAGGCATAATGATAATAGAAATAAAAATTCCCGTTTTCTTGGTAATCATCGTAATAATGAAAATAATTTCTATCAAAGAAATAGAAATAATTTTGTCCAGCGCAGGAGTCAAAGGCATCAAAATCATAGTAATTCTCAATCCCTTGAATGTGCATTTTGTGGGAAACTAAATCATATAATGAAGGATTATTATTTATTCAAAAGAACTGTAAGACCTAACGATAATGCAACTACAGCTAATAATAGGCAGGGAACTTCAACTTTCCCTAACATCAATGCTCAATCATTCAATAGTAATTCTTTAAACTAATTAAGGAGACTGATTGTGCGGAAAATCAGTTCTCAGGGTAATACCTGTCAGCCAGTGTATTAAGTGATAATGTCAATATTTCATGTGTAAAAACTTTTGCTGATGTAGCTACTCAATTTAGGCCTATAACCATTACATGTAACTGTGCCACTCAAACTACTATTGATAATGTACATGACAATAGTCATGGAATCTTAAATACTCAAGTTGATAATTCTAGTGAAGTATCTTTACCTATTATTAATGTAAATCTACAAAACCATAATGTACCCATCTTGGTCGAATCAGGTTCGACAATAAGTTTAATTTCCCAAGAATATTTTAATTCCATAAAACATCTAATTAAATATAAATTGTTATCCAGAAACCTAGCCATCAAAATTATCAATTCTACTGTAAATTTTGTTGGATGTGCTCAATTTTCCTTTAAAATTGATAAGTTGTCATTTAAGCATTCTTTCTTCATAGCTAAGCTAAATTCTACTGTATTTCATGCTATTCTAGGATATGATTTTATGAAACAAAATAGTATTTCTCTAAATATTCCTGATTCTTGTTTACTTGTTAAAAATTTCTGTATATCATTAATTACTGTTCCTCGAGCAGGAAACAATAATTACACCATTATTCATGATAACAATGTTTCTATTGGTTCTGGTATTCCTAATGTAAATGTAGCAAATTCTAATGAAGTTTCTGTTAATCTAAATGAATGTTCTTCTAATGTTGCAACTATTGTTCCCAATTATGAAACAAATGTTTATGTATCTCAGAAATTGTTACTGCAACCACATTATAAGACATATATTGAGGTTCACACTCATTGTGATATTCCTAATTCTGAATTTCTGTTTACTCCTGGTTTTGCTAAATCCTTTATTGTCTGCTACCCTTCTATACACTCAGTACAAGATGCTGCTGCGGAAGGTGAGGATTCTTCCTCGGCAGACACATTGTTGCCATGCCCTACAAAAGTAGCATGTGCATCTTCCTCAAATTCTTTGTCGCCATGCCCTACGAAAGTACCATGTGCATTTTCTACTAAGATAAAGCAAAAGGCTGGAATGAAATTCTTTATTTTTATACACAATGACTCAAATGAAACTTTTCATCTCAACAAGTCTGCCACTGTTGGCGAAGTATCTTCCCTCGACTCTATCCAGAGTTTTTCAAAGTCTCAGGATTCTCCTTCTGCTAGCTCTCAACAGATCAATTTCATTGAAGCTTTAGAGGAAATCTTGAGTCAGCGTAAAGCTGAACTATTAACCACCGACTTTGACTTTTCTCATTTGGTTGAAGAGGAGAGAATTTCTTTGTTAAAACTTGTTATGAACAATTCTGCTGCCTTCTAAAAATCTTTATCCACTTTAGGTCACACTGATAGGGTAAAGCCTCATATTTCTCTTTTACATGACTTTCCCATTAAGACCTTATCTATTCCAATTCCTCAGGCCTTGCAATCTACTGCAATTCAGCAGTTAGATGAAATGCAATCTGCAGGTATTATTAAGAGAGCGAATACAGAATGGGCTTGCCCTATGCTCCTCGTTAAAAAGAAATCTTTTTCTAGCAATCAAACTCCTAATTATCGACTTGCACTTGATCTTCGACTTTTAAATTCTGTTATAAAATCTTCTTCTTATCCACTTCCTAAAATTAATAACATAATTTCAAATCTTTCCAACTATAAATATTTTACTGCTTTGGATTTACCAAATGTATATTGGCAAATTGACTTACCTAAGGATTTACAACATATTGTTGCTTTCACTACTCCTTTTGGTTCTTATAAAAGTAAACGGATAGTTTTTTGTCTCATGACTGCATCCAGTGTTTTCCAATCCCTTATTGATTCAGTGCTAGATGAAATTCATCTGCCTGGAATTTTTGCTTATCAGGATGACATTGTCATTGGCTCTAACACCTTTCTGGAAACTTTGTCCAAATTATCTACTATTTTGTCTGTTTTAATCAAATTTAACATTACTTTGTCTCCTAGTAAGTGTACATTCCACACTACTAGTATTAATTTCTTGGGTTTTCATGTCCAGCAAAATTCAATTACTCCCATTGAGTCTAATATTGTCAAAATTGCTTCATTCCCTACTCCTACATCTAAACGTCAACTTCAAAGGTTCATTGGTGTTTATGGTTATTACAGACATCTTATTCCAAAATATGCTTCATTAATAAAACCATTAATTGATCTAACTACTCCAAAAGCTAAATTTAAATGGCAAGCTAATCATCAAAATTCTTTTTCTAAATTACAAAATGCTTTCTTTAATCAGCCTTTTGTCAGTCTTCCTAAGTGGGACCAACCTTTTTATCTCAACACAGATGCTTCATTTAATGGAATATGTGGTATTCTTTTGCAAAAATGTAATGATAAATTCACTCCTATCTCACATATTAGTAAAGCTTTAAAACCTTCTAAAAAGAGATATCCTGCTCTTAAACTTTAACTATATGCATTATTCAAAAGTGTGATTTCATTTAAACATTACCTCTATAATCGTGATTTTACTGTTCTCACTGATAGCAAATCATTAATGAATTACAAACATGCTGCTTCACCAACTGATATAACTATTCAGCTGGCTCATGGAACTTAGTGAATATTCTTTCAATTTTGTCCACGTTCCTGGTAAAGAGAATGTTCTTGCTGATTTCTTTTCTCGTTTTGATGATAATCTTCCTTGTGAAACTTTGACTAATAACCATTTATTACTTCAGTCTGAAGAAGTACTTCCTATTGTTTCTCATTTTTATACTAGACCTAATGATATTGGTGATAACTCTTGTAATGATGTTCAAAGTTTTTCCATAAATTCAAATTGTAATGCTGTGTCTCAATCAAATATTGCTGATAATGAAATTAATAATATCTGTACTGCCCATAATATTAATGCTAATCAACCTAAAGCTAATGATCCATTTTTAGAAATTTCTACTCAAACTTTGCTAACTGAACAAAGAAAGGATTCAAAATTAAAGCTTATTCGAAATTCATTAAATAATAGTCAAAAATCTGTTCCTAAAAAGTGGAAGTCTTTCTATATACCCTGAAACTAATTTACTTTGTTGGTACAACAAACTTTCTGATCATTTAACTTCTCGCAATATCATTGTTGTTCCTGATTCATTAAAACCAAAAATTTTAAATATCATGCACCTCACTCCTTTTGGTATTGATAAAACTTATGCTCTACTTAAATTACGTTATCATTGGAAAGGCATGTATGGTGATACTGTCGATTTCATAAATTCTTGTCATACGTGCATTAAGAAAAAACATCATAATATTCGTAAAGCTCCTTTCCAACCTAATCCTGTTCCAAATTCTCCAAATCAAATTATTTCCATGGATATTTTAGGCCCATTACAAAATAGCCAATACATTTTAACCATCATTGATCATTTTTTGAGACAAATGCAATTATATCCACTTTCCAAAATCACTTCTGAAGCTGTTACTGACTCTCTTTTCTGTTACATTTCTACTTTTGGTCGTCCATCCTCTATTTTAACTGAATTAGGGACTCAGTTCACTTCTGAAGCATTCCATAAATTTTCTTCTTCTTTGGGTATAAATATTTGTCATACTTCTTCTGGACATCCTCAGGCAAACGGAATCAGTGAGCGAATTAATACTTCAATTAAGTCTACAATAAACTCATTACTTGATTCTAAAATGAATTTCAAACATGCTGTGTTGATTCATCAAAATCTATATAATGGTTCTGTTCATTCTTCTACAAATGTTGCTCCTAATGTGTTACATTTTGCTAGGAACTTTCCCTCCTTTTTGATAACTCTGTTAATGTGAAACAATTGGATAAATCAATGTACTTACATAATATTTTGTCTTCATTAAAACACATATATGTCTCTGTTGTTAAAAACCTTAAAGATAAACAAATTAGTCAAGCTGATAAACAGCTTCCTCAGTCTAAACTTCGAGACTTTAATATTGGTGAGATAGTCTACCAAAAATCAAAAGATAAGTTTCATAAAAAGTTTACTGGACTATATGAAGTAGTCACTAGACACTCATTGGTTACTTACTCTATACGAATACTTAATAATCCTGAAGCTAATGTTTTTAAAATCCATAGTTATAGACTATTGTTAGCTCCTCCACGTAAAGCTCATTTAATTGAACAAGCTCCTAACTATAATCCTCAGTATAATCAGTCTAATCCTCATCAAAACCAAACCAGATTTTTTTTAAGATCACGAACTTAATTCTTTTAACATAATTGCTTAGATGAGTTGCGACACTAAGTGGTTATATTGTATTGTATTCTTTTGTTTTGTCCTGGAATCTCTCTATGCTGGCGTAGATGGGCTCCTCCATTTCTAACATTTTTATATGTATACAAGTTCTATGTATCTTTATTTGGTCTTTGCTCTGTTAAGGCGTATTTTCTGTACAACTAATAGTATAATGTTAACAACTACACATATAATGCTATTGAAGCTGATAGCAATTTGTTATGTAATCAACTACAACACTTGTCATGTACATCGATTCCTTTTGTTACTATAGCATTTACATCAGAGTTTTTGTAATGTCAAATGATGATCAGATGTTTGGAATTTAGGTAACTTTTGTTGTTTTATTTTTTTTCCAGAACTCATAATTTTAATTTTCTAATGATACCACACGGTGACTTTTCTATACACGGTACCTTGTTGACTGGTTAAGAACTCCACTTCTGATCATGTGAATTTTTTTTGGTGAACATTTCACCTCTCCCTGGCAACATTTTCCCATCTCATATCATTATATATATTCTATTATTTACTATTTGATTTTATCATCATTTACAATTATCGTAACATATGCCATGTATATATATAGAAACTTCAGATAATTTTGTAAGAATTGAGGGGTATGTTATTGCACATACTTTGAGGTGATGTTATTTTGCATCCCGTACAATGGGACTTGTTATTGAGGTAAATAGTATATAAACTAGTGTGAATTTTATATATATTTTGTTAGTGACACTAAGCAGGTGTTCACTCAGAGGACTGCAGCCTCTCTTTTGTCTTTGGCGTCAGTGATGATACGATTGTGTACTCACTATTCGTCATTCTATGAAAGGTAGTCATCCTAGCGAGCTACTCTTCATATGTTTCTTTTGTAGTCATCCTCACATAGGAGCTACTCACCACTCAAAGCAGTGGTGTTTGTGTATTCCCTCAACATCATTAAATCCTCACCCTCATTCAACTGTTTTTTTCTACAAGTGCTATACTATGCTATATATCAATATATTTATTCCATTTTTTTCTTACTTGCCTATGATATGTCATATATATATATATATATATATATATATATATATATATATATATTTAATCACTACTTTATATTCTTTTAGGGGAAATGTTGTCCAGTTTTTGTTGTCCAGTAGTGCTTAACTTACTTGGTAAATTTTTGATACTATGCATCGGTAAAACGAAATATAGACATAACTTTTTTGAGTTACGCCATTGTTTTATTGGTCTCTTAATTAAAGGTTTCCTACTGTTTTGCCTTTTTTTGTGCGTGTCTGCCGGGGTGAATGTCGTAACGCTTTCAACGCTTTCAATAACCTTATAAATACTGCTGTTAATCTACTCAACGTTTTGTTACTAATTCATATTGTTCATACTGCCACACAACGCAAATAGGGACAAATCCCTCATGATTTTTACATTTAGATATTTTCCCCAGACAGTTGGGAATAATACGCAAAAAGCACCCTTTTTGCACAATTCTCTCTGTTGCTACCTTATCAGTATATTCATCTCGTAAGCCCCAAAAAGGGGTTGCCTAATGATTGGCGAAAAGTTTCACCATTTATCCCCTTCCCCTCGTAGAACACACAAAATAACCGTTTGTATTATAGAGTTGGCGGAGTTTGCTGGCGATCGCTGCGTCGCCAATTTACAGATGTTTTTCTCTACACAGATCACGTGACTGGCCGCAGGACAGGGATCGGATTTTGAATGAGAAAACAGATCTCGTCTGGGCCCCGGTGGAAGAAGATGTCTTTCCCATCATCACTGACTCCGACTTACCGGGCAAAAGCGGTCCGGCGCACTTCGGCTGTTCGATCCCGGCCTCCGGACCCTTCAAGGCTGATATGCTGATCCCAACGATGTAACTTTATGTAAAAACGGCACTAAGCCACCGGCCCTAAGCCTCACCTAGATTATTTCCAATATCTAGATTTATCTAGATTATTTCCAATAAATTTAAGAAGTATTTATAAATGTTTAGACTCGTGCCTGTCACCCCTTTCATTCTTATTTTTCAGAATAACCAGCAACTATGTCATCTTAATATTTTGAAATGCCTCAACTGATGATCTTTTTACTCCTAAAAATTGATGCCGTATCTCCATTTTCGTACTACACACACACACACACACACACACACACACACACACACACACACATATATATATATATATATATATATATATATATATATATACAAGTTAGCAAGAAATAAGTTTTCCACTTCAGAAGGCTCTAGAATGCGTTCTATTGGTCCAAATGAGATAGAATTTGAGCTTCAAATAATTCAAATTATGCACTAGACATTTATTAAAATATAGTGCAAACTTCCGTCTATAGATGGCGCTGCAATACACATAAAACATTTAATATTCTTTATAAATGCAAATAATTATAAAAAAGTAGCATTACATCTGCTCAATATGTCACACCTCATTTTAAACCCTTCATTGATTTCTAATCGCAGAATCGCATTTTCCACAGGTGCCGGAGTGAGTCTGCTGTAATATCCAGAACATGGCGCCTTCAGATCTGGCACATATTCTGGTTTTCCGCTGCCCAAATTGGACAATTGTGGGTGTTAACTTGCCCATTGAGACAAAATTGGTTTTCATGAGTCCACAGAACGTTCCATGGTCAAGTCACGTCAACCACCATTTAAGCAAGGAACTGAAGTGCGAAAGTTTTACGATCTTCCGAGTCCCCGTCCAGCAATAGGTGCACAGGCTTGATTTTGTAGGGATAAAAAAGCAAAATCCACCGTCAGAGTTTTCGTACAGTGGAATACGGTATATCCAATAGACGGGAAACAACTGGCACACTCAGACTGCCATCTGGTGACTGACTGCTGGCCTGAACGATCGCGGTAGCCACATTTTTGAGGCTAGAAGACTGGATTTGCTTTCGTCCTCTCCCTGGAAGAATACCAAATTGCCCAGTTCTTTCAAATTTTTGTATCACCTTGCGTAGGGCCCACGGAGACATTGGACCTCTTCGTATCTGCTTCATTCTTTTACAGCTGCAATGGAGTTCTGCTGGTACTGGTAGAAACATTTTACTAGTAGCGCTTTTTCTTGCAGCATAGGCATGATGTGCAGAGAAGTAACTAATGCTCGTTTAGAATCCGCCTTCTTTTTTTCCAAAGTATAACACTAAGAGGCATGTGCTGTAACGCAAATGATTTTTCACATTTTCAATATATGCAAATAAATACCATTTGTGTGACAGCGCCACCTATTGGTGGAATTTTGTATTAATTTTTAAATAAATGTCAAGCGCATTATTTGAATTATCTTTAGTTCAAATTTTATCTCGTTTGGACCAATAGAACGCATTTTAGAGACCTCTGAAGTGGAAAACTTATTTCTTGCTAACCCTGTATATACAGGGTAATTTTGTTTAAACTGAGACTACTCAGAGCCATCTGTAGCGTGATATATCAGCCGGAATTCCCTCAAAATTGATAAAGGGACTAAGGACGACATGGGAAAGAGTTTTCGTTAAAAAAAAATTAGTTCCATAAGTCGCCGATAGGGGACAATATGGTGCTGATGTTGTCGGCTCACCCAAGAATTTGCATAAAAAGCAAGTAAAACATCAAAATACAAACTCACGACTATGTAGTCGACAGCAGCGGCAGTATTTCGGGCTGTAAAGATAAAGGATGAATACCGAACAAGTTGTAAGCAGACAAATGAATAACAAAGAAATTTCACTGCAGCATCACTTTATGCAGAAAATTACCTTCTCTCTCCTTCAATGTGACCACAGTCCTGGTGGACGACACATTGCATCCTGCACACTGCGCTCTCAACGGCCAAGCGTAATATGCCACCAGGAATGTTTATCAAATTCCGGGATATGTTGTCTTATAGGCCGCCAAGTTCGAGACTCCACCAAGATACACCTTAGACTTTAAATAACTCCACATAAAGATGTTACATCGGTTAGGTCCTGGGAGCGAAGTGGCCATGTAAATGGAAAAAAGCGACTAATGACCTTTTTTTCTGTAAAGCGAAGACGCAGCAGATTCCGCACCGATAGCCGAAAATACTGGCGCTACTGTTGGCTACTTAATCATGAATTTGCATTTTGACGTTTTACTTGCTTTTTATGCAAATTCTCGGGTGCTCCGACAACAACAACGCCATATCTTCCCCTATCGGCAACATTTTGGAACTAATTTTTTTTCACGGAAACTCTTTCCTATGTTGCCCTTAATCCCTCTATTAATTTTGGTGGAATTCCGACAGATAGATCGCGCTACAGATGACTCTGACTAGTGTCAGTTTAAAAAAAATCACCCTGTATATACTAAACGCATTTTGGGTGTGTTCTCCTTATATAAAATACATCTGCTATAGAAAACCCTCTATAAAATGGTTAGTTTTCGTCTGTGGGTTGCAATAATGTAATCACAATTGCTTTATTAAATATTTAACTTTTCTCATAAACAACTGTATTTACAACTAGAAAACTTTAAGCACACTTAAAAGCTCATAGCTACCGAGTGAACCTAGGTGGAGTTCACAGCCTAGAATTAACCCAATATCCTAATTCGGAATCCCTACTTAAGTTCCTTCTCGATTTGCTACTGATTGGAATAGAAGCTTCAAATGACATCTATAGTAGGTTCATATATATATATATATATATATATATATATATATATATATAATATATATAACGTGTTTGTTAGTCACTATTCATCTATCGTTTCTGAAACAACTGATTACTTATAATCAGTTGATCATCATGCACTAGTTTCATCTTAAACATCTGGGTGAGAATTATAAAGCGTTGCGATGGATTTTGCAAAACTGCAATAGAAAAGTGAACCTAAGAAAAATAAGTCAGAAACTAGTAAAATATAAACAAAATCTTCCAATATATAAGGAACAAAAATTAAATATTTTATTTCTCTTCATAGGAACACACTTGACATTATTACTATGTTACTGAACAGAGAAAGAAAAATTTATCACATTGGAACGCGAGATACTTTTTTTAATTGCTATGAAAAAGATATAAGATAAAATAATCTAAAAAATGTTAAAAATTTTTGAAAAATCCCGAAAACACTAAAAGCGTAGCAGAAAATGAAATGCAAGCTAAAACATGTTTTTCTTTATTTGTTGAAGGGAAAAAAAACATTTTTCAATAATGGAATTTCATCACAGTATGTATTCCGGCCGAAAAAGCAATAACGAAAAAATACTCCTCTCTCCACGCACTTCCTTTGCGGCACCTTGATAGAGAAGTTCGTTTATCTTGAAACAATATTTAAAAAAAGGCGGAAAATATAATAACTTTCTATACGCATTTGTCCCTGCGCATTATAAAAACTCGTGTTTCGTCGAGCTTTGTTTCTTATTCCGAAGTTCCAGGAAGCGACTCTTTAAAGTGGTGCGTGAAGGATGTAGAATAGAATGAGATTATATCGAAGATTTTTCTAAATTAAGTTTCAATACAATTCGACGTTGAGTGTCTTATTCCAAAATGTTTTTTTAAAAAATAGTTTCGTTTACCCATCTTTTCGGAGGATAGAAAATTAATTTTTTCCCCTCTACTGTCCTTCCGGAGAGTATTTTTAGTATTAGAAAGCTATTCTTTTCCGTGTGTACAGTAAAGATATAATGTACTATGAAAGCGCACATGTATTATAAATGCATAATGATGAGACTGCCAACAGTGTTTCGAATTGAGAAGGTTGTAAGAGGACAAAAATGTAAAATATAGGAACTTAAGTCGAAAGAAAAACAGAAAAGTAAACTTAAAGAGGCTGATATAAAATTATTAAGAGCGAGACTCAATCAAATTGGAAGAATAAAATAAAAGTACAAACATCTCTCCCGGAATTTCTTCGTAATGTCCAAAATTTTTTTCTTCGTAGGAAGAATAAATTTTTAATGTTTAGTTCTTTTTTTGATGTCTATAATTATTAAAATAATAATTAAAAAAGTAATGAATTAATTACTGGTGAATTCAAAAATTTCTTTTTTGATGTCTATAATTATTAAAATAATAATTAAAAAAGTAATGAATTAATTACTGTTGAATTAAAAAATTATCCCCGAGAAATGATAAAAAGATAGCAAGAAACGATACTACAATTTATGATAATATGCAAATTTTAACCAATACGGCATACCTGGAAACGAGGCCGCAGGTGTTCTCCCCAAAAGAGCACAGCTATTAAGCTAACAACCCTGAATGAAATTCCTTTTAGGTCGGCGGACTCCTATTTCTATCGGAAAATTAAAGGCCATTACACGTCTAACCTAAAGAACCGGATCAAGGAAAAACCATTCAGAGAAACCATCGGTAAGATTCCTTGAAGTCCAAGAGCAAAGACTATTGCTGTCATCACAATGATTTCAGGCCACGACTGACTGCTATACGGCCCATCTTCGCCAACTGGGAATTCTGAACAGACCCTTGTTTCTCCTCTGCAGGAAGGCCACTTTCTGCAGGCAAATCAGTTTCTGACCGCAACTGGGAAACGATGAACTTGCTTTCGGTTCTAAACGTTTGGCTTTTCTGTCTGATTATACCAAACGTAATTACGTATTTCTGTTCTTACTGTTTTGTATTTTTGTATATTTCCGTATTTTTGTACTTGTATTTTTTCCTTTTGTATTTTGTGTTTGGACCTTTAGGACACAAAATATGTTGTCCTTTCGCATGTAGTTGCATCAGAAATAAATAAAAAATGTATGTTTAACCCCCTTCTTCATTATTTTAGATGCAATGGTGTACACTGTACAGAAAAGTAATTAAGTAATTGAAAAAAAAATGCTTTCTCTACAATGAAAATTTTTTTCTTCAATATGTTAGAGTAAGGGCCTGTTCGTATAGGAGTCCGGTAGCGGAAGCGTTAAAGTATTGAAATATATTTAACCAATGACAAACCTCCAAACGATTAGCAATGAAATTTTTAACGCCTATGATTGGTTTATTTAAGTCTCAACGACATCTTTCCTTTTACGCTTCCACTATAAGAGGTAATGCATTAAGTTGAAGAGTTCCATAGACCGTGAAAATAGACAGCGATAGACACAGAGATAGACACAGACTGACTAAAAAAAAGAACATCATATGTATTTTAAAGTTAAACAAGATCCCCAAAAGAGCCAATAATAGCTTTTAATAAGAAAGCCAATAGAAATCTTTTATACGAGAACAAATCAGAGAAAATGGGAAAAAAAACTGAGATCAGATGATGTCGTCTGCGATTACATTGCTAACACAATACGCAATCCTCGTTGCTTTAAAACAAAGAAAATCTCTCGTTTTTCCACACAAACCATGTTGCACTAGTGTCAAAACTGAATTTTCCATGAATTTTGGATCATCTGAAATTTAAGAGTATAATTTTTCTAAAGTTATAATAATATAAAAGAGTCACGTATTGTGAAGAAGAATGGTCAAAAGGTGTATCCCGACAAACATGCCCATAACGGATGGATTATTACTCGATCTTGATTGTCCTTACTATTGCGAACAATTTTTTGTCGATGACTTCCCCTCTGAAGGGAAGTGATTCCTTTCTATACAATAAAAACTAAAAGTCTTTGATTTAATATATTTTGGAATTTGTTTTTACTGCTTCTAAGACGAATGTTAAAACTTAGTTCAGAATAACCCTCCATATCAGTAAAATAGCTAAAATAAAGCAAGTAGATTAGTTTGTTAAACTTGGGATGTTACAAACATCTAGTGAACTTACTGAGTACGCCTAAAGTTTTCTGAATGAAATTTCATGGAATTTTTTTTCCAGATCGAAATTACAAAACCTTATGCTTTGCCATTAAAAATTTCAAAATCGGGAACATTATTCAATAAAAAGCCGACTAAGCTACTTTCAGAAAAATGTATTTTTAAAGTTAAAATTGAATTTAGTCTGTTAGTAATAAAAATAAATTTATATACATTTAGTCTATTGCGAATGTGTTTAGAAAATGAAAGAACCTTTTCCGCATATAAGAAACCATACGTTAATTTGGCTAATTAAGCACACCTACTGAAGAGCAAAAATAATGATTAAATATTTTAAAATTCTAACTAGCAACATTCTGAACTTGAAAACTTTTAATTAACATGTTTTTCTGTAAATTATGCTTCATGAATAACGGAGTAATCAATTCTAACGTCTTAATCCATCCGATTAAAAGAAGAGTACTCCAGGAATACTGAAGACAATAGAGCAAAACATCAATGCATTTAAAACTCGACTAGAAAACAAATAATTAAAAGTTTATTTCTATTTCTGAATTTTTTCACTGCTTTTCACTGCTCTTCAGTTCTGAAATACGTGTTTCGAAAACGATGTTGTATTGACGATGACGAAATGAAATAATCGTGAGGAATAGTTAAGAATTTTAAAACTCACAAGATTATTAGGAAAACCTACACCACATTTTAGAAGTAAAACTTTGTCGAAGTTAATCTAAGTTAATCACGATCCCCTACAAAGAGTTTACCGTCTTTGTTTCTGTTTTTCTTCTTGTCCATAATGGAAAAGCATGAAATCCTCTTAAAGTTAAATTTAGTAGGGAAGCAGATCTTTAGGTAAAGTGTTCATACTTTATAATGACAATACAAGGGAAGTTTCTTTTTTATAAAGGTTATGAAATTTCAGATTACAGAAATAGTTTGTTAACTAGAACTGTCCCTATGTACAAAAAACTGCAGCCTTCGTCTGGCAGAAACATATTGTTCCTTTTTTCCTGGGTTCGTTAGGATTGAATAAAATCTCTTCAGAAACTACACACAAAATAAAATTTATTATTCTGTAAATTCCTCAGGCATATACACAAATTCAAACAGAAAACACGTAACAACTGTCTTCTATACAGCAGAAAACTCTAAAAACACAAGTCAGGATACCAGAGTCTTCAATACAATCACGCACTTTCAACACATTTAATTTTCAGTAGAAAAGAACGGAGTTCCAATGCCAAGTCAGGTATACAGAAGGTCGTTCGCCTTTTTTGGAAACGATTTTGTAATTTATTTTTAGCGTTTGCATTTGGAGATAAAAATTTGGCAACTTCAGAATAATCGTCTGCTACTGTTTTCTTTTGAGTGGAATGTAAAATAAAAGATTTATTTTGAAAATGGCTCCTAAAATTGATAGATGGCTCAAAGGTTACGTAATTGCACTTTCCGAGGAGAAATATTCGCATCAACCAATTATAAAGCAGTGTAAAAATGGCAGTTATAGCGCTTCAATAAAAAGGCATTTATAATATATTAGATTTGAAAGGAAAAAAAGTCTAACTGAAAGCAAAAATGAAAATATGACCGCGAAACCTCGTCCTAAGACTATTCAAACGCAGGTAAATATCAAGAAAGTGAAGTCTCCGATCCTACATTAAAATCTGCCTACTCAAAGATCCATTGCATCGAAACTAGGCATGTCTGCTGGCACTGTAAGTAAAATCATTCATAAAGATTTGAAGTTAAAAAAGGTGTTTAAACCTAAAGTTCATCTGCTTTGGCCAGTGCATATTACTGAAAGAAAAACAAATTGCAGAGAATTAGGTGAAAAACACATAGCTGCTTAAAATCTGAAATTTGTGGTAACACTCGATGAGGCATGGGTGTCTTTAAGTGAATGTAATAAAAAAAGATCAATTTTATATTGCTCAAGTGACGGTAATGACCATACGAAGTGATTCCTTCAGTGTACAGAAACGTTCCTAACGGGATACATGATAGTTGCAAGATTTTGTTACAACGGCAAATTAAAACCCCCAAAAAGTCTCAAGTAAAGCCAAAATAAATTCACTGTTATCAGCAGAATAATTTAGAACCAACTTTTGAAGAAGAAATTCCAGACTTATATGGAAAGGGAAATGATAAAGTTGAGCTTCATATGGACAAAGCCTCTAGTCACACGTCTAAATCAAATGCTGCTTATTTAGCAAGGAAAGAATCAGGAACAGGAATATAGAGTATCCCGTTTAATGAAATACCTGTAAAATCAGCTGACGCTTTTCCAATGGACTTTTGCACTTTCGATTTATTAAAACTAGTCTTAGGAAAACGGAATCCAAAAACACTGAACGGACTTCGGAAAACGGTCCAAGAGGAATGGGGTAAAATTGACATGACAGTACTAAGAAAAAGTTTACTTTCGTGAAAAATTTAAGCTATAGCTATTGTCAAGAACCATGCCTATCAGATAGAAGCAAATCGCCTAAAAAAATACGGCATTTATACATAAAACTTAACTATCAAAATCGTTTCCCTAAAGTGCGAACGACTTTTTGTATTTATAGACTTCCAAAGTGCCTCCTATCGGTCAGCCAGCTAGATATCTCTAGAAGCTTCCACAAAGGTCTAGACGGGAAGTTGAGGACCATTTGGCGCCATATCACCAAATGTGGCGAAATATCGCCTAATTTGGCGACCGAAATAAATCACCATATCCATAGCCAATTTGACGATAACTCTCATATTTGGCTAGATTACCGTAGACTCGTAAAATTCGTAACAATATTATTGAGTTTATGGTGAAACAAAGCATAGCCCATGCAACAGTTTACAAATTGTTTACTTTCATCGTTAGATTCTTCGCCTTTGTACACTTTACATATATAAGTAATCTTTAAATATATATTATGTACCGATTTCGATATATGTTTTACTGAATTGAGCACTCGTAAAATAATTTTCAAGTAAATTCCAATCAAACGGTTGTATCTTTTTAAGTTCTTGGGGTTAGATATAACACAATGCCTGAGTTAACATATATAGAAATCTGTTGATGAATGAACTTGAGTTTAAATTTTAATAATAGCTGCAATCATAACCAATACCGTATCTAAAAACCGAATTATAGGTGAATTTACAATCACTACCCTTCAAGGTGAATGTAAATTCCTATCTCTGGATCTAGAGTTAGAAAAAATGTTTAAACACTTTAAAGCTGCCAACCAACCTAACTGTAAAGTTCATCCACCTTGGTCAGACACTCAATTAAGTCCTACTTTTTGGAATTCAAACATCGGTTAAGGAAATCCCCTTCATTTCAAAGAGAAAAATGAATCCTCAGTATGTAAAAGAAAATTATGAGATATACAAAATAAGGTATGGAAAGATACAATATTACATATCTGCTCAGCACCAAGAAGAATAAGGGTTGCTGTTTTTAGACTTGCCACGGGACACGACTGTTTGCCTAAATACCTTTTTAGGCTAGGTATTCTCGAAAGCCCAAACTGTACTCTTTGTGGTATGGAAGTGCCTCTGAATGCACAACATTTGCCACTATGCTCCGTATTATCAAATAACTGTCTTTATGACAGATATTGGGAGGCCAGGGAACTGATGAGGACGAATGGCTATCAGCCCAATTAAACTGTTGTTTCTGCTCCAAGATTTCTATATGCCGTTTTGTTTTGCGTTTTTTTCTTCTGTTTGCTTGTTGTATTTTAATAACATACAATAGTGTACAGATGTATGTCTAAGTGCTATTGCTTGAATAATAATAATAATAATAATAAAACTTTTTGGAATTCGTTTCACAACTGTCCAACATTTTGTCTCCGTGAACAATCGACCGTAGTACAGAAGTATTTCTCCAATTGATCCCCCCTTTTAATCATGGTGTATCTGCTGGCTCATGTATACCTTTTCATTTAACGCATTTGAAAAATATTCTGGTCTGCTGCTTCACCCGATCATGAAAAACTTTTTTAAACAAATGACTTTAGGAGTCTCGAACTATAAAATGAATAAATCGCGATAAATTTTAAGGTCTAATATTTCGATGGTATATAATTATTTTAGTACTTGTGTGCAGAGATTCTAGCACAGAACTATAGTAACATTGATTGCACTTAGCAGTACAAAGCAATTGAACAAAAATGTTGGGCATCATGTTTCCATTTCATTCTACAATTTTACTGAAACGCTAAAATTTTCGATACAGTCTTCAATCTGAAAAAGTATCAATGTGTGGATGTAATAAATACTTCAGAATAATTCAATACGCCCCAGTCATTTTAATACATAAAATCACATGTTACTACTCAGATCTGATTAAGATGTTAAAATCAGCTAGATTTTGAATTTTGAAAGAAATGATAAAGAAATTATATCTGGAGACAAATCTATTTGAATCGTATCGATATGGTATATCGCAAGACATGTATGCGTCTAGCTTAGTGCACCAGTCTTGGCTTAGTCTGCTCCAGAATTAGCAGGGTTTATATTCTAATCAATTGATGGACGGCACGTAATATGCACAACTCCTAATTAAGGCTTGGAAAGCCTATATCTTGAGAAGAGACTTCTATAGTTTAAACTAGAATGCGAGATATTCCATTTATAAGTAACTTAAGAAGTGTAAAAAGAGCAATGAAATTACAACACGAGATCAACAGCATTCGTTTAATGCTCATATTTTAAGAAACGAAAATTATGTCAACTGTATTACTCCTTATTAACTTAGGGATAAGTGGTGTAATACATTACAGTGGCATAATCCTAAAGCATGCATTAATAACTACTGAAAGCATGTCCGTAATATGAAATGAGATATAAATGCATGTGGGGTGACACGCATGTCTGTAAGGAAATTGAAACCTTAATGCAGTTTTCGAAATAATTATTTTAGATATATTAGCCATAACATGAAACCAATTGTATATTCGTACGGCTGAAGTTCTCCTTCCCAGGAATCCTTCCCAAAGAATCACATAGAGGCTGCTGAGAGAAGCATGCATAATATGCATTGCATATAAATAAATAAATAAATAAATAAATAAATAAATCTATCTATCTATCTATCTATCTATCTATATATATATATATATATATATATATATATATATATATATATATATATATATATATATTTATATATATATATATATATATATATATATATATGTATATATATATACTAGCTTCTCTACGGAGTACAATAAAATTAAATATAACGGTCAAGGTATGCAATTAATGCTAAAAAATGTTGTTATAAAAAATCGTTACTGATATTTTTATAGACAAAATAATGTAGAAGAAAATATTCAAATTAAATACAAAGGTCAATGTATGCAATTAATTTGTATGTGAGAAGCATACATAATATGCATTGCATATAAATAAACAAATAAATAAATAAATAAATAATTAAATCAATCAATCTATCTATCTATCTATCTATCTATCTATCTCTCTCTCTCTCTCTCTCTCTCTCTCTCTCTCTATATATATATATATATATATATATATATGTATATATATATACTAGCTGAATACCCGTGCTTCTCTACGGAGTACATTAAAATTAAATATAACGGTCAAGGTATGTAATTAATGCTAAAAATGTATTTATAAAAAATCATTACGGATATTTTTATAGACAAAATAATGTAGAAGAAAATATTCAAATTAAATACAAAGGTCAATGTATGCAATTAATTTGTATGTATCCATAAAACATACTAATTTGAATTGAATTCTTAAAAAACTTCTGCCTCAGTTAGTGTAGAGGTTAAATTTTATCTTTTACCGTATTTTTACCATGTTTTTATTAACTTGCTTTCTTGTTTGTTTGAATAGCTCAGAACACGATGACAATGCATTTTTTAATACTTTTAGCCATCATTAAGCAGAATTAAATTAATTTTCAGTTATTTTCAGTTAATTTTGTTTTTTAGACTGGTGCAGCCATCCATCGACCGGAACGGGAACGAAAATTTAAATGCAAGTTATCTTCCAATTAACTTCATTTTCTTTCAAATTGATAGGATAATTCATCAAAAAAATTTAAAAAAGTATTTATTAATACATAGAATTGTCAAGTTTATATGATTCAACAGAAAATTTAAAAACATGGTATATAAAAAGTTCTTTTTATCTTGTAATTATTATATTTTTTGTGTCAATTTATTTCGTTGTTATGCACGTGACGCAAAATTAATTTAAAGTATGACATAAAGAAAAGAAACCACGTGATCAGCATTTAATAAATTAAATTCTAAAAGTTATTATTTAATAATTCACCAAAAATTAGAAAATGTAGATAATGATTCGAAAAAGAATTCATTTTAAAGGAATTTTTAGGATATTTCTTGTGATATAGAATTTATAACTCTCAAATTACTATTTTAAATACAAACTTTAAAAAAAAAAACACAAAACAGCTTATAAATTAAATTTTAAAAAATCTAAGAAGAATTTTTAAAAAATCTTTCTTAGTGTACCCGTACACTATAAGAAGTATCGCCATGCAAAATTTCAGCCCTTTAAGTACAGCGGTTTGGCTTGTGCGTTATCTGTAAGTCAGTTAGTCATTTAGTCAGTCAGTCAGTCAGTTACGGTACTGTTTTATATATATATATATATATATATATATATGAGATGACCCGAATGGCCTTCTCCTGTTAACAAATACATCGTGGCCGAAACAATAATAAGATTCTAACACAATGAAAAAATTTGTTTATTGCAGCCAAAACATGACCTTACAGATCAACGTCCAGCTTTCATCTGGCGAGTGTAGAAGTAGCTGTCAACGGTTTGCCAGAAATTGGCGAGGTAGGTTAGTATTGGCAAAGGACGGAAAGGTTACTAAAGATTGAAAGAACTCTGATTACAGGCAATTAGAGGGGCAATTAGAGGTAGTTAAAATTTATTACACACACACACACATATATATATATATATATATATATATATATATATATATACATACAGAGAGAGAGAGAGAGAGAGATATGTAGATATAGATATATAGTGGAACCTCGATCGGTCGTTTTTAAAGGGACCTATTGCACTGAACGATAAATGTGGGAAGAGACTTGATGTGGAAACATAATAAATATTATCGCATGGGACCGGATGAGGTAAACGACATATATGGGTAAAAGGATTATTCGGGGAATGATCTATCGAGGTTTCTCTGTATATATAAACTCACCTTGATGTGGTCTAAAAATATAAAAATAGTTAACCAGAAAAACGTGGCATGTTTATGCATATGATGCATTGATTTTCTTTATAATACGTATAAAATATCATCAGGAAATCACCCTGTAGTAACCTGCATGTTAGTTACCTAAAGATATTATCCCAGAACCATACACGTCATTATTAAGCAACTTAGCTATCATTGATTGAGTCGTATATATTTTTTTTCTGGAAATACATATATTTGAAACTTCTCAGTAAACACATTAATCTGATTGGTTTGACGGACTTATGGATAAGTGCATTCCACCTTTTAAATAAAGAGAACAAACTTCAGACAAAAAATTGACCTTTTCATTTCCAGTAAGCACAGTTTTTTAAACAATTCTTTCATCCTCTAGCTTTTCATAGTTTAGCCTTCGTTTGTCGTATAAACTATAATATAGTATTGCAAATATAATGAGCTATATTGCCATGTTTTTTACTTTTAGCATATATATTACAATTTCTTTTGTTAAAATACTAGTGGCTGGCACAAGACATGAACTCAAGACTGACTATTCGGTCAGCTGTAATAATACACCACGAATTCATGATTAAATCTTCACTCAAATGAGCTTTACAGGGTTATCAAATTCCAAATATAGTACCCTGACGTAAGCCTCTCCCAGAGTGGAATGCATTTGTTTTCTGAAAGACACAGATGCATAGTACACTATCGATTGGTATTGAACTACGTGTCTGGCTCCTTTGTATCATTTCACTTTATGAATCTAACTGAAAATATCAAGAATTTTAAAGGAGATACGTTGTGAAAAGAGTGATTTTTGGGTGTGAAAGATACTGAAGAGTATATAAATACACCGAAATCAATGAATTTGAACGAGTTTCTTCGCTGAAAAAGAATTGTGGTTAAAGAGAGCCGTTTCATCTAGTCGAAGCTGTTGTGTATGGTTCATGATAACTTAACACAAAGGTGAGATAAATTGCTCTTTTCTGCAGGAAACTTTGCCTAAAAACTTTCAAAGTTTTCATTGGTAGTTTGATTTCATATGTATCATTTCGCATCACGTCTCTGAATGACACTAATCGAGTGGAATGTTTCTTTGATACACCGCCTACACTCGGGGAAAAGCATCCATTGAACTAGTGAATCCAGATACACTGTGCATAAGTTTGAGGACTGCATGGAGGCAACCAGGGGGGAATGGTACTTCCGGGAGTATACTCATACATTCCGCCCTGAAGATTTTCAAAGTGACAGTTTTTTTGCTTCGATCATTTTATACGACACAGATCCACTCACATGGAATGTGGTTGAGTAAAGTTTTGACCAGGTTGTTTTCATTGATATCGTTGACAATTATGCTTTGCCAAATCGACAATAATACTACGGAGATGAGAGCCATTTTGCAACGTGCATGGCAATGTGCCTAGTCACTAAGGAAGATCTAACACACATTGAAAACTAATGTGTATGACTCATCTCATTTTGGTTGGCCTGGGCAAAGACCTGATCTCAATCACATAGACTACCTGCAGAATGAATTATAGTGCTGAGTAGGAATTTTAAAACACACGTGCAGTAAATAGAAACAGTTATTTTTGGCATTAATGAAAATATAGAAGAATATTCCTGTTTCTATAATCCGAAATCTTGTCGAAAACATATTCTGGAGGTTCAAGAGATATTTTACGACTAAAGGTGGGCCAATACGTTACAAGTGCATGCCAGTAGATACCATCTTTCGTTTCTATTTCGGTGTCGGGTGCCATTTGTCACAACATTGTATATGTAAAAAGAAATAAGACTTGCTAATTATGATTTAAATCTTTTTTTCAAGATTTACGAGCCGATAAAAGGAATTCAGTAACAATTCAAATTTATTTTATTCTTAAATTTTCATTTAATTAGTTAAGATGTTCAGGTACGTGTCTCAGGCATGCTACTTTGTTATACAAAGAAACATATCATTTGAAATACACAAAAACAAATGTGTTTACCTGCATTCTTACACATTTCACAAGACAAAATGTCTTAAAGGAATTACATTAATTATAATTTTTTAAACTGAAATGCCGAAAGTAAATTGTTTTCCAGATTAGTGAAATATTTTAAACAACATTTTTTATTGTAACTTTTATGTTTATTTATCGTTTAGGGTTTAGTTTCGATTTCAGAATTTTTTTTTAAATAATTGAAAGTGATAGATACTCTAACTTTTTGTTTTTGTAGCAATAAGGAAATACAAATTTTTAAACATACTGCTCGAAATTATAAAATAGCATTGGAAAGTCCCATAAGATTACATAATATTATCCTACCTCTATTTATATTTTTAACTTTTATAATAACTTTTACATTTTGTTTCTTTACTGGATGTATCATAAATATTAATATAATATGATTTTAATATTCATCAAGAAAAAATAAAGAAGGCCTTTGTTCTATGAACAATAATATCACAAATATAGCTGTTCATTCCGTATCAGTATAAAGTCAAAATATGTAATAAAAAGTCCTAAATGGACTCTAGATGTCTATGAAGATAAAGAACTGTTATCTATTACACCTTTTTGGATTTTCAAAGTTTTTAATTTTGTAAGACAATACAGACACATCGACATTTCTAAATCAATCTCATAATGCTTTTGATTCGATAATGTTTAATGAACAGCCGTTTCGAAATGTAACGGAAAAATCTAAGCATTATTATTTCCTGGTAAATTGCTTAAAAAGCGACGCCATTTGACAGGAAAGCAAAAGGAATTGAAAGTGTGAATTGCGTCAGTAAGACTGCACAATTTCATCTGTTTACTAGAAGTCAAGGTATTCTATGATTCCTTAAATCAGCAAATTGTTTATCTACTTACTATCTTTAACATATGAGTTTTTAAATATTTATAATTTATCTGTAAGCGTAGTGTTATCGAAAACGTGTCCTCTCATATAACTATTATAGAGTACTAGGATATTTTTGACGTCAGCAGGAACTTGATTTTAGCTTAAAAGTGATATTTTGTAGGTAGGAAATGGATACGATATGAACACTTTTGGATATGTTAATGACATGCCCCGGATCTAACGTGTAATGTACACTGATTGGTAGGTTACATAGAATTTATAAATCCTACTGGCTAATTTATTCCGTTGGGTAAACTTTTGCATTCATTCCTGCTGCGATTCTCTTTGGTAAGGGCTATATGAGATGTTAGTAGTTGGTTTGAAGAATCGGAGATTATATCCGATGAAGTGAGCTTTCCTCAACTGTCTAATTGACGTCATCCCGCAAATGTTCAATTTTGTTGAGATCCGGTGATTGTGGCAACTTCAGGCATGCACTTCAAACCATCTGTAGACAATAGAAGCGTTATGGCAAGGAGCATTGTCCTACTAGAAGTATTCCTCTCTGGTACACACAGAGTGACCTCCTAACTGATTTGGATAAAATTGTCAAGTGGTTATAATAAACTGGCCACTCAGTGTAATTTAATTGCTATTTTTACACTTCTTCAGGGCTCAGTGTTGAGTCCTACCCTACTTTAATTGTATATAGCGGGTACTGAGAGGATCATCTCAAGCAGTGGGAGGTCGGTCTGTTCGCAGACAATATTGGCCTTTAGAGCTCTGGCCCAGATGTAAATAAAATTGAGTCTAATATTAATCTTACCCTTTCTGACATGCGGAAGTTCGCAAATGACCACAAATTGATTTTTAACCCTTCTAAACCTTTTTTTACTGCAAATAAATGGTTGTATAATTATCAACACAGTGTTTTTATGAATCCTGTTCGAGGGGAACCCCACGTATTTGCGCTATATATTAGATCATGTGTTGACCTGTAATAGACATGTGGATGTTTTGGTGCTAAACAGAAGAAGAAGACTGAATATCCTAAACTATATATTGGGACGAGACAGGATTGCGAATGCATCTACCTTAAGAACTACCTATACTGCTTTTATTCATCCTATATTGGAATACGGCATCCTTGCTTACTATTGTGCCTCCACCTCTAGTCTCCAGAAACTTGAGAGAGTGCAACTGAGCACTTCACGCATGATAACTGGCCTATGTAACAGCTGTTCGAACTATAATGAATATAAATATATGAATTAGTACTACGTATAATGAATTATACAGCTATGGACCTCACAATCATACTTCGGTTTTCTTGCAGCACTGGAGTAAGAACCAAAGACTTAAAAACAGTTCTTTCAGCCTGGTAAAGCACGTTAACTTGATTACCCATAGCGTCTAACAGAATTCATTGAAACGTTGTATTAACCCATCCGAAGGTCTGCCCGGGGTTTGTTTTCATACTGAACTTCGGTCTCGGATCTCCAAAATATCTGAGATTCTAGGCTACCTCCGACGGTCAGCCTTGGAAAATTTTGACCATATTCTGGATGAAGGTACTCTTATCCATACCGATCGTAGCAAAAATAAGCAGTCTCACTTTGGCAGGGGAATTTTTATTGAGGCTCCAAACAGCATTGTTAAACTCAAGAAAAATGAAACACAGACTGTTAAGTTTTCAGAAGCGAGGTCATTGCCATTGATGAGGGGCTTCATCACATACTGTTTGTTTCGGACCCAAAGGTCATTTGGATTTTGTCTTACAGTCATAGCTCCATTCAAAATATCGAACTGTCACAATGTAGGAGACAAGACCGATAGAACTATTCTAAAAAAACCCAGGCATATTTCTTCCTTCTGTGAGGTAGATCTACAGTGGATCCCTTCTCACGTGGACCTTGCAGGAAACGACGTGGCAGACAATTTGGAAAAGGAGGGTGCTGATGAGCCATTGTCCACCTCTCACTCTTTGACGTTTCTCGAACTCTATTGTATTAGTAGAAAGAAGTGTAGAAAGAATCTTGATAGTCAGACATGGATTATGCCCCCGGGACACTATTGTTACCCTGGGGATCGTCTATGAAGAACCCTTGTTCTTTCTGTGACAGTCCCACTCAGACGTCACTCTCTAGTTTTTTCAGTGGCCATCTAAAGTCTCACATAACTGTTGTCACAAGACTTATCCCGTCTGATTTAAATGCCATTCGGACCTGGCCTCCCCAATGCACATTCTTGAGTTCTTGGGGTTAACTCTCGACGAACTTTTTTCAGTACTTTTGGTGCATGATGTGCGGGTGAATGGACTCGTGGAATTGGTCTAACTGGAGATAGATGTGGAGACTAGCAACAACAACGAAAGAACTTCTTCAGCTACTTATAAATGGTATAGATCAGTATCTAGTTTAAACTGTAAGAGTCTCTTCTCCAGGTACAGGCTTTTTAAGCCTTAATTAGGAGTTGTGTAAATTATATTCCCTCCATCAATAATTTAGAATGTAAACTCAGTTAACGTTGGAGAAGTCTAAGCTGCGATTATTGCCCTAAGCTAGAACATAACATGGTCTGCTATATACATATCGATGCGATTGAAAAGGTTTGCTTGCATATATAATTCATGAATCACTTCTTTCAAAATTCAAAATCTAGTTAACTGTAACTTTTTAAATAATTTAACTAGCACTCATGTAGTTTAAGGTAGGAACATAGAATTTTATATATTTAGATGATTATGTGTTTGAAATCATGCTTTAGTTTTTCTTTACATCCAATCTTTGACAATTTTCTGCGCAGATGATTTTGTAGGAGTTTCAACATTGTATAGAATTGTAAAATGAAACGCAAACATGATGCCTAAAATTTGTTTTCAATTCCTGTTACAATCTTTTTGGCTAGAATTTCTTCGCACAGAAAGTAACGAAATAGTTATTTACCGAGGAAAATTTAGACCTTTCGAATTTATCTTGATTTATTTCATATTACAATTTGACCCCTAATTCCATGTGATTAAAAAAGTTGAATATCATGTAAAGTAGGAAACCAATAAAAGTAAATAGAAAGATATATATGAGTTGCAGTGCTATCGGACGCATCTTGATAAAAGAATGTGTCAAATGCAAACATATAGAAATCCGTCTTTATACCAGTGGCAAAGTACAATAGACTATATTTAAGTACAAACATTCTTGGTCTTTGGTTCATTGTACAACACAATTTACAGGAAAATGAAGTGTTCGACGGATTTCAATTTCATTAAATTATAAGAGGTGTTATTAGGGGTATGCACATCGGATGTCCCCGGATACTTTTGATCGTTTCGTCTTTTATTTTTCTTATAAAAAAAGGGAATTACACCGTATCAATAGAAACTTCCCGATGAATACTAAAATCCAAGTAGGTCGTTTTTTCTTGCTAAAAACAGCGATTTAAACTTCCCTTAATGAAAAGAAAATCCTCACAAAAATCCTAATCAGAACGTGCTTTGAATTAACCAAGGGAAAAATTACTCTAGGATTGTTAATTTCTGTAATTAAGGAATAATATAACTCTGTGATAACTGAATATAACGACTATATGCATTTTGTTTTGTTTGTTTCATTTTCAGGTAAAGGAGTTTTTCCCACTTCTTTTTATTAGATCTTTCATGTCACAGTAAAAAGAAAGCTTTTTTTCGCATGTTAAAAATAAATGCATTTGTACAGATGTTGTTTCAAAGATCTAAAATGTTTATTTTCTATTATATCATTTTTTATGGGGAAGAAGTTTTCTATTTTATCTTTTCTTTTGGGTATGCTTTCAATTCGAAATTATTGCATGAAGGAATTTCATATTTTGTTTTATCCTTTTTATGCGAAGAAAACAAATTTTTCGGATGAATTTTAATGTATATAAAGGTATATTAGATAGGAATTTTCTATAGAAAATAATGGTAATCAAATCCAGATATACTCATATTTTGAGCGTGTATAAAACTAAATACGTTGATTCTGATACTGCTGTAAGATGAAACCTTTATTATCCTTTGCGGTTAATTTAATTTCCGGAAAAAAGTTTGAGCCTAGGAGTTGCCCTATAATTTGTAGTCAACCAGGAATATTATAGAGAATCCCGTAAACTCGAAAAACACTATTTTAGTTGGTCCTTACCATCACCATTTTTCAAAATAAAATACGAAATAGTCTTGTAAATTGCAAATAGCATTGGATTCAGATTATTGGTTGAAATTTAACATATTTCCCGTCTCATTCCCTTTAAAGTTCTGTTACTTCAGAATTGAAGTAAAATTAACCTATGGAAAGTCTGATAACTCACAACCTCGAAATTCAAACTTGCGTCAACAATTTCGCAGAAATTCGCTGCGGTCATAAAATAAGGGCCTGTTCACACACAATCCGTAAAATATTTTAACTAATAATATACCAATCATTGTCCCTTTTAACCAATGAGCGCCAATGGAATCTTTAACGCTGACTCTAGCGGATTCTATGTGAACAGGCCCTAACCCCTTGAATCCTGCTAGGTTACAACTTATATTCTGTTTGTTATTAGATCACTTCAATTTACACTTGATGGCCACGTTTTTTTAAATGATCTCCTTAGTGTTACATGATTATGTTCGGAACTATGACCATTTTTTTAGGTCTAATGTGGAGGCACTTGTCGTTAGACATTAACCTTTTGTTATTCACCGATATTTACTGGCTACTATATTATGGAAATACTATTTAGGTGAGCCAGCATTGCTCCCTATGAGGGGACGACACGGAAACGACCAAGCCTTGTTCGGGATTTAAATCCAAGCCCACTGCGTGGCAGCTCAGAACGTTAATAATTACACCATGTGGGCGGCAATGACAAATATAAAGGTGAGAATAGATTGATATTAAAATTCATGATCTACTAATGATTCAAAATTGAAATATACACTACTCTGTGAAGAACACACATTTTCTGAGTTTTCTGTTGCTTTTGTAGAATTTTAAGGTAATTATTCTTGAATATATTTATGCTCGCATTTAAAGAGACATTCTTGGGTATTTATTTCATGTTTTTGATCTCGAAGTGAATCTCTCATTATAGTCTGATCCTAAAATCATATTTCCAGAGATTGTACTTTTTTTCTGCATTATGTTCATGTCGCGGTCCGAAACGTTATTATCTTTGCAAATCAAATTAAAGTTAAACATGTGGGTAAAATTTCGTTTGAAAACATTTCATTTTAAGCTGCAGAATATGATTTTCTTTTTAATCTTCAAGTTTCACTTTCTGGCATATAATTATAAGTCCTATGCATTCTTACAATTTTAGTTCACCCTATAGAATAGTAGTGTCCTACTTACACATTCTACAAACACATCACTTTCATTTACAAACCTTCAAATTAATTTTACTTTCGATAACAGGTTGTGTTTTGTAGCCCAACTAAAGAATAGCCTGATAGAATAGTCCGATGTGTAAACTTTACATTTTTTATTACATTACATTTCCATTACATTTATTTTACTGGCAGTTTTCATTCTATGTTAAAAGAAATGGGAAAAGTAGCTGGATACTTTATATGAATAAATTAACTGAAGATTTAAAGCCAAGAATTTCCTAAGAATTCAGACTTCATAGGAGCTTTTTAAATTAAAGGAAAAATTATGAATCGTTTGAAAATTTAAGCCAAACAACACTAGTACAGTAAAACCTCGTTTATCCGGCCCTCGTTTCTCCCGATCTCCGGATAATCCGAATCAGATTTGTAGGCATTATTTGTATTTAATCTTCACATTAGATAATAATTTTTAACTATGATAGCAAGAACGTAACTACAAGTACGCCAAATATTCGCGTTTTAGTTTGACTCAGTGTATAGTTCCTGCATAGATTGTACAATAAATTATAGTAATAAAATACTTTTTGTTGAGTTTAAGAAAGCTTTATTAGACTTACCAATTCTTTGTTAAGAAATGATGTGAAAAGTTATTTTTATATTTTTTAATGTCTTGTAAACAATACTATGTAATTTTTTAACAAAACATAGTTTTTTTATCGTAATAAATATTAAGTCTGCTTAGTTAAGGATTTATTTTGCTTATTACCCATATTACCCGTATTATCCGGATTTTGGATTATTCGGATTGCTTATGGTCCCAGTTATTCCGGATAAACGAGGTTTTACTGTATGTTGAGATATCAGAGATTTCCAATTAAAAGAAGGATACTTTTAGTTTTGTTTTAATCCAAATCTTCGTAAAAAGAAGTAAAATGAATACTACCTTATAACTATTCTAAAAGACACACAGACTATTTTTAGATATGAATTTCATTCAGAATCATTCACTATTTTATGTGTTTTTTTACCAAGCATACTAACTATAAACAGTTTTCTTTTGCATTTTAGTTCAAACATTCGCTTTTTAGTTCAAATTCTCAAATATTTCTGCTGAAAATTTTCGGAAACAAGTATGGAAACTTCCCCACAAAACTCTTGTAAATCGTATTTAAAATATATCTTTTGAGTAATTGCCATCAGCGTCACTAAAACAGTAAGTATTCATTTCGCATCAAAATAACACTCCATCATGAATATGCAAAACTAAAATTTTCATCTGAATGCGTCCAACAACGCCAAGCCTGGAATAATTTTTCAAACAATAAGCAGAAACTCAAATCCTTCAATTTATAAAAACAATAACATTTCCAAGAAGCAATTTAGTGAAACATTTTCCCTTACATGCATTTGTTTTTCATTAGATCTTCTCGCAGGAACATATTGTTTAACATCAAAGGACCTCTCATTTCTTGTGTTATAAATTATTTTCTTAATGAAAAAAGAAACGGGACATAATAAATGGGAAATGTAAGTTTTGCTCAAACAATTACAATCAAAAATAAGGAAATATTTTCCGCTGGAAATAAAACTTTTTTTGAAGAATTTGTTTCATTTGAAATAAAACATACATATGAATATATGAATTGAATTTTTGAAAACTAATTTAAGATGTCAGTTAACAACTTGTTATTTAACTATTATTATTATTATTACTATTCATTACTATATTCTGTAGAGTAATTAGTTTTTTGATATTGAAGAATATCAACTTTTAACAAAATTTATAATTTTCCTTCAAAAATTTGAATTGTATGTAATGTACTTTTGCGAATTAAGATTAAAGTCTTTCTCTCTAAGCAATACAGTTTAATTTCTTTGAATTTAGTTGTTTGAAATCAAGTCTTTTGTTGTTTCTTGACATTACCAAGGTATCATTAATAGGAATATATTTTTAAAACACTGTTTCCAATGTTAGAGGGATTAAAATAAAGATAACAAGAAAAATACAAGCAAAATCACAGATACCTCTTCCTATACGAAATTGGCAATCGCCATTACACCCCATAAGACGATTTCTTGATTCCTAGTAAAGGATTTCTGCTGAGGTTTCACGTAGAGCAGCATATTCTACAGGACAATGTCGAAACTGAAAAAATAAACTTGTTTAGTTACATCTCTGAAAAGTCAGTTTCAAATATTTTATATTGCTCTTTCGTTAGCATTAAGATCTATATCCAAAGCGACCAAACTTATCTGCCAATCAGCATTTTCTTCTGTATATATTAGAATTCAGCTAATTTTTCGTAATGGTTTTCTAGGTTCAATAGTTGATTGGCTCTCGGAATGCTTCGGTTACCGTTCCTACATGAGTGCTAAACAGACTGTGACCTAAAGTTAAAAGCCGATTCAAACCGACTTGAATCCCCGAAGTCTAAGTAGGAATCAAAGCAGCTTCTCTTCAGTCTGACTTCGATTATCATACTGTAAAATATTGAAATTTCATAAAGCAATTGGAAGTATTGTTATTAACGGAGATAATTGTTTATTGAATTAGTGATAACTGCGGAGCTCTGGTCTTCGATATCTAAGTCAAAAAAAATCATGAAAAGAACCAGTAAAAGTATGAATTGGACCACATTAAGGATCCTAATTTAAGCACATTAAGGATCCTAATTCTTTATCTCTGAGTGTAAATTTACTTACCTGGAATCTCCTATCCTACTTAAAACATGGTCACTATCATGTTGAATATTTGCTTGGTCTTAAGAAAGTGGTTGACAAGCAGCATTTGATCAACAGTTAAATGTCTACTGATCTGCTAACAAGCATTAATCTGAAATTTTATTTTTTTTTGAACTGAAAAGATCAATCCAGTCTTAAAAATTGCAACGGGAATAAATAGCAGAAATCAAGGAATCTTTAACAAAGCAACATTTGACAACGATAGCATTTTCGTTTTAAAAATAAATTATAAACATTTATTAATTTCATTCTTAATTCATATCGCATAAAATGATAAAAGTATAATTTGAAAGAAAAAAACACAGCAAGGTAATACAAAAATTTCTGAATTTAATACATTGTTAAATTTTCCTCAATGTATTACTTTACAATAGTGTTCTTTTTAAAGATTTAATACATCATTTTTGATATTTTTTCCATATATAATGTTTTTAAGTCCATTATCTTTACATTTTTCGTTTTTATACTGCCGCATATTTAATTTACCCTCCCTACGCTCACTTAAACATAAGTAGGGTAAAATGGGTACATCATAGGTATAAGTGGGAAATGGTTTCTCCTAGATATCTTTACATAGATTAATAGCTTCCGTGTCAACGGTTATGGATATGGGCACGTTAAATCCGTAGACCGGAAAGTCTCTCTATGATGCCAGAGAGGGTGGAAGAGGGTACGATCCCCCCATACGTCTCCCCTGATGGTTATTGGTCAAAATTGAGGTGACACCTCTAATTGGACTGCGACTCTTGAGGTGCCATTATAAACTGGAGCCGGACACATCCGCCCGCTAGCCTATATGGACTTGGCCTGGTATACTCTTTCGGCCAGGGGTATTAGAAACAAGAACATTAAAAGACTAATATCTGAAAACTGTACCTTTTTCTTCTCATTATGTGCAATGTGAAAACATCCAAAGAATGTATTAACCATTAGAATTTGGTAGAAAATCTTATTTGAGCCAAAAGTTCTTAAAAACATTAAAAATTCATAAAAAAGGTAGAAATCACGATAAAGAAGGAAGTGCGGTTTCCAAGAAAGGGCTCACAAGGAAGTTGGATTTTTTAGCAGCAAAATAAAAATTAAAAAAGTTTTAAAACAGTTTAAAACCTTTAAAAAGTCACCGGTAGATAGCTCTAACATGCGAGAGATTCTGCAGAATTATGCAAATGAATCTTGCAATAAAAGACCGTGATACACGAGGATTTGGAGGATCGGTCACGAAGTGGAAGACCCTCGTTGACGGAGGGCCGCATTACTGCAGTGGAAAACGTTATGTATAATATGGCTGTGGAATATTCCACGGGGAGTAGCAGTGCTCGCAAAGCTGGACCAGTGACTCTACCAGTGATAGTTTTAAATTTTTATTTTGCTGCTAAAAATATCCGACTTTCTTGTGAGCCTTTTCTTGCAAACTGTACTTCTTTATCATAATTTCTTCTTTTTTTACGAATTTTTAAAGGTTTTACGAACTTTCGGCTCACGTGGTACATATATAATACCCATTTTTCTTCATGAATCTACTATTATAAGATATTTCAAAACTGCTTTAGTAAGCAATTTTAATGCTTGCTTAGATTTACTCTGTTAAATGCATTATGAAAAAATATTACTACTGTGACCCACTATAACAAGAAACATTTAAAATTATTTTTAAAAGAAATTTTGCATTTCTCCTGATTATATGGCTAAATTTATCCTTAAATAAATTCTTCATTTAATAATTATCATTTTATTATATTTGGGTTATATTTGAAACCCATTATTTAATTGATTCTCTCTGCATCTTAGAATAACATTTAATTGTAGCTTATTAAAATACTGCCTTTATACTTTATCGTGTGTATTCTATAACATATTCCCATAACTCGAAAGCGAAATCCTTCCGAGGCAACCAACTGTTCACGCAGACACAGTAAATCACATCTTCTGATTAAAACAAATAAAAATTATACATTGCAGAGAAACTGTTTAGTATGAGATTTTATTTCAAGCATTTAATTCTTCATTAAAACTGCAAACAAGAATAAATTGTTTAACATTCGAAAGCCTGCCATTCTGTGACAGAAGATTGTTTTCGTTCAGAGATGAAGCAAAACTATATAAATATATCGAAAATTGTTTATTTCACTTTATTTTGAGTAAAAATCTGAGGAACTTTCGTTAAATGTTTTTCTTCTTTTTATAGTGGAATAAGAAGCAAACGTATTAAGTTAACCAATATCATTCGAGATCGATTCGAAATTAAAGAAATTTTTTATGAATAGCACGAATAGAAAGCCGTTTTTATCAGAAAGAGGGAAAGAATGAATGTTTTATTTTTAGGGAAAAATCCATAACCCGTTGTTCAGAATTTAAATTAATTTCAATACTGTACCAATATTATTTTCACCAAACTGAATGGTTATTTAAACATTATTTAATTAAATATTTTATTCCAGTTTTAAGTCAATATTAAGTAATCAGAATTAACTTTCTCCCATTATTTTGATAAAGAAATGTTTTGTGATCTTCTAAGAATGATTTGGCTGAGAACATTTTAACTTTCCAAGATAGTGCATTTCTTTTATTTAATTTTCCTTTGCTATTATCCATATAACTCGACATTAGTTGCTCTCTCTCTCTCTCTTTATATGTATGTATATATATATATATATATATATATATATATATATATATATATATATATATATATATATATATATATATATATATATATATATATATATATATATATATATATATATATACAGTGATTTCCATTTATAAGAATCACGTTTGTTATTACTGTTTTTGATTCTTAAAAGCGGTTGATTCTTACAGCCGAAATTTAGGTTTTTGGACAGGCACACACACACATATATATACATATACTAGATAATTTACCATTAAATACTCTTTAATTTATGTTGATTTTCTTGTATTAAAATTCGTTTTATAATCTTAAAAATAGAACTAAATTACTAGACCTGTATGTAGATACACATTATTATAGTAAGAGAAGAAATAAATCCTATAGTTTTAACACCACACCTGCTAAACAGTTTTAACATTTCAACTACAGGAAAGGTGCAAGAAAAAGTTTTCTATTGTTTTTTGACGTAAAGAAGTTTTTAGGAGGCTGCTTATATCTTTTTCATTATCATAAAATGTCCCGTAAAGGTCTTCAGAAGGTCCTCTAAATTCAAGAGTTCTTCTAAGAATACTCAGCGCTTCTCTGGATTCTTTTGCTGATAGTTATTTTTCTGAGACTATGTCATTCATTTCATCCTCGTCCTCAGTTTTATCAACAGTTTTTTCTTATTTCTTCGATTTCATTTTCTGTCTTTTCTTCCGAAGTCTGTAGGTTTTTGTAAATTTCAACCCATTCACGAAGTGATTCCTCAACAGGATCAGTTTCTGCTTGACTTAATGAATTAATCAGTCTCACAAAACTATCCTGCTTTACTGAAGCAATTAAATATGCTGTGATTTGAAACTGTTTTCCAGGCGCTTCCATTCATATGTATAGCATCAAGCAAAGTGATTTTTTTTTACTTAATATTTCTGACGCAGATCCCTTCCCTTCGTTGATTGTGTCAACAATTCTTTGTTGAAAGTTAGAGCGATATAGCGTTTTTAAAGGTTTTATGATTCCTTGATCAAGAGGTTGTATTACTGATGTGCTATTCAGTGGCAAAAAAACAAAGCTCTATATTTGTGAGTTTTACAGCTGGATGAGCTGGACAGTTGTCCAAAATCAAAACAATTTTTTATTTCCCAGTTAGCTACTTATTCCACTTTAGAAGGAAATTAGTGAAGATCCTGCTACACATCCAAGCATTTTTTGAATTTTCGTAAGATACAGGAAGGATTTTTATTTTCGTAGAGTATCGTGGAGATTTACTTTTAACTAAACAATGGCGTTTTCTTTACACCCCCAGTCATATTTGTCTTCAAAAGAACTGTAATGCTTTCTATTATTTTTCTCCTAACTTAGGTTAAATCCGTTTTAAACATCATCATTCGATCAGGCATCGCTCTAAAATAAAGCCCAGTCTCATCTGTATTAAAAATTTGGTATGGGGCGTAGTTTTTCATTATTGCAGGCAAGCAATGAGAGAGCTATTTTTGAACTGATTCCATATCCGCATCATGCTTCTAACCGTAATTGTTTTTATAAAAAATATTGTTTCTCTCTTTACATCGGGTAAGCCAACCTTCCGTACCTCGAAACAGGTTTTCGCCTAATTTTTTGCAAAATCTTCGGCCTTTTGCAGCAACACAGCTCTGCATTCATAATTCGGTCTTGATTGAATCACTGCAAGAGAGCCTGTTGCCTCTTTTACAACGACTGATTTTCCATCACACTTCCTTATTCAATCAAGATTTCCATTTCTGCTAATGGTAGCTGAAATTTACCCTCGACATTTTAAAATTTTACTAAGAGTAGACTGAGTTACACTCAAACGGGAGGCAGCTTCTCTTTGACTGCACTTCGGAAGAGCATCATATCTAATTAAAAAGTTCTGTTCTTTCAGAAAGACTAAGAGTTTTCTTTGTTTTTATCATTCTTGAATTCGACTATCAAAACGTTATAATTATAACTGGCAATTTTGTTAGGAAACTAAAGTAAACACTAGCGGGGGGAGTTCTTATTACAATCTCACATGAGCATTCCCTCATAGATTACGTTTCACAGTTTGATAACGTGCTGAATCTACTAATGTCACGTTCGCCTTAGTGGACACTTCGCCAAAGATTTATGTGTTTCAGGGTTCAGAAAGTGTGTAAGGGAAAAAAGAGAGTCTGTCTCTGTTTGTCAGTGGAGAAAAGTGAAATCGGAACTGAATGAGTAGAAATGCCCCTGGGACAAGCTAATAGGACAGTGATAAGCTAAAACGTTTATGGGGAAACTATGATGTTATGTCTAACAAAGAAAGGTGTTATAAAGCCATGTCCTTTATAACTTGCTCAATTGCAATTTAATTGCACTAAAAAATATCGAAGGAAATTATCGCCACTGGGGTCGATGCACGCCAAGTAGGAGAGGTTTTCGCGTCCATATTTTTAATAAGTTAACTCTAATTATTTGTCTTAACGCAATGTACTTAGGACCACTATGGTCACTGTAACAAAAGGGATGCATTTTATGATGTCTTATCAGTCTTTCTTTTCAAAAAGTGAAGAACTTCGTGCCTTTTGAGAGTTTAAGTGGCTTTTTTGGAAAAATGAAAGGAAAGCGAAGAGTGTACACTGATTCATAAAACCGGTGGATTGATTCTTTAAAGCGAAAATTTTAACATGGAAATAATACATTTGCTTTTGTTTTTGCGATATTGATTCTTATAAACGGTTGATTCTTGTACGTGGTACTCACTAACGTATGTCCCGACTTTTAAGAAATATTCTTTACCGCGTTTCATTTCTGGGATACAGTGTTCTCACAAATAAACACTAAAGTGAAATAATCATTCGAACTTGAGATTTTACCTGAAATACTGTTTATCGTGAGCCTTTTTTTTCTGCATCGAATTACAGATAAAAAGACTTAGGCCGTCTGCACTCGGAGCAACTCAAAAGAAACTGATAAGTGACTCCAATCACAAACCAGTTCGTGATGAGTCGTAACCTATGTAACCAGTTGCGCCGTGTGCTTGGCTCCATTCAATTACATAAGTTACGACTCATCACGGACTGGTTTGTGATTGGAGTCAGTTATCAGTTTCTTTTGAGTTGCTCCGTGTGCAGACGGCCTAAGAGTTAAGCATTTACATAGATAAGGAACACCATGACTCTGTTTCAACATAGTTTACTCCCTTTAAATATGGAATACACAACATTTCTTTTTTTATCTGCATGGATTTCGTAATTAATTTTTTTTGCATGTATTTTCTCTAATATATAATTTTAGAACATAAAATACTAATTGAACTTTGAAATTTTACATTAAGAAATATTATATTTAAAATATTATTATATTTCAAATTCAAAACATAAAAGTGGTTTAGGTTTTGTTATATGATCTCTATAGCTCTGTTGAAATTTTTTCGTGTTTTCTCTATGATGTTATTTAAGACACATAAGATACTAACAGAAGTTCGAAATCTTATATTTCGAATTAGAAAAATTCGAAATATAAAACTGGTTTAAGTTTTGATATATCAGATGAACCTATAGATCGGTTTCAATTTGTTTGTACTTTACTATACTGGAAAAATTTCAGGATTTATAAGCATTACAGAAATAAATTATGAATCCCTTGAAAAAGTAAACCATTAAGCTTATTTTTTTCCTTCTAGGAAAAGATTTTTAGAATTTTTGCTCAAAACACCTGAAGACAATTTCATTTAAAAAGACAAATGCTACACATAATTTTATAGCAGTGACTTGCGTGGAATTTTCGGCATACCTTATCTTTTAATATATGGCAAGGTATAAGGTATTATATTATGAGATAAATAGGCTTAAATTATTTAATAAAAGGAAAAGAAATTTGGAATTTAGAAATATATAGATTTTTATGGCAATACCTCCGTCACAGTTAATTACTTTCACATTATTTTCCTTTGGATATCCTTCTGTACAAATACAACTATAAACACTATATATTATGTTTAAAGGAAAGAATACTAATATGTGCTTCTTGAAAATTCTATGTTCTGGACAGCATTGAAAACCACTAGGCTCATTTGACTTCTAGCATAGTTTGTCATAACATTCCGTTGTATTCCGTGGTACCTCTCTGTGAACGGCTCAATGTGAAAAGAAAGGGAATATCTGTCAAAGTCTACATAATATAAGAAAGTCTATCCCATACAATTGTCAAATTAGACACTTCAAAATGATGTTCACATATGATATTTATTTTGGTACTGAGGGAGAATTATTGATTATCTGTGTGGAAATTATTGTTATTATAAAAATAGCAAAAAAAATTACAAATCTGTTTATTTTTACTTAAATCTATGCAAATATTTATGACTTCAAATAAAATAATTAGAAAACCTTTATGTATTTTCATACGATTCTTAATGGAAATGTTTTTAGTAACGAAGTGTTAAGGTATAAAAAATTCATCATTGGATTTTCCTATCAAAAAGTCTTATCCAATGTCTACTCCAATAAACACTACTGAAGAGCTGCAGTTTAGAATACACCTGAAATTAACACATGAAAAACAACACTCAAATCTGCGCAATTTTGTTTTGCCTGGCTCATGAAACTCTAGCAATTTTCCACCAAAAATGAATATAAAGTGTTCTTTACATATTATTCTTACACATGCGTTACCAAACCTTAGGGATTACGAACTAAAATGTTCCTTAGATATCTTAATTTGCACGAATAGTACAAAAATGAATTATTAAAACAAATACTCGAACTTACATTGCCAGTTTTAACAGACTGACCTGAGATCTACATTGTTAGGGGAAAAAAAGATGCACCACGAAGGGTTAATGCAAATTGGATACAAATTGATATGCATACAGGTTTCGACGAAAAATGCAAAATTTTAAGTTTGGCGGCCAATGAATGAACACGTGACGCTGCAGCGCATCTTAACTTTGCAACTGGCAGGGTATTAAAGAAGAGAAATTTAGATTCCAGATCATAAATTCTTTGCGAATTTCACTCCGTGTACTCAGGTAGACAGTAACTATGCCTCGCATACAGGTACGCGAACAATATGCGCAGATGTCAGTATTTGAGAGAGGACGTGTAGTTGGGCTGAAAAAAACCAGTTGGTCTAATTGACGAATAGCTCAACATTTGGATAGGAGCGATGCAACTATTAGACGATGTTAGAGGAATGGGTGAACCATGGCCGAACAAAACGTCAAGAAGGAAGCGGCCGGCCTAGAGAAACGACAGAACGCGTGGACCGAGCAATCGTCAGAGCGGCACTCACACCCATAGATTCATCATTATCATCGATCGTACGTGCAACCGGTGCTTCAGTGACCTCAAGGACCATTCATAGGCGGTTCAGAAAAAGGGGGCTGAGCTCGCGGCGTCCATTACGGCGACTACTATTGACCTCTTTACAACGACAAGCCCGTTTGCAGTAGTATTCTAAGCACATCCGAACTGGAATGTCACTGACTGGAGTAGAATTGTCTTCAGTGATGAGTACCGCTTTGAATGACCATCCATGATGGCCAGCGAATACGTGTCTGGAGACACCCCGGATAGCGATAGGATACCAACCTGGCTGTCTTCCGCCATACGGACCGACAACCAGGTGTGATGGTCTGGGGTGCCATTTCATTTCATAGAAGGACCCCTTTGGTTGTCAGCCGCGGCACCCTTACAGCACAGCGGTAGGTCGACGATATTCTACACCCCGTTGTGTTGCCCTTCATATCACGCCACACTGGGCTTACATTTCAGCAAGATAATGCTCTCCCGCACACGTCAAGAATTTCTACTGCTTGTCTTCGTGCTTGCGCAACGCTACCTTGGCCAGAAATGTCGCCGGATCTCTCCCCCAATGAGCCCGTTTGGAGCATTATGGGCACAATCCTCCAACCAGATCAGTATTTTCAAGATCTAACGTACCAATTGGACAATATTTGGTACGATATCCCGCAGGAGGGCATTCGTCTCCTCTATCAATCAATGCCAAGCCGAATAACTGTTTGCATAAGGGCCAGAGATGGTTCAACGCGTTATTGACTTTTTCCGTTTGTGAAGCTCTTTCTCTTGAATAAATCCTAAAATTTTTCTCTAATTGTATTCATTCATTTTTCTGTACATGTACATCATATCTACAGAATTTCGTCTGATTCGCGAGCTAAGTATAGTATCTTCGAAAAATAATTTGAGTATTTTCTTCCAGAAATTTTACCAAGAACATTCTCCTGGCTATGAATTTATCTTACCTCGCTCCCCTTGTTGACTAGTCAAACGGAGTGCGATTGCATTTTCGTCTCTTTACATAAATCCTCCTATTTGTTCACACTGACAAACGGCACGTGCGGAAGGAGTTTAAACAGTCAATGAGAACCCAGGAAAGATTAAACAAAAACTAAATAATAGAAATGTATAGGGCTGATTGATAAATAAAATGCACTCATCTCATCGCGTGGTCAGAAAAATATGTAATACTTCGGATTCGTGCGGTGGCACCAAAGTGAGGGACCTTTAAATAAGATATCAAAGAAAAATGTCCATAACTGACATGGAAGAATGATGACTATTTTGAATGAGGTCAAATATATTAAGTTATAGCAAAAAGAAACTCAGTGTGATTCTGCACTTTTTAGGATTTTCCAGAAAAAAAACCGTGTGAAAAATGTATAGTTAAAAAAAAGAACACTATAAATGCTTCTGACAAAAAAATGATGCATGATTGTTTGGTATAAAATATGTCTTACGAGTTTATAAGCAGAATGAGTAATGTTTCAGTTTCATGCGGTGATTTATCACACATCTGACTCGGGTTAAAGAACTTCTTTATGAATTATCGCACGATTTGAATTGCAATTCATTTTCATACCATTTCGAGTTCAACGAAATATGTTAACATATATCACATATATCACGCAGTGTGATGTCTTTTTAGCGAATGAAGAATTTCTTGGTCTGTAAGAAGAGGGATTCAATGAAATATGTGCAATCTGGGGATGCATTTTGTCTAAACTAGTTAGAGATTTTAGTCGTAATATATTCAGGTTTGATGTTCAAAATACAGGCATCTTTATCGATCTAATTCTTACCACAGAACCTTGAGATTCCTCAAAATAGTATTTATGTTTGAAGAGATCAATGTTTGAAAATCAATAAATACAAAACTGCCATTGAGTATTCAAGATGGCGAATTTCTTGCTTATTATGAGTGTAAACAAAAATAGGTGTTTCAGCCTTGAAAAGATAAGTTAACTCTGGGGATATTTCTAAGAGAAATCGAAATACAGGGTGTTCAACGGGGACAAATTCGGAGGGGTGAAAGTAGGCATCAAGACGAGCAATAATGACATAGGAATGTATGACCGGAAACATAAACCTGACGCTGGAGGGTGCTGTTTACTTAATCGAACCGTACCCCACAAGATGGCCGAAATATCGCATTTTTCTGGAGGAGGTAGAAAACTCAAAAACAAAACAGAACCACACAGGAATGTATGACCGGAAACGCAAACCTAACAAAGATGCAGAAATGAAAAGCCAACATTTCGGCTTTTCATTGAAATGTTGGCTTTTAATTTCTGCATCTTTGTTTATCCTCTAGCTGATCAGGTTTGCGTTTCCAGTCATACATTCGTAGGTGATTATTGCTCGTCTTGATGCCTACTATCACCCCTCTGAATTTGTCGGTCGAATTTTAGAACACACTGTATAAGGGCAAGTACAATTTAAATAAGCTGAGGGGATTGTGTCGGAATGTATCTCATTCATAATGAAAGTCGTTATCAGCGTTGATGCATTTTTATTTCTAACAAACCTGGCAATATTTAAAATTTCTGCTTTATAAGTCAAAAATGAAATATGAATGTAATTGTCCGACTGAAGTATGCCACTCTTACGTTATTGCATCATCTCACCGAATATCATTCAATTAATAGCAGCAGAAATGCGATAGCAAAACCTTCATATAACTGAAACAACTGCAAGTGGTGAAATCTCGAAGGAGATAATACAGAGGCTGTTCGCACATTTTTTAGACGATTTTGGTAAGCGGTAATAAAAAATCGTTTGATGCAAAAGAAATAATTGCAACTGTACTATGTTTTTAAAAGTCAAAATTATCGTCTGCGGCTTGGAAATTTTGTTTTTATTCAAAATGGCGTTTTTAACAAAGCAGTGGTTCGAAGGCTACATTTATGCTCTTTCCGAAGAGAAATATGCATACTCCGTTATCCAAGATCGATGTGAGAATCATGGTTTTATGATATCTAAAGCGTCGATAGGTAATATCGTCAACAAGAAAGGAAAAAAATGTCAAATTGGAGCCTCAAGTGGGACAAAAATTCCAAACAAGTATCCAAGGAAAAAAACGGACATCTTCGACTATTGCAAAGGTACGTTGTTTAATGTTAAAAGAAAATCCCCCTAGTCAAAGGACAGTTGCAAAATCATTAAAATGCTCGGTGTCCACTGTAAACAAAATGATAAACGTTGATTTAAATCTTAAGAAAGCGAAAAAACGCAATGTGCATCGTCTTCTTCCAAATCATATCGCTGAACGCAGGACACGCTGCAGAATTCTATATGAGAAACACTTATCCAAATTAAAATGGAAAACAATTGTCACAATAGATGAATCATGGGTATATTTAAATGATTGCAACAAAAAAAGAGCCATTTATTATCATAAAAGGGGAGAATCAAATTTAAGTACATGGTTCAAAGAATCGAAAGAAAGTTTTTCTAAGGGATTCATGATTGTTGCTGGTTTTTCTTATAATGGCAAGTTAAAAATAAAGAGAGTGGAAAAGAATGTCAAGATTAACTCCAAATACTATCAGAAACATATTTTATAGCCAATTTTTCTGAATGAAATACCATCGCTTTACCCACAGTGCCATGAATCTGTGAGAGTCCATCAGGACAAAGCTAGCAGTCACACATCAAAATCCACTGTAAATTTCCTAAAAGAAATGGATCAAAAAATTGGTATCAAAGCCATACCCTTCACCGATATCCCTACTAAATCTCCCGATGTATCACCTATGGATTTTTGTGCTTTCGGACTTTTAAAATCTGCATTATCCAAACGTCGTCCGAAAACCATTACAGGACTCTGGAAAGCTGTTGAGGAGGAATGGGATAGAATACCTCTTCTGACACTTCAAAAGGCATTATTATCCTGGAAATTGCGGTGTCGAAAGATAGTTCAGAATAAGGGATGTCAAATAGAACATTTAAAACACAAGAATTGTATGTAATTTAGTTTAATGAATACAATATACATCGTCTAAAAAATGTGTGAACAGCCTCTTTAGTTGAATAGGGCATTCACTGAATACGGTGCCACTCGACCTGAAACACAACGGGGAAGCAAACTGTGAACGCATCTTCAACTACCACGCTCAATAATGACCAAGAAAGTCATCCCCATTGGTAAAATGTTATTGATATTCTTTTTTTTTGGGCCGTTTAGGGTTATTACACTTGGCGTGATCTTAAACACGCGCAGTCTATTCATGCTGATTTCAATTATGTTCCGTTTGGTCAGCAATTAGGAATAAATGTCATGGTGTTTTGTTCTTGAGAATGTCCTAGTGTGTTGCATTATCTAATCGCGAGATAATGCGCTATCCCAAACATCTTGCCCGAACTAAATTAAATATACATAAATTCATACATACAAGGAAATGTATATCAATCTGAGTTGTTATTTTCATTGTTAAGCAATTTCAATGTCCCAATTCCGTTTTTCAACAGTGCAAGTTATTAAAATTCGGTAAACAAAATTGACTTATTTTGTTTTTTCGGATGAATGAATCCCGTTACTGATATTATGATAACTTTTAATCAGTGTTTCTGAGCCTTTTTCGGCTCGCGACCCACTTCAGTTCACTTCCCCCTTACTCCTCACCCGGCATATTTTCCTTAAAAGGCCTTTTAAGACGAAAAGAAAAACACTAAAATGCCTTTTATGGAATTTAAATTTCAACTACCATAAAATCTTGAGTATAATACGCACTTTTTTTCACGTTTTAGTGCGCAAAAATGAAGGTGCGTATTATACTAGTGTAAAAAAAAACGTACTTTTAAACATTGAATAAACGACAATAAAATGACTCATAAAATTAAGACTCATAAAATGACAGTATTGTTTGTTTCGAATTAAAAACGTAAGGTTTTTTCTACCGAATTTGACGTTTTCATTTATTTTTATTACAATTTTATTTATGTTAATAAGTATTTGTTCAATTTTTAAATAAAATATGGAAAAGTTATGGGTGCGTAATATAGTCAAATTTTAATTTTTTCCGAAAATTTCGCGCAAAATCGAGCATCCATATTATACACGTGTGCGTATTATAGTCAAGATTTTAAGGTAAATGTTTCGAACTAAATTTGTAAGAAATGGAGAAACATTCATCCCTTAGTCAAAGAAGTGTAAAAGCAAGAACAGAACAGAGCAGAGAAAAAAAAATGTACCTTTGCATTTATTCAGAATTATTTAACAATAAAAATAGGAAAACTAATATGAAAATAAAATTGCTTTATTCTGTCGGGGGAAACTACGATAGTAATTTCAAAGTGACAACACAAACTGATGAAACACAATCTTCACCCATAAATTCGACAGAACCTTAGCTAACTGCAATATCAAAATTGGTTCCACCATTATCCCCTGGTTTAGCATTGTTAAATACCTACGATTAAAACCCTTGATATACCCTTGATAAAAAACTCACTTGGATATACCTTTTACACCCTTGATAAAAAACTCACTTGGAAACAACATATCATAAATAATCGTAATGAATTTCGTAATGCTAAAAGACAATTTTACCCCTTTATTGACCGAAATAATAAATTGAACTTAAATAACAAAATGCTCATTTATAAACCATTCTTAAGACACTTACTTACGTATACTGGGTTAGATTGGTCGTATGCAGCGGATTCCAACATTAAAATTCTGGCTGTTGCTCAAAACATGACTATACGGGAAATCACTAATTCCCCATGGTATTTTCGCGGTGATGACCTTTATAGGGAGATAAATCTCCCGACTATTGAAAACTTCAAAGTCTTGCTATTAACTTTCATAAAATTATACGAAATGATCTTATTAAAAATCTTACCGATTACGACCCTGCTGAAGTAGCTAACAAGAAACGGCCCTATGACATTCATGCTCGTAACTTTCAATAGTTTGTCTCGTTCATTGTTCGTCATCTCGCTTTCTGATTCCAGGATTTGTTTAGTTTCACTTCCCCAACTTTCCTCTTTATATATTGTCATTTCCCTTTGGTCCACGTGACCAAGTGCTTGCTTGGAGCTTCACTCCGTCTTATTATTTTATTTTTTCCCCATGCATTACTTTTACTTAAATTATCGAAGCTTTTTTGTTTCCCCCACTTTGTACTTTCCTTCCTACTTTCGTTTTTTACTGATCACTGAAGTGTTATGCACTGCTATATCATCCTACAGTGGAGGGCCCGGCCCATGTACTGTAATTCCCTCTACTCTTCCTGAAGGATTAAAAATGGAGAAAGTGATATAATTAAAATTAATTTTTTTGAGTTAGAGTGACTGGAACACTCAGAAAGGTCTTCGTGTTCAAATTCAAGAATCCTATGAGAAGATGTTGAGATTATTTTGCATTTAACGTACTCGGACAGGGAATGAAAAAGATTTTGCGATACAAAGCTGGTATATGACATTTTTGGGAAAATTTTTGTGAACACTTCTGATAAGGTCAAGATACACTCACTTCCAAAAGTTAAGCACGGAGCTGTAAAATGCGAAAAAATGGACAAGTACTGCTTTGCTTGACATGAAATGCTGCAAGTAAGTAACTCTATGTTTATTCATGAAACAAAACAAATAAATACATACAGAGATAAAAAAATATCGAATTTTCATAAATTATAAGATGCGTCATATTTGCATCATTAAAAAAAGATGTCTAAATGCAAAACAAACAACAAAAATCGACATTAATAGGGTATGTTAGCACCCCTCACCCTCATACAAAGTGTACAGCGTGTGATCATGCTTGTTACGAGGTGATCAACCACCGCAGAGTCCAATAATCGCCATTTCTTCTGTAGGGCAGTTTCTAATTCTCTGAGAGTGGCTGGAGGTGGGAAACGTTTACATACAGCACGGCCGAGGGCATCCCAAAGATTTTCAATTGGATTAGGGTCTGGCGAGTAAGCCGGCCACTCCATACGCGCAATCCCCTCCCTCTCCAGAAAGTCGTCAACGATGGCAGCTTTATGGGGACGGGCATTATCGTCCATTAAAACGAAAGAAGGACCAACTGCTGCAGCGTACAGTTTCACAGTGGGGTCTAGGACTTCATTTCGATACCGTCCAGCCGTCACAGAACCTCGCCTGTAGATGTGCAGGTCGGTGCGATATCCCAATGAAATCTCTGCCCAGACCATAAGGCTTCCACCGCGGAATGTGTGATTTTCGGTGATGTTCTCGGGCCGATTGCGTGTGCCTTGTTCCCTCCAGACCCTTACACTCTTATCTTCGGGTTGTAGGGCTAATCTGGACTCATCTGTGAACATAACGTTGCCCCAATCAGACACAGTCCAATTCACATGCTGGCGGCACCACTTTAATCGTGCCCCTCTGGATTGGACGGATAAAGGAACACAAACTTATGGTACCCGGGCGTACAGACCATTCATGTGTAGCCTTCGATGAACAGTAGTGGCAGATATCGTCTTACCCATGGCCGCTGCAACCATAGATGTCACACGTGTGGAGGTCGATCTTCAATTCCGCTTGGCTACAACAGCAATATATCGATCTTCTGAGGGGGTCGTAACCCTTGGATGACCGGCTACAGGTCTTCGGACAACTGTTTGGCTGGTTTGGAAATGTTTCCATAATCGTGAAATGACGGAATGATGAACGCCGATGAAAAGAGCAACATCTGTGATAGACAGTCCTGCTTCAATGCGTCCGATAGCCCGACAGCTCTCAGAATCTTCCATTACTCTTCTGGAAGCCATAGAAACACGTCTAGCTTGAAAACAAATCGTACGAATATTCTAAAGACATTTCATCAGCACTTACATGCAACTCCTGTAACTCTTCACAATGCCGGCTTCTTAGACGACTGCCTGTTTTGCATATTTCTGAACGTGAAACCACGATTGTCTGTTACCTAACATATTTGCATACTTCCTTCTACCTTTGAAGCAAATTTCAGCTTCTTTAATTCAGATTGGCTTACGAAAATTAACATTTTCCTCTCCGTGCTTAACCGTGCCGCTCCATGGGAAGTGAGTGTCTGTATATGAATAAACATTATGTATGGGAAAGAAGAACTAAATGAATGAAAAAAGAAACAGGGCTGAAAATTTTTTTTAGTTTCTCTTCTCATATAAATATTCACAAAATTATTTGATTGTAAAAAAAATCATAGCAACAGAGAAATATTCGAAGGTTCTGATTAAATTCTACCAGAAATCCTTATTTAGTTTCCATTATTAAAAGAAAAAGTAACTGTGTTCTGTCCTTAAAGTCCGAAAAACGGGAATAAAATTCAAAAGGATTTCTTAACCAACAAAAGTTTACAGTAAATTAAAATTTAATTTAATTCCTTTAGTTTTCCAGTAGTTACTTTGAGTGCAGATAAGAGAAAAACCAAATGCATAAAAACTTTCAAGCAGAATCCTCGAAATTTAAAGATTTCTTCAGAGTAAATTATAACTGGCCTTTTTCTGTTAAAGAATTGTTTTTGAAAATTGATGTTTTCTTTAAGTTAATAGTATTAAACCGGCATATTAGGAAATCGTTTTTGTTTGAACACAATGAATAAGTTCAGAATTTAATTTGTAGAGTCACTCATATTAATTATTACAAAAACATTCTTTCAGATACATATTTAATCAAAGCTGGAAATATTTGTCATTCTACTCACTTTTTTAATGAGATAAATTAAGGAAAGTTATTGAAAATAAATTAAATTTCTGCAATGATTAGGTAATTTTAAACGAAAGCAACTGAATAAACATTGCATAAAGCAGCTGTTCCTTATCGATTTGCTAAAACGATGAACAGTAAAAACTCTTGAAATTGAAAAACCATATAAATCGTAAATGGCTCTTGTGTTTTTTAAATTATTCAATCGGTGCATATTTCTTTATGAATTTATAGTTAGAACGATTCATCTTAAATTAAAAGATTGTTGATTGTATTAATAGTCTGCTAAGTGCATCTGTTTTACATTGAAAGGTCTTTAAAGCACTGGAATTCATTTTTATAATCTTTACGACAAAAAGCTAATTTAAAGCTATTTTACATTAATATGCTATCTTTTCTCGTAACAAAATTGAAAATTTTGAGCTTGTTAGCATGAATGAATGACTATGACAACTGATAAATATTTTTCAGATTGAATTATAATATTTATTAGAATCTGAAATTAATGTACTTTTATTCGCAAACAGTTTTAAGTAATGAAATTCGAAAAATAAAGAGTCGCATAGCCGATATAGTTTAAGTAGTAGAATGAGGTAATTTGGAGATTTGGTGCTAGTGGATGGTTAATGAAGTGTTCCCCTACAGTAGGAGAAAGCGAAAATGAAATTTTAAGTAGGCCGCAAATTTTAAGAAGCAGCAAATAATCATGTTTGGAAATAAAACAGCAACGTTGAAAAAAATAAATGGAAAAACTTATACTGGCCTACATATCGGGTTTTTCTTCTAAATAAAAGGACGTGAGAAGAGTGGAATATAAAAAAAAAATGAGGCATCCTCACACCACCAGGATAGTTTAATTGGGGAATTACCGTACAATGGGTCAGGAGACTTGGTCTTAGATCCTGAACTAAGCCTATGGCGGTTAAAAGTTTAGAAAAAACTTAAATATATCCTGATAATTAAAAAAAATTTAAAAATGAATTTTTTATCGCATTTTTTCGTAGGTTATAAGTATACAATTGAAGATAATTTTTAGATATTCATTTCTACACAATTTCGGACCTTACGGCAATTTTAGAGAAAGTTGTAATTAATAGGAAATATATATAAGTTACTGTTGAGAAATTTAATCACATGAACCCCAAAAGATATGATTGGTTGGTTGGTTGGGGTTTAATGGCACAAGATTCAGAGAGGATATGCTGTTCCAAACACACAGTAAAAACCTAACAATATATATATATATATATATATATATATATATATATATATATATATATATATATATAAGTCAACATTTTAAATCACAATCTAACAAAACAGATAAAATTATATACGTAGTAAAACCGTGAAAACGTTATAAAATAGTGTGATAAAAGTAGTCAAGTCATAGTTGTAAGAAATAGTCAAATATGGTAAACTAACAGTGGTATAAAAGATTAAAACACAAGTATGCTAAAAGGCAGTGATTAAAGGTCATGAACGAGGAAGATAAAGCGCAGTAGTGGTAATGTAAAAACCTCTAGATGGAGTTCCCAATCCAGATTGCACTAAAGTATTACAAAATAAGGGAAAGTTATTAGATTAGAGGATAAAATCCTGTACTTTTCAACAATCTAAAAATAGAAGGGTTAGGTGTTTCACCTAAAAGATCTTTTAAAGTGAGTGAGGTAGAACCAAAATGTTTTGAGTAAAAACTTGTAAGCCCAGTACAGTCAGTTAAAATATGCAGAATGGTAAGGTCACAGTTGCAGTGAAAGCAGAGGGGGCATTTTCCCCCTCCAGCAAATATTTGTGAGTGACCCTAGTGTGTCCTACCTCAAGCGCGTGATTATAACATCCAGTTTTCTAGAATATAATGGAGACACTGGCCAGACACTGATGGTGGACTTTATATTATGACGTTTATTATCTAAAAGAAGGTTCCATGCTGAGAGCTATTTGTCCAAAATTAAATTCTTAATAGTATGTTTGATATCAGTGTAAGGGACAGGGTGATATAAAGTCGTGTTTGAATCTTGACTTTATATCACCCTGTTGCTGTGTCTGCTAGCTCATTTCCAGTGATCCCGACATTGGCTGGGATCCAAAAATATAAAATACTATATCCCCGACGTTGTTAAAGATAATGAATATCTAAAGTAGTGGAGACCAAACTATTATCACTGTTGCCAGAAACAAATGAAATGTGTCAATGTTAATTATTTGTAGAAAAGCTTCCCAATATCTTACATATTTTTCTCTTTGTGGACATTGATGGCATTGTTTAAAGGAAGCTAAATTAATCTTTTTTTAGTGTGTGTTTCTGGAATAAGACAGAGCGGGAAAATTGTATTCTTAATCTACCTAAGAAACCGAATGTTCTTTTTATGTTGTTCAACTTTACCTCATTAGAGTATTAAAAGCACTAAAATTAGTTTCTACATCATAAGGTTAACAATGTATATTCATATGTGATGAAAACCCCTAAAAAGAGAGCACCCACTGTACATAGTAACAAAAGGTTCTTCAAGTAGGAAGTACAGCAGTAAATTGGAGATGATTAAACATATGTAAAGATGAAAACCCTTAAATCAATGACTAAGCGAGTAATACAAGAAAAACGAAATATTCTCAGTAATTTTATGTCAGAATCCATGTCTGTCTATAAGTTTCCTTTTCAGTATAATAGTTTTTTCAATCCTTGTATGGATTATCTTCGGAAAAGAATATTTAATAAAAAATACATAGAGAGATTTATAATATTTCCTAATGCTTAAACTTAATCCTTTTTGAACCATCGGCAATAGGGATTGAGATTCTAACCCACATCTCTCTCCAGATATTCATCTTTTAACAACTGAATCAACCCAGTGATAGTAAGATCTCTTAATTTATGAATCCTGCTCCTTATACATATATCTGGCCTATATATATATATATATATATATATATATATATATATATATATATATATATATATATATATATATATATATATGTGTGTGTGTGTGTGTGTGTCTGGCCAATTCGCGAAATGGTTGGCTACTAATAGCATTGGTCAAGTCACTTGGCCAAAGCCCGAAATAATTGAGAATGTACGACTACTTCAGGCTTTAGTCTGCCTATTCGCGATACACCCCACAATCAATGTCCAGTTAGCGAATTATCCAAGAAAAATTGTCCTTCTCGCTTTGATTTTAAAGAGATTTTTTTCTACTGTGAATAAACTAAAGGTATTTTCACTGTGATAAAAATATGATTAAAACTGGTATGACCAACTCCCGTTACTGCATTGGCTTTGCATTAGCTATCAAGCTTTGCAAACTCTCTAGAACTGGCCACTTGTTTCTTGGATAATTCGCAAACTGGCCGTTGATTTTCAGGCGTATCGCGAATTGGTCGACCAAAGCCCGAAGTAATCGCAAATTCTCCATTGTTTCGGGCTTTGGTTAAATGATTTGGTCAATGCTAGAAGTATATATATATATATCCTCAAAAACGCTTATGCGCAAATTATGAATCTGATTGTTAATTCAGACGGATAATTTTTTTTCAAACTTCAAACGACTCCTAGGATCTTAAACTAGTATCTAGCAACAAAATAATTCCCTCGGGAGTATTCTGGATTATCAGTTAATACACCTTATCTCGTAATTATACCCCAGATTATTAAAACAACAAGAATACATTTAATATTAAAATGTTACTTTGCCATGCATATTCAATATAAGTTCTTATCTTAATACAAAAGGCAAAATTGTTTTGAAGCAATTTTTCACAGAAAGGCGAGGAAACAATCCCTTTAAATTGTAAAAACGATAGCATATTTCTAGAAAACAATTTAGTACAAGATTGCTTCAGCACGCATTTTGTTTTTCATTAAAACTGCAAACAGAAATAGATTGTTTAACATCAAAAGACATTTCATTTCTAGCCGTCCTTAGTTTTAAAGCGAAAAAGAATATTGCAAATGGAAAACGTATGTTTCTTTCATATCGTTATAAAGAAAGCATTTAATACTTTATGTCCTAGCTTTTCTGTGCCAAATTAAATAAAAACGATTACTGTAAGATCCGGGAAGTATTACTTCTGCAGCTTTTTAAATTTTTTTTTTTACTTTAAACAAATGATACCGCTTTAAATATAGAATTATATATAACTAATATCAGTCTAGTGCTTTTAATAACAGACTGGAGCCAGTTTTTCATGAATAATAAATAATAGTAAATTTATATTGAATTATTGAAGTTATTTTGGTTGCTAACATTAAGAACTTTTTTTGTATATAAATGACTAATTTATAATATTCAGTCGTACATCTATTGATTTCATACTAATACCAAACGTTAGATAAATTACAAATTCAAATTTAACGACTATTTATCAGTAGTAGGTGCCGAGAACGAATCGTCTGAAGTGTTGACTGGTTCATTGTCCAGTCACGCTGCTAAAATGATATGAAAATGTCACATTTTCTACTCTATTTATCTAATAGGCTGTTTATAAAAATTGCAATAAGCTTAAAACACTATTTGATAGTTTTTCTCTGTATATATTTTTTATTTCAAACAGGATAAATTATAGATTTGCTGACGTAGAAAGGGCACCGAGCTCATGAATATCAGTACCATTTAAACTCAGTTACAGCAAGATGGACAGTCTGCCACTATCTGCTGGACTATCTGCTTTTACTTAAAGAGGTTTACACAGTCAACTTTACGTAACAGACAGCTAGACATACGTTACTGCAATGGAAATGTTAAAGCCCGGAACGTTTCGTAATAAATTAGCTGTGAATCGACGTAATCTGTAAGATTTGATAGAAACCTTATAGTAAACATTTGAAAGTATCCTAATTCATTCCATCTCTGCATCGTGCCTTCACATCGGGCCAGCAACAGCAGATATAATGCTTGTGTCAAAATGTTTTCATTCAAACTCACAGTGTTTTCTCATAGGTTTGGTTTGGTTTGGATTGGAGCACCACGGTCAACTTTTGCAACACGAGGGCTAATTAGATCAGGACCTACTGCTTAAAATCAATTCTGAACGACTACAAAAATCCATGCCAATCTTTTTCATTTAATTATTCGAGCCAACAGACTTTGGTATCGAATGCCAGCGCCCTAGCTATTCCGCCACCTTCCGGTGTTTTCTCGTAGGAGTAAGATATTTCCGAGAAAGAAATACACTTCCTCTCAATAGAAAAGTTCGACTTTTCTCAAACTTTCATTATGGTAGGAATAATCTCAACTGTTTCTGAGAAGCAAGCTCGAGTACAAACGAGACCATAGAGATCATCGTAAATCACTTAACAATTCGACATCTTTCGAGCAATTTATCAACTTGTTTAAGTTGACAACCGCAAGAATATTTCATAGTGATGTTTTACACATTACATTATATAACCATAGCCAGCTGACTGTCTTTAGAATAATAACATTTCACTTATAGATATTTATTTAATTTCAATTGATTTTAGAGACACTGGGGCGAAATTACTAATAGCTTCATTTCTCACGTGAGAACACGTAGTAATGAAATTTCTCGCTAATGGATTTTTTCCCTATTCTGTGATTAATAAAATATTTGCATATTATTCTGGGAAATAAAAGTAATGGAAATGCACGATACGGTATTAACCGAAATCAAACAGTGAAGTGAGAGAAGAACACATTTATGACAAATAAATTCTTTACTTTGTGAAGAAAAAAAATATTTAAATTACCGAAATTAGAAATGTTTGAAACTGTTGTGAAAGGGAAATGAAAATATAGATTTAGGAAGAAACTGTGGTTTTAAAGAGGTTTCTTCACTTTTGTTAATTCTTTCCTTGCATTAATTAGATTGAAGGGTGATTAAATTTTCATTTCAGGCGTAAAATTTGAAACACACATTAATGATTCAGTTCATTTGGTGGTCTGGAAAACAGTAAATTGTAGAATATACGTTATTTTCTTTCTCCTTACTGATTTCAACAAAGAGTAAAAAATAGAAAATCTTGTTTTGGGGTCAGTTATAAGTTTTTTTTCCATACATAGAATTTTTAATGATCACATTAAATATAAACTAATGTGTTTGTATCTTTGGTACATTTGTGAGAAATTATTTTCAGAAATATTTCGGAGAAAATAACTTTGTAACAAGCGTATGATACCAATTTCCCTCGAATTAACTCTAAAATTGTGTGCTAAGAAATCTTAATGGCTGACACGGATGTCAATCATCAGTTTATATTTAGGTCCGAGATTTATTACAATTCCTGTTTGATCAATGATTTTGATTTTATAGAGCCGAAATCTTCCTTACTGGGATATATCAAGTACTCAAATTGTTTCAACTTTCCTACAATATGAGTATCTTGCCTAATAAAATAAAAGTTGAATCTAAAATAAAAATTGCTCAAATGAAAGTAGGTAAGACAACAGGAGGAAGGAAAACACAACTGCGTAGTTAAAAAATAACTAAACGTTTATTAAAAAAACATGGAAACTTTCGATAAACAAAAACAGATAAACTCTAATAACAAGGCAGTGAACTTCTAACAAAAGCTAACAGCTAAAAGCTAACTGGCAACCCCCCTCCTCACTCCTATCTCGCTGTTTGAACACAGATTCATCCTACCTTATATATATATAATACTAGCTGAAAACCCGCACTTCGCTACGGAGTACATTCAAATTAAATACAAGGGTCAATTTATGCAATTAATGCCAAAACAATAAATATATATATATTTATAATAAATACGACAATCAATGTATGCAATTGATATAATATATATATATATATATATATATATATATATATTTATAAAAAAATTGTAAAAAGATACGTATTTTTATAGACAAAATAATGTAGAAGAAAATATTCAAATTAAATCTAATAGGACATACTAAAGAATATAGTACAGTTTCAGGAACATAAAATCTTTTACTGTATTTAATTAATTTTTTTTTTGGATAATGTCCAATCGTCTGCCGCATTAGCAAGAAAAAAATTGTTTTTGTCTATTTAGTTATTATGCACGTGACGATAAATTTATTTAAAGTACCAGAAAAATAAATCACGTAATCAGCATTTAATAAATTAAATTCTAAAAATTAATCTTTAAAAATTCACCAAAAATCAGAAAATGGAGGTAAAGATTCAAAATAGATCTCATTTTAAAGGAAGTTTTATGATCTTTCTCGTGATATAAATTTTATAATCCTCAAATTATTGTTTTAAATTTAAACTTAAAAAAAGTTACTAAAAGAGTTTAAAAATTTAATTTTAAAAAATCTAAGAAGAATTTTTAAAAAATCTTTCTTAGTTCACCCCTACACTACAAGAAGAATCGCCATGCAAAATTTCAGCCCTTTAGGTTCAGCGGTTTGGTCTGTGCGTTGTATGTCAGTCAGTCAGTCAGTTAGGGAACTGTTTTATAAACATAATATTGAATAACTTCTGAAATGAATCTGCATACTGCAAAAGTTATCGTAGAAAATGAACTATATTTAAATTATAATGAGTGTAGTAGGTAGCGTAGCTACGCCTCCTTAAATCCCGTGCTATTAATGCGAATTCAGGTTCAAACTGAAACACCGCAAACTTTAAATGCCGTAAAGCAGTGGTGCTCAAACTTCTTTCGACCACGACCTATTTTCTTTAAACAAAAAATTCACGTGACCACAATGAAAATCTATTGGTAATAGCAATTTAAAATAAATAAATAAATAAATAAATAGGAAAATGTTAACAAAAGAATAGAAAAAGGAATTACGCAAATTTCGAGAAATTATTTAAAAAATCAATTAATTTTAGATTTTGGGTGTATATTTACTTTGCATAATAGCAATTAAAACACGTCTTCCTTACTATCTACACTTTTTTTGGGGGGGGAGGGGGAGACAAATCTCGTATGAGTAAAACTTTATATTTAAATATTAATATGTATTCGTATTTAATTGAGGTAAAAAAATTTAAATTTAAATTAAAAAAGAGCATTATCTTAAAATTATAAGCTTCAGAATAAAACATTGAAAATTATAAACTTAATTTATCTACATAAATCTAAACTAGAAAAAAATTAATGAGATGGGTTAATTTGGACTCAGTATTTTCTCAATATACGGTGAAATATTTGAGAATACCACTCTCATATCATCGTTGTTAGGTTTTTATAGCTACTCATTTTGGAAACCTAGTCTCGAACAGAAAAGTAAACGCGAATGGAAGCATTATACCTTTGAAAGACTGTTTGACACCTTATTTAACAATATCATATTTTTAACATATAAAAAATATAAATAAAATATTAAAAATATGTAATCATAGAAAGTTGAAAGCATGGTTTTTATTTAAATAATTCAGTATGATAAAAATTTACTTCAGACTATCCGCGACCCTTCCAAATTTTTTCACATCCCTTCTGTGGGTCGCGACCCACAGTTTGCGCACCACTGCAGTAAAGCAATAGACAGATAGAGTAGATTGAGTAAAGTTGTCAGGGTAAAAAAACTATTTAATTCCATAGTTTTCCCTAACACAAATATATGTTGCATTTTACTACTTCACAAAGGCCTTTTTCAAAATTGTTATTAATCACACATATTAAAAAATGTGGGGCATATTTGTGCAAAGGAAAACTTTTATAAAAACTTAAAAATAAGGTATAGGTTAAAACATGGTATAAAATGTTTGTGTCTAAATCATCCTCTTAGTTCATTATTTGTGTTCATTTTTCTAGATATTTTCTCAACAGGCTTGATAAGATCATGAATACTGAATCTTGATTCACAAAGAATCTCTTAGTTTTTTCTCCGACTTTAAATCAATTTCTTTCTACGTTCGCTCCAAAGTATTACAGTTCTACTTGAGGGATCAGAGAGTGATCCATTAAAATTATGATGCACTTTTAATTTCCACTGGAGAAGAGGTTTAATGCTTTAGAATTTCTAGGTCTGCTATTGAAAGGAGGTGAATATGGTATATTTTGAAAGATAATACCATCATAGAGGTCAAATATGATACAGTCTCCATAGAAATTCCTGTACCGAAGTAGACTATTTTACAGAGGCTGTTCGCACATTTTTTAGACGATTTTGGTAAGCGGTAATAAAAAATCGTTTGATGCAAAAGAAATAATTGCAACTGCATTATGTTTTTAAAAGTCAAAATTATCGTCTGCGGCTTGAAAGTTTTGTTTTTATTCGAAATGACGTTTTTAACAAAGTAATGGTTCGAAGGCTACATTTATGCTCTTTCCGAAGAGAAATATGCATACTCCGTTATCCAAAAACAATGTGAGAGTCATGGTTTTGTGATATCGAAAGCGTCGATAGGTAATATCGTCAACAAGAAAGGAAAAAAACGTCAAATTGGAGCCTCAAGTAGGAGAAAAATTCCAAACAAGTATCCAAGGAAAAAATGGACATCTTCGACTATTGCAAAGGTACGTTGTTTAATTTCAAAAGAAAATCCCCCTAGTCAAAGGACAGTTGCAAAATCATTAAAATGCTCGGTGTCCACTGTAAACAAAATGATAAACGTTGATTTAAATCTTAAGAAAGCGAAAAAACGCAATGTGCAACGTCTTCTTCCAAATCATATCGCTGAACGCAGGACACGCTGCAGAATTCTATATGAGAAACACTTATCCAAATTAAAATGGAAAACAATTGTCACAATAGATGAATCATGGGTGTATTTAAATGATTGCAACAAAAAAAAGAGCCATTTATTATCATAAAAGGGGAGAAAAAAAATTTAAGTACATGGTTCAAAGAATCGAAAGAAAGTTTTTCTAAGGGATTCATGATTGTTGCTGGTTTTTCTTATAATGGCAAGTTAAAAATAAAGAGAAAGGAAAAAAATGTCAAGATTAACTCCAAATACTATCAGGAACATATTTTATCGCCAATTTTTCTGAATGAAATACCATCGCTTTACCCACAGTGCCATCAATCTGTGAGACTCCATCAGGACAAAGCTAGCAGTCACACATCAAAATCCACTGTAAATTTCCTAAAAGAAATGGAACAAAAAACTGGTATCAAGGCCATACCCTTCACTGATATCTCTACTAAATCTCCCGATGTATCACCTATGGATTTTTGTACTTTCGGACTTTTAAAGTCTGCATTATCCAAACGTCGTCCCAAAACCCTTACAGGACTCTGGAAAGCTGTTCAGGAGGAATGGGATAGAATACCTCTTCTGACACTTTAAAAGGCATTATTATCCTGGAAATTTCGGTGTCGAAAGATAGTTTAGAATAAGGGATGTCAAATAGAACATTTAAAATACAAGAATTTTATGTAATTTAGTTTTGTGAATACAATATACATCGTCTAAAAAATGTGTGAACAGCCTCTGTAGGCGGTACTCAACCCGTCGGTCAGAACATGATTTATTCCCCGCTTATTGGGAACATCTGTCTGTGAGGCAGATATTGATGGACTATCTCTTTTGCAGGTATTCCTAACTAGATTTTCAGGTTTGCATAGGCAGTTACAGCTTTTTATTTTCAACAATACTCTATTTTAAACTTCTGACAAAAGGAAATTAGAAAAGAACAAAATATATTTTTATATTTAATTTAAAAAAATTTCTTTTTAAGGAAATCAGTCTTACTCAGCCTTCGTTTCAAAACAGGTAACATTAATTCGATTCTTTAATGCTTAAATAAACAATATATCTTCATTTTTATAAAAGGAGAATGATATGAAAATTTTCACACATTATTTAAAAGGAAATTCCCAAAATGAATTTCCAAGTCAGAATTGAGAAATAAACAGAGCAGGATTCTAAAAGTATGAGAATCTAGGCATAAGAATAAAAAAACAAAAATCTACATAATAAAATCCAAAACAAAAATCTATAGGGAAAAAGTTTTTTCGAAATCTAGAATTATTAAAATCTACAAGGAACAAAAATTCAAAAAGGAACAGAAATATGAAATTATCAAGAAAGAAAAATATTTAACAAATAAATATTGTAAGGTTTACAGTAAATAATTGTTTACAATAAATAAACGTTTTGGATGAAATTGGAATGAATATTTCAAAATATTTTGAAATAATGAAAACACAATGGTGGGAACATTTGACTACCAGGCAGATACTGAATAATACATTAGCAAGAACATCTGATTGACAGGCAGATATTTAAGCTTACAATATTAGCAATATCCGTCTAGTAGACAGACAATGTTCTATTAAAATGGCACATAACGGAACCATAGAAGGCTGGCGTCACGAATCACCCGTTCCACAATGAAGACAAGATGTTGACTGAAGCACTTGTAGACTCACAGTACCAAAAGGTTGAAGGGTGGGGCCCGCAGCGTTGAATAAAGAAACCATAGCTGTCTCAGAGACAGATGTTCTGATCGAATGGTTAATCTGTAATATGCCCCAGTCTGAGATTCATCGTCATCCAAGTTACATAATTACTGTAAATACAACAATTAGCAGCAATAATCAATTTATACGGCTTAAAATAGTGTTTAATCTATCAAAGAACATATCCTGACTGCAATAATACTAAACAACTAAATTTCTATTATATTTAATGTGGGAATTCTGACTGCATAAGCAATCAGGTCTTGCTCTTCCAAGTCTACACTTAGAAACTTAATATATCCTGAAGTTAACAGTCGGTCGAATTCCACTTCCGGGAAAAGAAAGATTATGCAGAAAGTCCGAAGAGGTGTACAAGAATACTAAGCAGATGCTCACACACGTGCTGAGGCTTTGAGAGTTCTATTTTTGTTTTTATCGCTCTTCTATTTAATCGTGGGAGACAGACTGAAAATTAGTATTAACATTTCAACAACAATAAAGAAAACTTAATGTCTTGTTCTTAGCCATTCGAAAGCTAAGTTCGAGTTAATATTGAAAAGGAAGAATATAAAGAATCAACTTTATTGTCTGTAATTCGTCTAGAAGTCCTTGCAAAGTAAACTTGACAGTCCATGGTAAAGAGAAACGGTATTCTTGCATTCAAATTCATCCTTCATCATCAGTCAACACTAACATTTATGCGGATACTTTTTGATAAGATTTCCCTCGTAAAGATTTCAGGAAACTTTGAAGCATATCGTTAATATTAAATACGTAATGGGTAGAACTACTAAATTGTTTGGAATGGTGATTTTGGACAGAGACACATATAATTATGTTAAATCGTCATACAATTATAAAAGAAATAATTTTTCGTTATATCTGATTAAGCATTTATGAGTGCCATAAACAGTTTTAGGAAAAATTTGGGGTTTCATTTTCACTATTAAATGCATGAAAGTGGTCTCTTATGATGTATGTATATGGGTGTATGTGCAATTTAAATATTTTTTTTTCTAATGCGGAGGCACTTGTTGTGAAACATTCGACTTTAGTTATTCACCGCGAAGATTCGCTAGCTACTTTATTATAGGAGCAACATTTAGGTGAGCCAGCATTCCTCCGTATGAGGGGAAAGAAATGGAACAACAAAGCCGCATTCGGGAACAATTTGAATATATAGTAAATATATGTATTTGACATATATGTATTTTTATAATCGAGAGTGATAAAGTACTAGCAGCATAAAATCTAAAATCGTCAGCAGCCTTCCAATTATTTACCAATTAAACATATTGCATTTTCTATAAACATTTCAAAAAGTATTATTTATTGGCGGTCTCAATGTTTTACATTATATACAAAAAAGCGTTCATTCTACAGTATGACCATTACTATCAAATCACAGGCAAAAAAAAGTTCAAAATTAAAATTATTAAAAATATATAGAAATGATTTCAGGTCACTGTGGTCAACATACATCAATGAACAAGACACCAAAAGATGCAAAAGCATATTTAAATATTTCCTTTCCATAGGGCTAGAAACTAATGCATATTTCAAAAAAATACTAGAGAATAAAATACGAAATTTAAAAAAATACGAGAGAGAATTCGTACGAGAGAATAAAAATAAATAAAAAGATATATGATTCTTAAAACAGAACTAGCTGGTACCTGTCAAAACATGACAGCTAGATAGTAAATAAATGTACTAATACACAAATTATACTCAACATATCATTACCAAATGTTCAAAATCATAATAATGCGGAGAAGCAAATTAATGTGTTTAAACGGCCTTGTGAGTGAGTATCTAAAGCCAGATTTAAAAATGTCACTGAGCATGCGCAGAAAGCAATTTTTTTATTGTAAATTATCGCTAATTAAATGGCACGAAATAAATAATATCCATCGGGTTTAATCTTATATTTCACAAACATAATTATCATAAAAATAAAAATGGCAGAGAGAGATCTAGAGAGACTCGACGGAATAAACGTGTTTATCATTAAAACATGCCCCTGAGCATGCACAGAAACAGTGAGTATCTAAAGCCAGATTTAAACATGCCACTGAGCATGCGCAGAACTCAATTTTTAACTGTAAATTATCGCTAATTAATTAAAGTTGTGGTTTCAAAAACCAAGTTTGACAAATCTATAGATTACAATCTTTTGTTTAAGACCAAAATGAAGTAAATTGATGCATTAGCTTTCTCTCACGGACTGCCTAAAAAGGCGGCTTAGCAACTTAAATATATAGATTGGAAGTTTATTTAGTAAACTGTTTTGAGTCTTCAGAGCTGAAACACCTGTTTTCAAGTGGGAAAAATATAAAGAACTTCTAAGTTTATTAATTTTCGTGACACTTTTTAACATTATTTTTTTCTTCGGGTTATTATTAGTTTTTTATCAGTAAGTTACGGTTATGTATTTATATCTGTTGTTTCTTCGCGGAGCAGTGGATGCTACAGTTAAGTCAATGCAGTATGAGCAGAGTCCGTGAATTTTAATTAATCATAATTCCATGTTTACTTGTTATTTTAAAAGATCTTTTATATGTAATAACTTTAAAATCGGAAGCTCAACTTAGCTGGGGTTGAAAACCTTTATTACACGAGAGTAGAAAAAAAATTTTAAATGCAAATTCAAAATAAATTTGGAGCTGTGTCTCTGTTTATTGAAATATTAGTTTGTTTCTTAATATATTACAAAGCAAAATGTAATCAGTCGCTTGGATGCTCATTTACAAAATCTTTTGACCAATAATAATTAAACCTAATGACCAATAATAATTGCTATTCCTCCACAGTCATTTATAAGATGTACAGACACACAAATTCTTGCAGTAGCCTAAAATATTTACTTTAGGATCATAATACCAAATCCCCTTTTACTTTGAAAATTATGAAATTTTTGATAAATTTAATTTCCCATTTTACAAAAAAATCTCTTAAAACATGTACATTAACTGCTACACTATCACTGTAATTTAAATAACTTTTAATTATCGGTAATTTTTGTATTTCTTTAAAAAATAAAAATTGATAATAGCTTGATGAAAGAAATAAATCAAAATTATGAAATGATATTGATGTCTGGCATTACCAAAAAACACATTATCTTAACCTTTGCTGGGCATTTAACTTTGTCCTGGACAATTTGGAATCAGTAAATTTGTGTAAGCACTTGTATCCGTTCTCGACTTTCCTATTGTCTACTGGCTAATAACATTTCACAACCGTCCTGACATCTTTACCTCCATTACGTTTCAACTAAATGAAGTGTCAACTACAGAGGCCATTGAATCTTTATGGGCCTGACGTAATTAACTAATCTGATTACGTAACAAATCTAGCTTTCAGGGTTGTTTCAATGTTTGTAGAGCTGTTGTTTCGGCTGGTACTGTTCTTTTATCTTACGCGGTGCATTAGATCTTTGTTGCCGTAGCCACGTGATGCCAAAGAGAATATTTGCAAATGAAATAAAAATTATAAAATCTCTGTAAATACGTTGACGGTGCATAACTATCGTTATACGTTTTCACATAAAAGTGAATCTCTTAATTTTGTTTAAAATTAATTTTTTAAACTAAATTTTTTTCCAAATGTGGTAGAAATTTTTCTTTAGGACATACTGTCCATCCACACCACGATTTTTATTGGCTATTCTATTATGTGAGGACCAATATTGCTCCCTGTGAAGAGACAGCACAAGAATATTCGTGCCTTAGTTGAAACTCGAAACCAAGCTCACTCAGAGGATTGGTTTAGTTTGGAGCGCTACGGTCAACTTTTTGCTACACGAGGGCTAATTAGACCAGGACCCACTGCTTAAAGCCAATTCCGAACGGCTACAAACGTCCATGCCAAGAGTGGGACTCTGGTACCAAAAGCCAGCGCCCTAGCCATTTGGACATCGTCCGGCACTCAGTGGAAGCTTATGGACGCTAACCACCACACGACGTAGGGAACCCTAAAAAGTCATTTGATTCAACTCTTTTTAAAAGTAAATATTGTACTAAATGCATCCAAGGGGAAGTTTAAATGATTTTTTTTATCCTTTCATTTTGCATCATGGACACATCTAAATTTGGTTTATATCGTTATCTCCTTTAAAAGTACCGTCAAAATGCGGTAACATTTACCTTTGCGGGTAACTTTGGCCGAACAAACGAAAAAAGATTGTATGTGCTGTATATACACAAAGGAAAGTGATTATCACTTATTTATTGCAAGGGCCAATAGGTATAATATACATATAGGTATATTATAATACGTTTGTTGAGCGAAAGTTACCCGCAAAGGCCAAAGTTACCCTAGTTGACGGAAGTTGCAGTCTTACGTGCGTAGGAGTTTAGAAATATAAATTTTTACATAAAAATTCAGTTAAGTAATACACTCTTAATTCATAATAAAATGGTGGCAACAATCTGATTATCCTCAAGGCTACTTAAGTTAAGGGGATGAGATCGGTCTTAAATGGGAATAAATAATAATAATAATAATAATAATAATAATAATAATAATAATAATAAAACTGCAAGTCATGTCAGGGTGATTCCAATAAACTTGTATCAACTGCGACAATCTTATTTAACTGATTATAAACTTACTTTTTTTTTACTTCTCATCTATGTTTTGATAAATACAAGTACAACTCAGGCATTCATACTTAATTAAAATTTGTGCTTAAAAATGTTTAACCCACTTTTATCTCAAATTTCATCGCAAAAACAAAAGCTGATTTATTTTTAATATTTGTCTTTAAAAAAAACTTTATTGTCCTTAAAATAGCCCCTGTGCACTTGTTAAAGTTAAAACAAAAGGGCTGCGTAAAGAAACATAAATTAAAATGCCAAAAATGAAAAAAAAAAGATGATGAAGTGTAATGCTAGTTTTGCTATGATCCAGAAAGCACATTATTCAAGAATAATTACCAGATGCTCCACTTTTCCTTTGAACATTCAATTTATCATTTTAGAAAATTTCTTATTAGGAAGGGAGAAGACAATTTTCTTGTGTTATGCACATACAAATATTTATATTTTCTGAGTGAAAAGAACTTTTATCTCCTAATATGAAATCAAAAGAGCTTAATTAACACATGCTAATTAACTCATGTTATTTTACTTTTTATACCTTTAAATTGTGATTCTGGCGAGTGCTTTTTAAATGTAGGCTTATTACTTGATTCGAAACTTCTTTAAATTAATATATTTCAAACTTTCATACCCATATTAAGTACAGTTCGTTAAATATCCTTCATTGCAATGGATGACATAAAAAAATCCTTTGTTCCCTAGTTAATAAATGCCGACATTTAGGAATTGAAAGTGAGATATAACAACAGCTTTTTTCCAAGAAAAAATTTGCATTCATATCTTTATGTCAGACTGGCCCCTTTTTATTTTTCGGTTGAGTTCGTTGATTCTGAATTGTTTTGTTATGTTCTAGCATAATTTAAAACAATCTTTTGATTTCAATGGTTTCATGAGTCGTTTACTTTTCTGTGGTTTGTGTCTTACTGACCTACTTTTCACAACAGTTAGTGCTGCCAACTACAGGTTAAAAATGTAGAAAACATCGCTTCATCTTTTCTAATTGTGCCTGCCAAGCAACTACTTCCGTAAATAAATTTTAATTATTCGTGATATGTTTATCTTTTGTCGATTTTTTCTTTTATAGTTGCCTTACTTGCGATAATGTATTCCTTTCTTTTTCAGTTTATTGAGTTTAGGTTCGTCCCCCCCCCCTTCCATACAGAAGAATTAGATATTTTGCGTTTTTGATTCTTTAATAAGGTAAACCTTACGGGATTTTCCTAATAAGAACAATAACCAAACGTATTATATATAATCATCCCAAAATGACAGAACAGTATTTATAATTATCAATAAACAACACAATTAACTCTCAAACGGTACAGTGGTTGGAGAAGAAATAGTTGGTACGGTTGGGTCGAATCCGCCCCGATCTCTTTTTTGATAAGGTTTTTGGTAGAAATAAGTACACAGTAAGCATTTTTGTTGTATAATAACATTTATTGATAATATTTCACATGAAATAAGACCCTTTTTGAAGAAAAATGACCAACGAATTGCAATTTTGTCAAACAAAGAAAATCTCTTTGGCATTTTCATAGAATGTTGTGTATATCAGGTCTAATATGAAATTTAGTCTACCTTGTGTTAGAGGTTAGTGAAACCAACTCTCTGAGCACAATAACTAAAAAAATAATATATATTGACATTTTTGGTCATCAAAATCGAAATAAAAATTTTAAAAATCTAAATTAAAAATTTTTAAAAATGACTAGAGATCATGAATAATGTTTTTTAACAAAGACACTCGTATTTACTTATTTGTACACTCGTAGGGTGGTCTAGTAGGTCTATCTGGTAGGCAGTGTTGCCAACTTGGGGGTTTTCCTCTAAATTTGGTGGTAAGTTGGATGAAAAGGGGTATATTTAGGAGCATTTTGTGGGGGGGGGGGGGCATTTTTTAATATTTTGTACAATCGAAACGAGTTTTTTTATTAGATTTTAAGTTCCATACATATGTCAAATGTAAATAAACCTCCATTTCGTTATGTAAGTGTGTATTTTCTATTTATTTCAATTTATCTCTCAAACAGGATGCCTGTTTTGAACCAGAATTTCTTTTAGAAAGATCTAGGGTGATCTCAAGTTGGTGTTAGGGGGAAACAGGGGAATTTCGAGATGGCGATAGGGGGAGGCGCTTCCTAGAGGTTGGCAACACTGCTGGTAGGGTACCTTGTCAACTCGATATCTTGCAATGACAGGGGAGAGTCCGGGAGGGGGAAGACACACCCTTTGGTCGGATCCGACACTCACTATACCGTTAGAGGTTAATTTTATCACAATAAGCAACTCACGAGAAAAAAAAACACCTGTTTTATTTTTAACAGATATAGTATAGATTACATATTATAAAAATTTCCTTTTCTCTACCACTTGTTAGCAGAGTATGGCTACATTGATAAACTTACATCAGGAAACATTTTCTATAACCAAAAAATTATTCATTTTACTTTAGATAGATATTATAGCATTGAAATTGCAAGATCCTGGCTCTGTTACATGGCCGCACTTTTTCGAGCTTGAAATTTTTACTTTCAAGTTCTGCAACGGCATATTTAGTATGTCGTCCATATTCATACATGGGAGGTAATGTTGCTCGCGTCCGTGATATCCTTAAATCACACGTGCATCCTGGGTGGTGCCAAATGAGTAACAATTCAGGCTGCAGGCTCACCGCGAAGAAAACGAGGAACTTTTGCTTTTCTGTACTCCAGTGGAATTCAGGCGGATTGTCGAGTGCAAACTTCTTAGAGGTAATCAAGAGACAATCTTTGGGAACATTTATTAGATTAAGAGCTTCACAGAAGGCGAATTGTATTAATGATGGAGATACGGGCATATTAAAAACACAAGTGTCCCCAATTGAGAGTTGTCTAAAATTATTGGATGAATTTGATGTTACAGAATTGACGGTTTTGAATACAAACTTAGTAAACCCTCTAGACTTTATGGACATGGAAAACCACCTGGAAATAGATAACACGGTAAGAAAGGAATTCTAGAATCAATTTTAAGAACCACCTCATTGTGTGTATTGGATGAGAAATATCCTGAGTCTGAATGGACTAGAATTTACACAGACGGTACCAGGCTTCAAGATAAGACTGGCGCCGGGGTATATAGCAAATTATTTTCCCATTCTGCTTCTGGTGGAGGAGGCATGTCTAGCTTTGATGCTGAAATCCAAGCAATTTCATTGGCAATGAACAGCCTCATATTGAATACCAACCTATTTACTAAAGCTGTAATTTTGGTGGACTCAATGGCTGCAATGCAGGCTGTTACGACGAATCGTAGCACTGAATTGCCTGGTATCTCCCAAATAAAACAAAATATTAAACTCCTTGAAAGCAATAATAAAGTGATAGTGTTTCAATGGATTCCATCGCACGTTGGCATTGAGGGTAACGAAAGAGCCGACTCGTTAGCAAAGAAGGGAACCCTAGAACAACAGATAACTCATCCAATCTCTACAGGCTCAATAAAAAAAAACATCTACAACAAAATCTCTTTAAAACTTAAGACAGAACAGAACTTGCTACCTAAAGGGAAACGTTGGGAAGAGATCCAGGACAGCTGGAAAGACTATAGTCGAAAATCCCGTACAGAATCTGCGGCACATTTCAGACTTAAAACAGGCCACGAATGTCTAGCAGAACATTTAAAACGAATTGGCATCCTAACCAAAAGTGAATGCCAGGTCTGCAGGGCAGGCAATATGAATGCAGATCACATACTTACATGCCTAGGACTTGATCCGGAAGCCCAAAAAAGTGAGAATTTTATCAAATTATACTGGGACGCTAGAGATTTGATGAACTTTCTATGAACTTTTAATACCTTTTATCTGACTTTGTTCACTGTTGTGCTTTATGCATATGTTCAATACTTAGTTCTTTGCTGTTTGTGTTGCCTGTAAATATGGATTAATTTTCTAAATAAAGCCATAGGTTAAAAAAAATATTCATACACCTTCGATGCCAATATTTTTTATTTTTGTTCCATGGAGTATAGGCCTGGGCTTCAGTCCATCGCAAGAATTCCATTTGTATGAAAATACTCCAAGGAGAAATTTTCATTGTGTGAAAAAGAGTTTATCCTTTCGGATGTGTAACGAAAAAATATTGAAAGAAATAAAAAATTGGTATTCAGTGATGATCCAAAAGTTGCTGATATTTTGTGGCTAATGATATTTTGTAGTTGCCTTTAAACCCCTCATCTGGTATGCCTCCTCCTGTTCCGTCTTCACAAATTTCAATCTCTTTTAGTGACGTTGTGCTAGAATACCTCCAGTAGTCAAAGCGAATCTTTGCACCCACTCTAGACAACTGTGTACCACCGTTTGGGTACATATGTAGAGGGATTAAGAATTTCTTGTTCATGATCCTATTTTTTTTAAGTCTGGATTTATATTATACTAGCTGAAAAAACGCACTTCGCTAAGGAGTACATTCAAATTTAATACAATGGTCATGTATACAATGAATGCGAAAAAAATAAATATATATATTTATAATAAATACGACGATCAATGTATACAATTGATGTAATTAATTTATTTATATATATATATATATATATATATATATATATATATATATATATATATATATATATATATATATATATATATATATATTTATAAAAAATCGTAAGGGATATTTTTAAAGACGAAATAATGCAGAAGAAAATATTCAAATTAAATCTAATAGGACATACTAAAGAATATACAACAGTTAATAAAGTACAGTTCGAAGAACATATCTTTTACTGTATTGTAATATTTGTTTGGATAATGTCCAATCGTCTGTCGCATTAGCAAAAAAAATATTTTTTGTCTATTTCGTTGTTATCACGTGACGATAAATTTATTTAAAGTACCGGAAGAGTACATCCCGTGATCAGCATTTAAAAATTAAATTCAAAAAATTAATCTTTAAAAATTCACCAAAAATCAAAAAACGGAGGTAAAGATTCGAAAAAATTTTCATTTTAAAGGAATTTTTATGATCTTTCACGTGATATAAATTTTATAACCCTAAAATTATTATTTTAAATACAAACTTAAAAAAAGTTACTAAAACAGCTTAAAAATTTAATTTTGAAAAATCTAAGAAGAATTTTTCAAAAATCGTTCTTAGTGCACCCCTACACCATAAGAAGAATCGCCATGCAAAATTTCAGCCCTTTAGATCCAGCGGTTTGGTCTGTGCTTGTATGTCGGTCAGTGAGTTAGTCAGTTAAGGAACTGTTTTATATATAGATTGACAGATAATTTGAATGATAGCCATCACCATTCAAAATGCGATACACTGCCGATTTAGAGACCTTCATACCTGTAAAAAATTAAATGTTTAATATTGCACAATTCATGAGGTTATTAGGCGTGGAATGTAGTTCTCTTTAAGCGTAAAGTCAATATCAGTAGTCGACGAGTTTGCACGTCTTTCATGCCTTTTCATCTCATCAAACTTAAATAATTCGAAACAAAAAATAGGAACGACTTCGAAATTCATCAAATCAACATGTTATTTCAGTAATGTTTATCAATATTTCCTTGCTCCTGAATGATTCAGTCTTTATCGACGTTCCAAATTTTTTAATACACTTTCGAAAATGGAACGTTGACTGAAGTCTCGAAAATACTTGATGTTCAAGATGGTTAAAGCTTTGGTACCAAGAAGATATCCACCATCCATATGCTTCCCTGGGCCCAAGGTAGTCTATCGGTAGCGGGTCTGTTTTCGGTATTGGGTGTGTGTGTGCTCGGATAGAATACCGAAAAGCGCTGTTACACACATTCGTGTCTAGGCCAGATAAGGGCATGAAGCACAAAATTTCACACATACATTAGGCAGTTGCTCGTAGGATGGAGATTGATACGTAAACATTTTAATGAAAAGGAGACAGTCGTAAAGGCGAGAAAGGATATAGAGAGCAAAACATTATCGGAAGAAATTTTATTTATCCTAGCTTGGTCAAGACAAACTGGTAGAAGTAGCCATCGCCCTTTGACGGGAGAATAGAAAGGGAAGACGCGTGTTACATTGCAGTGGATGACTTAGAGGGCAAAAAGAACATGGCCTCCAAGACTGACTAAGTTACAAGAAAGCGAGCAAGGGAGCCTTAATATCTTCTGTTCAGCATTATATGATGAATGTCTTCCGATTTTAACTCTAGGGCTTGCAGTTATTCAATTGGCTACAGCGGACATATGACCTACACATTGCAGGTATGAGTAAAAGTCGCGTGGTTTTCGAACAGGTGATGTATGATAACATAGTCGCGTGGTTTTCGAGATCACGCGCTTTCTGCTTTTTGTAAAAGAGGTTGTGGTTTATCGAAAAGAGAATATACTTTAAAAATAATTTAGGAAGACGCGTTTATTCGTTATATACACACACACACACACACACACACACACACACACACATATATATATATATATTTATATATATATATATATATATATATATATATATATATATATATATATATATATATATATATATATATATATATATATTTATTTATTAATTAATTAAACAAGAGGAAAGAGTTTAAATTTCCTCCAAAAATCAATGATTCCTTATATGCCAATCCAGTTTCACCTTTTTGGACTTCCAGAAAAATATAGCAGAGAAATGGCAGTAAAATATTATTAAAGATAAAGGCGAGACATTACAATAATGTGTCAAATTTTCTATGCTCTTAGAAGTCCTGAATCGAATTCCGTCAACAAAACAAAAACGTAGCATCTAAACTAGATAAAGATGATATTGTACTTAAACGAGGAAAGAATTCGCTGAGTGAAAACATCTTAAGGAAAAGCAAGTTTATCGAAGTTTATCGTTTCAGAGAAAAATGATCAATAACTTTAATTACATAGAAATGACTTTATATCGTCGAAACAAAAGGAACAAAAAGGGAATACGAGAGCTGCATAAGTAATTGTTTCGTTTATTATTCAGACAGTTTCGTTTTATCCTCATTCTCTCTAATTAAAAAGAGAATTTCATTTTCAATCTATCATTCAACCTCCAGACTTTACATTCTGAATTCTTTTTTTAGAGAAACAATATCTGAAATGGGGCTTTAGCTTTTAAAATTGTTAAACTACATGCAATTTCCCCAAAACAGAAAGAATCTGGGAAAGATATCTGTGGTATTTCTAACTGATAAATGCAAATAAAATTATATGATTTGTCGAAGTAAATGAGGATGATTACTTTGATATAAAGCAGTACACAAAACTTCTTATGTTTAAGACTATTAGGACTCTCTAGAGCTTTTGTTGATTATTATACTGAATTAAGACTAATTTGCTATTTCTTCAATGATAAAACTTAATATATATATATATATATATATATATCTATGTGTTTGTATATATATATATATAGATATATATATGTATATCTATATATATATATATATATATATATATATATATATATATATATATATGTGTGTGTGTGTGTGTGTGTGTGCTTGTGTGTGTGTGTGTGTACAGGGTGTCCATAATTAAAGTCCCACTTTCAAAAGGCTGCAAAAAAAGAACCACTGGTCAGAATGACTTCAAATTTCAACTGAATATACTGGAGGAAGGGGGAAACGGTTTGCCATGATAAAAAAATGTTACAAAATGTTACAGCGCCATCTATTGATACATTTTGGAACTTTTTTTATTATGCCAAATCGTTTCCCCCTTCTTCCAGTATATTCAGTTCAAATTTGAAGTCATTCTGGCCAGTGGTTCTTTTTTTCAGCCTTTTGAAAGTGGGACCTTAATTATGGACACCCTGTATATATATATATATATATATATATATATATATATATATATATATATATATATATATATATATATATATATACCACACTGCTTGAAACTTCCAATGAAGAGTCGAACTTAACAAATACTTATTTAATAAAATATAACGGACAATTACATGTAAACATTTAAAGAAAATAGCATCTTAACATCATTATTTACGCGCCAACCGTCGAGAGCGCTCGTCTTCGAATGTAATCCAGGTTCTCTTCTCGCGTTTGGCAACGCGTGATGTCATCATCTACGTCACTGGTGTTTCTCCTCTGGCGACGTGTGTCGGGGAGGAATGTAGGTGTCCAGGGGTGTCTCATTGAAATGTCACAAGTTCGGCCTTTCCTGACAGGTCGGTGCCCACACCGTCATCTGGAACTTATCGTCATCTTCGGTTAATCGTCATCTGGAACAAAAAAAAGAAACAAAGCAAAACAGAAAGAGAATGTCCGTCATGAAAGGATAGACAGGATTCAACCCCATCAACGTCTTGAAAATTTTGGGTATGTCGTTGTTCCAAGTCCAACATGGTGGAGCTTAAAACTGGCAATCGTCGTTACGTCTTCTTTTTAAATTCTAATTCTGCTTGCATGCATAACGTCGTTTTACATCTGTCGTCTTTAGTGTCGTCTTAATTTTAGCATCTTACGTCTTCTTCTGTAACACAGAATTTAAATTCGTCATTCAAGTCAATGTCGGTTAAAAGTCACAAGTCTTGAAAGTTCTATACATCTGGATATTATTTTCTTGTTAACTTTTATCTTTAACTTAAATTACGTCGGACCAGGGCTTCATATACTCAGCGCACGTGCTTGTGTGCATTGGCCAATCAAAAAAGCCAACTTTTTCTACGTCATATGTATCGTTGCCCTTTACTTTTAAGATCTTATAAGGTCCAAGAAATTTAGATTTCAACTTTAGACCTGTGCCGTACTGAGTCCTTTTAATGTCTACGACATCATCCTTTGAATACTTCCTCGGTGATTTTCTTCTTAGGTTATAATTCTTTTTGTTACTTTCTTGAGCTTTCAAGATTTGCTTCTTTGCTTCTTTTCTGAGCGTTTCTCTCGATTCTGAAAATTCTCGTCGTACCTCTTCTTCAATTGTTTCTTTAATCTTGAGATCCGAATTCTGCTTCATTTTTATACCTACGAGCAACTCGAAAGGCGTCAAATTTATACTTCGCTGGTAAGTGGCGTTAATTATCTGTAGCACTGTCGGGACAAATTTGTACCACTTTGTAGGGTCATCTTTTGATAATTTCGAGATCACAGATATGACGATGGAATTCAGTCTCTCGACTTGTCCATTCGCTCGGGGAAGTCCTGTGGTGACGCAAACATGTTGAATATTTTCAGATAAGCAGTAGTCGTCAAATTCTTTTGAATGGAACTCGGATCCTTTATAGGATATAATTCGAGTAGGGTTACCGAAAACACTTTTCTGGATTTCCAATTTTGAAATAACCTCGCGGCTAGTAGTAGATTTAGTGGGGTAGAGCCAAACGAACTTTGTGAAAGAATCAATAATACATAGGATATGCTTGTAATTTTTATTCGTGCTTTCCAACGGCCCTAAATGATCAATGTGATACGTTTCTAATGGGATTTCATCTTTAGGTAACGGGTGTAATTCTCCTTCCTGTTTACCCCGCTTTCTATTGGACAGAATACACGTTATGCAGTTAGCAATATATTTCTCAATTTTTTGTTTAACTCTGGGGATATAAAATTCCTTATTTAAATTTTCTTCTGTCTTCTTTAGAGCAAAATGACCCTTTTCATGCGCAACCTTTATGATATTCATTTGCATATCTTCGGGTACGACTAACAAGTCATTTCCATTAACACACTTGTAAAGAATGTTCCCTTTAACTAAATAATCCTCGTACTGATTTGTTTTCAGAATTTCTCTTATTGTTTTTATGTTTTCATCAGTATCTTGCGCGCGCATAACTTTTAAAGACACACTATCTTGGACGACCATGCAAATAGGATTTCTGCTGAGAGCATCAACGTGCCTCATACGAGTGCCCTGTCTATGTTCGATTGTATAGTTATAATCTTGTAAGATTAAAACCCATCTTGCGATTTTACTAGAAATATCTCTCTTGCTCATGGTTAATTTAAATGTGTTACAGTCAGTCACGACCTTAAATGGGATTCCTAGCACATATGTTCTGAATTTCTTCAGAGTCTGTATAACTGCCATAACCTCCAATTCATAGCTCGAATTTTTACGTTCGGTTTCCGTCGTCTTCCTACTCATATAGTAAACTGGATGAAGTTGATTATCGACGATTGATCGGTGTGATATCGTCGGTGTGAATTTCGGTTTCACTTTTAGGGTTATAGATACTTAATACCGGTTCTGAACACAGAATACGTTTTAGTTCGTTAAATGAATGTATTTCTTTTGTACCGAATTGAAACATGCGATCTTTCTTTAACAAGTCCCTAAGTGGCTTCGCAATTATGGAATACTCAAGGTATAAACTTCCTGAAATATCCGGTTAATCCTAAGTATTTCTGTACATCCTTGGCACATTTTGGTTCTTGGAAGTTCATAACGGCTTTCGTTTTATATGGAGAAGGGTATAATTTTCCATCTTTAATTTTGTATCCCAAAAACTCAATCTCGCGTTTTAAAAAATTACATTTCTTAATATTCAGTTCTAATCCGTATTCTGAAATTGTTTTGAAAACGCGTTTTAATTTTAGAATTCCTTCTGCCTCATCCTTCGAGGGAATTAAAATGTCATCCATATACAACACGACTGTTTTGTCCTTTAACAAGTCCCGAAAAACATTATAAATATATCTCTGAAACACGGATGGTGAGTTAGAAAGTCCGAACGGCACTTTACAAAATTCATATTTGTCTTCTTGAGTCACGAACGACGTGAATTTCCTGCTCTCTTCCTCTATGTTGACATGAAAGAAACCGTTTTTCAGATCTAACTGCGTAAACACAGATGCAGACTGGAGACTATAAATGACGTCTTAAATTAATGGTAACGGAAAATGCTCACGTATTATCTTTTTATTTAGTTGCCTATAATCTATACACAACCTAGCAGAACCATCTTTTTTCTTGCCAAAACAACGGGGGAAGAAAACGCAGATGTACTTTTGCGAATAATTTTATTTTCTATCCACTGTGTCAGCTGTTCTTCAACAATTCGCTTCTCGATTGGCGCCAGGCGTCTTGGTGGCAAAGCGACGGGAATTTGATCTGACAGCGAAATACTCATTTCTACGTCTACCGACTTTGTTTTATTAGGGCGAAAATTTTCGATGAGGTCTGACATTTCCGCTTTTTACTTCACTGTTTATGATATGAGACAGGTCTATCGCTCCCGTTTCTAATAAACATCCTGTCACACCCATGACATAGAAATCATCGCATTTTTTCACCATTTTGATTTGTTTTTCTGACACGGTCAATGTACATTGAATAATATCAGTATCTATTACTAGACCAAAGTGCAGGGCGTAATCATCAATTACGTAAATATTAGCTTCATACTCTGTATTATCGATGTTGAGAGTTGTTTTAAAAGTACCCAACGGTTTAATTGAAGTATTTCCCAAACCACTTAATGTAACATTTATATTCTCTAATTTTGGAGCGTCGATTATTTTAGAATAAACGTTCTTTTTCATCAATGTTTTTTCGCTACCTGTATCTATGAGAGCCGATAAATTCAGATTGCAAATTTCTACAGTCTTGGTTAACAAATTTGAAAAATTAACATTTCTTTCAACAGTTACATGTGATGCTTCGTTTTTAACATTACAGTCACGTGACACATGACCCCACGCGTTACAGCGAAAACACTTCACCTTATTCCTGCACTCATTAGAACGGTGCCCCCTTGCCCCACAACTGTAACAGAGAATGTCTAAGTTTTGTTTTTGGAATCTGAATTTACTTTCGTTTTCTGTTTTCGATTTGACTCTGTTCTCACTTTCGTATTTCGGCTTAGAATTTTCGAATTTCGATTTAAAGTGTTTACTCTTAGCCATATCTTCTCGCATTTTACCATAAATTTTAAGTTTATGCTTAAATTTTGAAACATTTTGACAACCATGTAATATAGATTTTCCAGTTACAGAGTCAGGGATTCCACCATGAAGCTACAGAAGGAGGAGCAGCTCAGTGTTAAAAATGTGTCTCCCTTTTTGTCGCCGCCACTAGAGGGCGCTCGCGTGCACTAGCGGGCGGCTTAGACACGGACAACCATACGCTTTAATATGGATTTTTCGTATTTTTCCTAGCGAAAACAAGTTGTTTTATTTTAGTGCGTATTTAATATGAATTTATTTATTCAATTTAACAATTGCTTATTTTCATTCAAAATCTTTATTTCAAGTGCTTTTTTTGCTATAATTCATTAAAATTCTTAAAGGAAATGAGTAAATATACTTTTTCAGAATAATTGTGTATTGGTTTCAGAATAAATGAGCTCAGAATTTTGTAATAATTTAATAATTAAGGAAATGAAATTACAGAAAAGAATTGTGAAGAAATTTTTTTATCATTGTTCATAATCTCTCATGGAAAAAAATTGTGAGAAATAATACTGATTAACCAAAACACACACACACACATAGTAGAAAAGCAACATTTTCTATCAATCACAAATAAATTCTTATCAGGACTAATAAAATAGGAAGTCAATTCTGTATTTAATCAGACAATACTTTAAAATATCTTCCTTTGGAAAAAAAATCAGTCAAAGCATCTCAGATTACACTTTTTAAAACCGGAGGTATAATCGTCAAGTTGGTAAATTACTGAATACAAATTTTTTCAGCGAATTAAAAAGAAAAAAACAAATAACTTTGACAAGGACAAATCAGCTATATTTTTGAATTTTCACAAAGTACGCATTTTATTGCATAAGCAGATTTTGTACGCAGATTTTGCATAAGCATTTATAGTAACAACATTGCTTATGATACAATGAAAACTTATTTACTTAAGGGGTGTGGTCACTTTTACGTACCTTTAAAAGTATCATTTTTAGACCTATGTTCGATTGTATGTACTACTCATGATTTAAGCTTGATTTATATGAAATTTTTTGAGTAACTGCCTATAATATTGTTTATTATAGATGCAATTTTTCAAGGTAATTAATAAAAATGACTTTTTATGCATAAAAAGTTAATATTTTTTTAAAAATCGAGCATTTTGCAGTCAACTACTGTGCGCATTCTGTCAAAATAAATTATTAAGGTACATTAATAATTTTTTACTATATGTGATTAAAATACTTCAGGCAACAATATCCAGCAACATTATTCTAAAATATATTAAAACATTTAAGTACGTGCTATTTTTAATTAGAAATTTCAAAAATGACTGAGTAAAAGCTTATAAAAAATTCTTTAAAAAATTAAAATATATTAAGGTTAAAAAATTTTGGTAGATTTTGTTGTCTAAAGTGTTGTAATCACATATAGTAAGCAATTATTAATGTAACTTAATAATTGATTTTGATAGAATGCGCACAGTAGTTGACTGCAAAATGCTCGATTTTTAAAAAATATTCACTTTTTATGCATAAAAAATCATTTTAATTTTTTATTAATTACCTTGAAATATTGCATATATAATAAACAGTATTATAGGCAGTTACTCAAAAAATTTCTTGTAAATCAAGCAAAAATCATGAGTAGTACATACAATCCAGCATAGGTCTAAAAATGATACTTTTACGTACTTTAACTAACTTAATAGTGATTAAATTCAATATTATGGTTCCAGCATTGTCAGGAATTACCTTCAAGTTGGTAAATTATCGATTACAAATATTTTCAGCAAATTAAAAAGAAAAAACCCCAAATAACATTGATAAGGACAAATCAGCTATATTTTCGCATTTTCACAAAGTATGGGTTTCATTGTACTCACAGTAAAAAGATAGGAAAATATTAATTTTTTTTAAAATTATACTCAACAGATTTTGCATAAGCATTTATAGTAACAACATTCTTTATCATACAATGAAAATATATTAAGGTTAAAAAATTTTGGTAGATTTTGTTGTCTAAAGTGTTGTAATCACATATAGTAAGCAATTATTAATGTAACTTAATAATTGATTTTGATAGAATGCGCACAGTAGTTGACTGCAAAATGCTCGATTTTTAAAAAATATTCACTTTTTATGCATAAAAAATCATTTTAATTTTTTATTAATTACCTTGAAATATTGCATATATAATAAACAGTATTATAGGCAGTTACTCAAAAAATTTCTTGTAAATCAAGCAAAAATCATGAGTAGTACATACAATCCAGCATAGGTCTAAAAATGATACTTTTACGTACTTTAACTAACTTAATAGTGATTAAATTCAATATTATGGTTCCAGCATTGTCAGGAATTACCTTCAAGTTGGTAAATTATCGATTACAAATATTTTCAGCAAATTAAAAAGAAAAAACCCCAAATAACATTGATAAGGACAAATCAGCTATATTTTCGCATTTTCACAAAGTATGGGTTTCATTGTACTCACAGTAAAAAGATAGGAAAATATTAATTTTTTTTAAAATTATACTCAACAGATTTTGCATAAGCATTTATAGTAACAACATTCTTTATCATACAATGAAAACTTATTTACTTATCAACTAACTTAATAGTGATAAAATTCAATATTAAGAAAAGTTAACTAGAAATATTTTATTTCTGTGCACAATTAAAAAAAAAATTATGCCTGTTTAGCTTCATGATTAACACAAAACAATAATAATGTTCTTACCTTAGGAGCAGCAAATATACTAGGATTTCTCTGACCAGTTTCTTTATTTCTTTTTAAGGCTGATCTATAGCAAGTAGAACAACCCGGAGCAAAACACGTGTTTGGCATATTTCTGCACACAGAATAAATTTAAAATTTTATAAAACAACTTTCACCACCACGCCGTATAACTCAATGTAAAATAGTCACTTCGCTTGCATGTCACGCCCTCTACCGGTGAGCGACAACAATCGGTTCATTTTTCGAAAAATTCCCCATTGAAGCTTACGCTCCTTCTGTAGCTTCATGGATTCCACTAATAACGTACTGAATTAATGCAGCATCTTCTATATTACCTTTATTACAAAATTGTTTCATCGTCAAAAAATACTCATCTAATGTTTCGTGATCGCCTAGTTTTGTCAACATTTCATGCAATTCGGCAGAATTACACGCTACACCAAATTCAGAAATCAATAATTTTTTAATCTTTCCCAAGAATTCACTTTACTTTCGCTTTGTATGAACAACTTAGCCTTTCCAGCCAAACATCTTTTAGTGAAAACTAATTTATGTAAATCGGTTAATTTAAACAAATTAATCACATCTTCAAAATTATCTACCCATTTTTCAATACTTTCATATGGGTGACCTTCAAATGGAGCAATGATCTACCTCTAGACATAAAGGGAACTGGCCTTTTAAAGGCCAAATAATTTCGATGAGATGTCGGCAAGTACAGTCACAACTGAAACTATAAGGTCGGTACACAGTCTCTAGAGCATACAGTTCTGAAAATAGAGTAACTTCGTAAGGAAAAGTTCTAGCTACCGAGAAGCTTATAGAGCGGGCTGCTCTGAAATATAAATATAACTTCTTGATGAAGTAACGTGCTAATAGAAGCCTGTAGAGCAGGATGCTCTGAGATAGCTAAAGTTCAGGATGAAGTCGGTCGCTCAAGGACCTCTGAGACGAAAGGTGCTCACTGGATGAGAGTCTCGACCAAGTCTGCTAAAAAACTATATTTCCTCTCCCGGCTTCGGCACTCGCGCTTCCGGTCACGTGACTGCAAATTTTTAGGTTGGCAGGCCCAATTTGTGACGTCATGTTCGTTGGCTGTGATTCACTTGACGACGAAGCCATGTAGTCGGCTTTTATAAATCAGCTGATCAGAAAATCATTAGTACATGTCGTAATAGCCATTAGTTTACGTCCTCCCAGGGGCGGCAAATAGGTGCAACACTATTCTCTGCTTCCAGACACCTTGACGCCGATCTATAGAATGTTCGCAGGTCACTTGCTGTGGGTGGTCCGGCTGTCTGGGTGACTTATTCGGAAGGTCGTAACGGATTCTTACAATATATATATATATATATACCTTTATTTTCATATGCTTTTTATTTTACGAATTAATCAAATATTGGTTAAAAAATGTGTGTAATTTAATCATTTGTGTGTGTTTACTTATTGTAATTAAGAAATTTATATTTCTGGAGAGGATGTTTCAGCTTTTAGTGGTACTATCATGAAAGGCTGGTATCTACCAAAATTCTGAGGAGTTTATTATGAAGAGATAAGGAATTTAATATGTAGAGGATGTTTATAGAAGTTTAATGTGGACAGGAGTTGAATGGTTTGCAGCCCTAAATCAAACACTTCGTTTTTTAAGATGCAACGCTGGAGTCATTTCATGGTTCTATTGGAAATTTATGCTGAAACTGTAATTTCAGCTTGTTTTTTTTTGCCCCAATGATGAAAGGCTAAATATAGCTGAATTCTGAGGAGTTTAGTATAAATTTATATATTTTTATATTGGGTTTTCCTTTTATTCATGTGTATAAGATTTCACATGTTTTTTCTATGTTATTTATATTGTGTTTAGTTTTAAATTAATTTTGGTTAACAAACATTAGACAATTTGACATTTTTACTTTTCAGATTTTAGTGTAACAATGATGAAAGGTTAAAATTTCTAAATTCTGAGATGTGTATAGCATTTCACATATATTTTTTCTATGTTATTTATACTGTGTGTCATTTTAATATTGATTTTGGTTAACAAACATTCTTATATCCCGGGCAAAACTGGGCACTTCAGCTAGTATATATATATATATATATATATATATATATATATATATATATATATATATATATATATATATATATATATATATATATATATATATATATATATATATATTTATATATATACAGGTGGTTATCAAAATAATAGAATCACCTATCAATATTAGTGGTGTTTACGAATAGGCTTCGTATTCCTTAAAAGGCAAGTGTGGCCACCGGGATTTTTTATAGAATATATTGTATTTAGCATTCTACTGTCAGGATTAGTAATGAAGCTAAGGGCATCGTGCTTTTTGGCCGATATCGTCAAACCTTGCAGACCTTGCAAAAACGGCAAATTGTTGGAGCGCGTCTAATTGGAGTACCGCAACACCCAGAGTAATGGGTTATTTGCGAGCTATGGTATGGAAAGTCATGACAGCATATAGAATACACGAAAAAAACATCGTCTGCAAAACAGAATAGTGGACGGAAGGGAGAGCTAAGTGAAAGAGACGGACTAGTTATTGAAGCGGATTGTCACATGAAAAAAGAAAACAATTGTAACCAAAATGATCGTAGATCTTAATCTGCATCTGCATGGTCCAGTATCCACCATTACAAGCGTGAGGGAACTTCATAAACAAAACATTTACGGAAGAGTATTTACACGCCACTTGTAACAGACGTCAATGCAATACATCGACCATAAAATTTCGTCAAAAATTATGACGTAAGGAGCATTTCAAAGACTTGCAAATCTGGAAATGACTCATTTTGAGAAAAAGGCCATTTAAAAGATATTTTTTTTAATCTACATTTAATGGTGCTACGAGCGCAAATCCTTGTCGAGTAATATGTCGTAAAATGGCATTTGGTCCGACGAATCATTATTCACATCGTTCCTCGCAATAGGACGTGCTATGTCTGGAGAACATCTAAAGAAACATAAGATTCTGGCTGTCTCATGTCAACTGTCAATCATGTAGGCAGATGTATCCATTGGGGGTTTAGGATGGCATCTCGTGGTTTTCTTCAAGCCCTATTGTAACCCGAAAATGGGAGATTGACTGGGAAGGTCTATGTAGAAATTTTGGCACACCTGGTCCTTCCTATGGGGCAAACATTGTTTCCTGAAGGAGATGCTATTCTCCAGGATGATAATGCCCCTATACGTACAGCTAAATCTTTTAAATAGTGGTCGGAAGAACATGAAAACTAAGTAAGACAAATTATCTGGCCCTGCACAATTTTCTGGCTCCCCCACTATATATCATCCGACCACTGTGGTCTGTTTAAGCGGATAGAGACAAGAATCGATATTCATCACAAGCATATCTACAGGATTTTTTACAATTTTCTTTCTGAAGAAGCGTATGATATATTCTTAACACTAATTATGACTTCTATAATTCAGTTCCTAAGGGAATCAGGTGGTAATACGTGACAAAAGCGATCCTGGGCCATATTAATAAATGTTTTCATGTTGTTTCTTAGTGTTTCCATTATTTTGATAACCATCTGTATATATACACTGAAGTGCCACTGAATTAGGGATACCTACCTAGTAATGAGTTGGGCCTCCTCTGGCCTTGATAACGGCTGCCACACGACGAGACATAGATTCAACAAGTTTCTGGAAACGTTCCACGGGAATGGCTTGCCAAATATTGGCTAAAGCTGTCCATAATTCAGTAAGGTTCATTTTTGCTGTGTGATGGCCTTTCACGCCTTGTTCCAAAACATCCCAAAGATGCTCAATATGATTTAAGTCTGGGCTTCTAGGTGGCCAATTCATCACAGAGAAGTCAGAGGAATGCTCATCCAACCAGCCAGTAGCCAACCGGGACTTGTGAGAGGTACAGTTGTCTTGCTGGAAAACTCCATTACCCTGCGGATAACAGAACAGCATAAACGGATGGAGGTTCAGTGTATATATATGTATGTATATATATTTATATAAATAAATAAATCTATATATATATATATATATATATATAATATATATATATACATATATATATATATAAAATATATATATATATATATATATATATATATATATATATATATATATATATATATATATATATATATATATATATATATATAAAATAGATACAAAAGAAGCATAAACACATTAAATTATTAAATAATTACTAGATCTCGGTAATGTGAGCTATAATGGAAATTAGTTCAAAATTGTATGCTTGATATGAACATCAGATTTACAGATATATTTACAGAGAGGATAATAACTGGTATTTCATAGGCCCCTTGAATACACTGATAAGGCAGAGTACATGTTAGTCGCCTTATTGTGATACATATTGTAAATTGAAACCCTTTCATTATCTGGAAACCATCCAATCCTTTCAGGCGTTAGCATTTGCTAACTATTTCGCTGCAGGCCTAATAGTTTACGATGATGTATGAAAGACATCAGCCAGCTTATGGTATGTGTCTTGAAATATATCAATTTCTCACCACTGTGAAATCGATATATTTCAAGATTGCATTCGAGACACTTACTGGGATGTAATGTGAGAATACATTCAGTAACGGGTTTTGTATTCTGTTCCTCTATCCATCTATGCCTGCTTTTGGAAGAAATTTGTTTTCTCTTCGTGTTTGCCAGCGGGATTAGTGTGAACACTTGTAATGCCCAAACTTATATTTATCCATGTGAGTAATATATTTATTCTCAAGATAGTGCTCTAACTGAATTTTCATTGTAACATTTTATTGCACGTATAAAGGGTTAGGAAATATTGGTATCATCCTGAAATGGTAGTTTTTGAAGAGATAACATGTTAGCATCAAACGTCTTCAATATGATTCAATATACACTTACTTACTCTCACACATATATACATACATACATACATGCATATATATATATATATATATATATATAAATATATATATATATATATATATACATATATATATATATATATATATATATATACATATATATATATATATATATATATATATATATATATATATATATATATATATATATATATATATATATATATATATATATATATATATATATATATATATATATATATATATATACACTCAAGAGCCAAAACATTATGACCACCCCTACATTTTGCAATGAATTCGCCTGGATGACGTGGAAGGCACGTGATCAGGTGAAAGTGGTATTTAACTGCTGCTGGAGAGTCTGAAGAAACATTCTTTCACTTACTTCTGTGTGTGATGGGAAAGGCTGCGGATCTAAGCGACTTTGATAGAGGGCAGATTGTAATGGCTCGAAGGCTCAGAACAAGTATTTCTGAAACTGCACGACTCGTGGGTTGTTCGCGACCTACAGTTGTTAGCACATATGCAAAGTGGTTGAATGACGGTGAAACCAGCAGTAGACGACATGGTGTTGGACGTCCACACGCTATCAAAGAAAAAGGTCGTCGGAGACTGTCTCGCATGGTGAAGCAAAACCGGAGCCAGACACTGGCTCAGCTGACAGCCCAATACAATGAAGGGCCAAGTTGAATAGTATCGCAGCACACTGTTCAGCGGACACTGTTGGATAGGGGGCTACGCAGCAAAAGTCCCACTCGTGTGCCTTTGCTGACCAAGCGTCATCGCCAACTGCGCCTGCGCTGAGCCCGGGAACATCACGACTGGTCCATGGATCAGTGGGAGAGAGTTGCCTGGTCAGATGAATCACGGTTTGTCATTCATCACGCCGATGGCCGTGTCAGGATACGCCGTCTTCCAGGCGAACTGTTGCTCCCTCAATGTACAGTAGGTCATACACAAGCCGGTGGTGGCAGTATTATGCTTTGGGGGGCGTTCTCTTTGGCGTCTCTGGGACCAGTGGTTGTGGTAGAGCAGACCATGAATGCTACAGGGTATCTGAACATCATTGCGGACCGGTTGCACCCTTACATGGACTCTGTTTTTTCAGCTGGAAATGGAATGTTCCAACAGGACAACGCTCACAAGGCTAAAATTGTGTTGGAGTGGTTCCAGGAACATGATGCTGAATTCCAGTTAATGTCCTGGCCGCCTAACTCATCGGATCTCAATCCGATAAAACACATTTGGGATGTCATGGGACGGCAGATCAGAGTTCAAAGACCACCAATTCGCACTCGGATTTGCGTGATCGTTGCTTAAACATCTGGTACAATCTGTCCCTGGCCATTTACCAAGGACTTGTGGCATCCATGCCAAGGCGGGTTGAAGCTGTGTTGCGCGCCAAAGGTGGGCCAACTCGTTATCGACAGGTGGTCATAATGTTTTGGCTCTTGAGTGTATATATATATATATATATATATATATATATATATATATATATATATATATATATATATATATATACCCAACAAACACAGGACTGACGGCAGCTTATCGGGCCAGTGCTGGAGGCACCGGTTGAACGACAAGTACGGGAGAATTTTGTCGGGCCACTGGCGGGTTGTTTACGAACCTCCGAAGGGGAAACGCTTTCCGTTTACGTGTTTCAGGGCCTGTTATGGGTTGATATGAATCGCACCGAAATCGTTTACCCTGCATCGTCCCGGAACTGTACCTCCGATTCGTAACCACAAGTAACAGATATCTGCATCAGAATTATGGATTTGAAAGGGAAGGCGAAGATTAAATTTAACAGACTTTTCAAAAATATTTATTTCATTGTTGTGAAACTTCTTTTACGCGGAAAATTCCCATAATTTTCCTTGTATGTAAAGATTGTATTATGTGAAAAGTATTATGTGAAATTGTATAATTGTATTATGTGAAAATTCACATAATTTTCCTTGTATGTAAAGATTGTATTCTGTGTGTATGTTTTTAACTCCCTAGAAGCTTATAAAAACAGATGAAAATTAGTTTCAATTTTATATATTACTGGAGAAATTAAATATCTACTTAAAAATGGGCCCTTGTTTCACCACTCTTTATTTATAAGAGAGGAAATAGTGATAAAATTTGTATTTTTTAAAATTTCTTCTATAGTATATTAAAATAATAATATATATTTTTGTAGATAAAATATTCAAAATATATTTTTCAGGAAATTTACATATTCTAAGTATTTCTAATTGTTAGATGCCATTATAAAACAACTGATTTTGTAGAATTTTTTCTCGAATTTCATCGTATTAATTTTACAGTAACATATTCTTATAATACAAATTTGAATGAAAGAAAAAGAATTTTAAATTTACAGACCTTAGTTAAAATAAACAAATCACACATATTTATAAAAATATTAATGTAATGTAATGTCAGAGACATAGACAGTAGATGTCATGAGACACCAAAAAATATCAAAAAATAAGACCCTTTATCCTCAGTACGTACATTGAAGAATATATATTACATTGTTTTTTTTTGTAATTGAATCAGGATACGAGAAATAATATTTACAATAAGAAAAAAAAAGGCAAAAAAATTAGTTTAAATAAATGTTAGAAATAAAAAATAAGGCAATTAAGTTTAAAATAATAAGTAAGTTATATTTAATAAATTAAATTGGCAGGTTTGAACATCGGTGAGTACAGATAACAGAACTGCACTTTGCAGGATCGAACCGAGGACTGAAGCATGGGAAGCAAAAACGAACGCCCCACACCAGCATTCCCTGATAGGGTATCAAGTGTGGAACTTCAATAAGAGGAAACTGCCTCGCATGGAACAGAAAAATAAAGGAAAAATGTTAAACACTATCAGAATAACACTATCAGAATTAACCTGTGAACAATTAATGGACTGGGTAAGATTTGAAATATTAAGATCGGAACATAAATTTTTAATTTTTAAGTCGTCGTTCGGTTTTGGGATTTTTTTTCCAAAAAAATTCAATGCGTAAGTAAATTAAGTAATTTTGAAAGGTCCGATATTAATCCAATTGCAGTAATGTTTTCAGATAAGATTTTGAGAAAGTTTCATGAAATTGATTTGGGATATTGAATTTTGACTAGGTTGTACATTTTCTTGAGGGTATCTTTTTACCCTTCCGCCATTAAAAAAAAAAACATGGCTCAGGTTTGGTTTCCCGCCTAACAGGAAATTCATCATTAGCAGCGGGAATTTCTTTCCTCCGGATTACGACAGTTTCCTAGGATAGAAAATTGGTTAGAGAGATTGATTCGATCATTAATGCTAGTTAAGTTAGAGTCGAGAGCAATTCGCTTTAGACTAACCCAAATTTAAAAAATCACATTATGTTCGATTTCGTTCAAAATTACCACATCACATTGCATACCAAGATTATAATATTTTATACATTACATATACAATGTATTTTTCATTTTCATAATAAAACTAAACTTTTGAATGTAGTTGACTTTTTTATGCGGCCCGCCTGCCTTGAAAAAATTTACCATGTGGCCCAGATGCTGCAAAAGGTTAAACACCCTGCTTTAAGCTCATCAGCCTGATTCAGAGGTTTAACTTTTTCAGATTTAGGAATATAATCAAAAGTGGGTGTAGAAGAAAATTTAAACGCACACTTACTGTGCATAAGATTAAAAAGTTCTTTGAGATTGGGGATGTTAAACGTTATTTTGAAAAAAAAGAAATTCATGTTTTTCAAAAGTCCATAGTAATCACACATGGTTTCCATTACTTATTTCACTGACACATTGAATTGTGTTTTGTTTTGTTTTTTATTATTAAATTTTGGCATTATCTTTTGAGAATGTATTTTCGTTTTTATCAATGCAACTCTTGCAGAAGTGCCACGGACGGGTAAGGGTGACTCGGTAACGAATTTAACAATCCTTTCTACTGCTTGTGTGTGACATGGAAAATTGCTGAAGTCAGTACGTTGACTCTCCTGATCAGATTATTTTGCTTCCTAGTTTATAATCAGAAATATGCCTCGTTCTGTTACTTTAACATCTTTACGTACAATCATATCAATATAATCCTTGGCATCAAAGTTTATACGTTGAACTTAAAACTTTCCAATGCCCCCTTCATTTTTCAGTCCTTGCTTTTAGAATCCGGCGTAATCCAAGCTGTCTTACGTGGCTGCGATCAACTGATATCATACATAGGAGGAGATTTTCAGAAGCAGCAAAGTACGAATTTCTTTGAATGACTGGGTCAATTACATTTTTAAGAGTCTGATGGAGGTAACGTGAATAGCTTACAAGTTTCCACAAGTGCTTCGATCCATGGATATAAGATAGTTTCCGCTTTATGTGAAACGAAACAGATGCATATACTTACAAAATGTACTCAGTCAGTATTCGGAGATTTTTTTTGCAGTACATTCTGTTCCCACATACAAGTGAAGTATTCGGTTTGCTAATGTAAGCTATCATGAATAACAAAGTTTTCCTGGTTTTCTCATAGACAAATCAGAAGAGCACCTTCCAACAGAGATTGCATTAGACATTTCTAACAAATATTTTGGGTCCACACTTAAATCATCCTTAATTTCTAGTAATGGAATGCCATTTTCAATAGGTGATAATTCAATTACTGGAAGTTCATAGCAGTTTTCTAGTTGTTTACCTATTTCTCCTCCAAATTAGGACGTAGGCGCAGTTCATTTCCATGAAATAGACAAATCAACCACTGCAGTGGCCTTCTTAATTCCTTTTCAAATAAACGAACCACATCATTATTCAATCCAGTGTTCACGGCAGTTCCACCCATTCCAATTACAGTAATGTTTAAATTCTGGTTGTTGTCATTGAAAAATGCTATTATGCTATCTTATATACATTTTCCAGTGCCAGAAATCTGCTTCTGAAAATCTCGTCCTTTGTATGATATCAGATGATCGCAGTCATGTAAGAGAGAGCTTGGATTACCCCGGAATCTAAAAGCAAGGGCTGAAAATGAAGGTGGCATCAAAAAGTTTTTATTTCAACGTATAAACTTTGATGCCAAGGATTATATTGATATGATTGAATGGAATGATGTTAAAGTAACAGGACTTCCTATGAAGAGGCATATTTCTGATGACAAACAGAAAGCAATTCAATGTGTCAGTGAAATAAGTAAAGCAAACCATGTATGATTACTATGGACTTTTGAAAAATATGAATGTTTATTTCAAAATAACACTTTGCCTTTAAAGACATTACATTAATATTTTTCTAAATAAATGTGATTTGTTTATTTTAACTAAGGTCCGTTAATTAAAAATTGTTTTTTTCATTCCAATGTGTATTATAAGAATATACTACTGTAAAATTAAGATGATGAAAATTGCGAAATTCTACAAAATCAGTTGTTCTGTAATGACATCTAAAAATTAGAAATACTTAGAAATACCTAAGTTTCTTGTAAAAATATTTTGAATATTTTATTTACAAAAAATATATATTATTAATTTAATATACCATAAAATAAACAGAAAAAAAGAATTTTATCTCTTTTCACAAAAATATCTATTTTGAAGCACCTGAAAAATATTTCAGTAGAGCAATAAAATTTTATATTCAATACCAAAAGGCAGCTTTTGAAAGCTATAGCATAATGAAATTTCAAACCATCTTTTTTTTCGCCTCGTCATACTACAATGCACTAGTGTCATCTGATTGGACATTCAGTTGCACGTGATTGAAAAGGCGCCATTAAAGATTGATTACAAGTTCGTTGAAATTAATCCACAAGTAAGTTTCATTCGTTAGTCTTAAATTATTGCCTTTAGATTTTATTTAACACCCTTACATAGTGAACATTATTCTATTTCTGTTATAAGATAGTGTTTTAATCCAAGTTATATATGAATTGACCATATTTCAGATCAAACTCTACTGAACTGAGTGTATTGAATTAGCAATACTTATGGCACTTACGAGCACTTTTGTATGTATAAATAAAAACATTTTGTTTCGGAATAATTTAAGATTCGTGTTTCAGTTAATATTTTAGATGGACAAAGGAAGTAAATGGACTCTTGTGAAAGTCTTAAGTATTTGCTAATTAAATTAATATTTAGAATTGTAATTTGTACGCACTATTTAGATTTTTATATCCTTTAGAAAGTATAAAATACATGACACAAATATCAATTCCAAATCTACATAGTTGAAAAATAAAAATGTATTTTCATTTCCAGTATAATATTTTCCATTTTATTTCTTTAAAGAAATTTGAAAGAAAATTATAATGAAATTTTTTTTAATATGTTAATCCAAATTAAACATTTTTTTACTACTGGATTGATAAATCAGTTACACATGATTCCTCCATAGTAAATTCATGCATAGTATTCAATGGTGGAAAAATTGTCCATTTTCCTATTAAATATATTTTACAATGTTCTTATTGCCAGGTATCAATAGGCAACAAATTATCCATGTCTAAATGTTAAAAGATGGATTCAAAAACGTTCCACATTATAAAAGATTCTAAAAATGAACTTGTAAATCATACAAAAGGATCTATTGAATTCCTTATCAAATTGTGTTTTGAGTAAACTTTATAAAATACACTGCATTTTATACATTATAAAGAAATAAAGAACAAATATTCTTAAAATTTTTGTGTTCATAATTTAAAAGAATGTATTTAGTATAATTATATATTTTAATTTAAATGCTAAACACTAATAGGTATTTTTCATGTATAATCTTAATAGCCTTAAAATATAATTTTTTTAAAATTCTATTTATAATGTTCTATGTGTACCCTCAATTGCTATATATGTATATGTTATTCCTACTGGGTGAAATTTCTTTATGTCTATCGAGAGCAAAGATATATTCAAAATTTCAAAACCAGATCAAAATATTGTTTAATCAGTATCCACATGTCAAGTAAATATTGAAACAATAGCAAATATTGGAGCATTTTTTTATCTTGAATATCTCATTAAATAAAAAGCTTATTTAAGGAACATTTTGAATTTCAATTGCTATTAATCAATATTTTGAACTGGCTTTGATATTTAGATTATATTTCTACTCTCTCTGAAGATATAAAATAAAACAATTTCACTCTTTAGGAATAACATAATGGTGCATACTTTTTGCAACTGAGTGTATATATTCTTGCAATTGAGTGTATATATATTTTCAAGAATTATTAATTTTTGTATGTATGTGAACTCCATTGTATTCCTGAATTCATTCAAAGAACCTCTGGAGTAATGAGAAGTTTAGAGTTTTAAATTTGTGTCAATATAGATGCCACGTGCATTTAATTTTCTAATTTGTATCGTGTTTGAAATCACTTTTATCAGTGTTATTAGAGATGATGGCAGTGAAAATTATTCCAAAATAGACTATTTAGATACATAAATTGTTTCTTAACTTATTAATTTGCATTCCATGTTTTTAAATTATATATTTATAAGTATATAGATTTGTAGATTATCAGAATGTGTACATACAAAAAATTGCTTTATTGTAATAGATATTGTACGATAAGAGTTTTTATAAATCTGAGAATGTTCTCAATAACTATCTATAAGCTGTTCATCTCTAAAGGTCTTTTGGAAATTATTTTGTTGTCATGCTGTGCAAAATAAATGTGAACTTATTGGCTTAATATATATATATAAAGGGTAAAATTAGTTTCTTTTCCCCTTTTTATATTAGTGATAAGCAAGTTTATAAAGAACTCTACTTTTCAATACTTCTTGGTTTGATAAAACATTAAATTTTTATTATGGCATTATAAGAAAATATTGGTTTTTTTACAGAATTTTGAAACTGAAATCTATTCAGAGCTTCAGGCTTGAAAGACAAATACCACTTGGATCTCATAACCTGCGTAAGTTTTTAACGCCACTGAGCCTACCTTTTTTTATTCTCGAGATATACTTTTATTTTCAGCAGTGGACTTGTGGCCCAAATCACTGTTTTTAATATTTTTTTAGATTTATTTTTAACTAATTAAATTTTTTCTATGAAAAAAACTAAAAATATTTATTAAACAACTAAAAATTTCAAATTAGTTTTTTTAACTTAGACGCTAATCTGAACTTTCTCATAAACTTTGGTCTCAATAATTTGTGGATAGAATATTGATTTTCTTTATTTATTCTTTTTTAACTGTGAAGCTTGTTGTTAAGGTTTTAGGTGAGTGAGAAAGTGCAGTCCGGGGATTTCAGTTAACACGACTCTTGTGAAAGACTTTAACTCTTGCCAAAAAAAGAGATTTATATTATAAAATTATAAAATGCCAAGGTTTATTTAGAAAATATAAAATGTGTTCATAGACAAAGTTTGTTTATAAAATTGTAGATAAGACATCCATTGTGAGTTGTGGTTTATTATATCAAAATGTGTGTTTGATAAGTGAATGAAATAACCCTTTCTTAATAATGGAATAGAACTCCTGTATAATCAATGAATTCACGGATACAAGATACAGTTCCAAAAAGCAAAACGCCTGGTTTACAGAGTCTTTTATAATAACAGAAAAATGATATTTATATTATGAAAATGTGAAGTGCCAAGCTTTATTTATTCTTAATGGTTAACATTAAAATTTTAAAAATATTTTTAGAATTTCCTGATAAGTTGTTAGAGGTTCGTTGATAATTCATTACAGAAGTAGCAAAAAGGAAATTGCTTTTGGATGTATTAGATCATTAGTTAATGGGCTAAGTAATTTTAAATTTTGGTAAAATTTAATTTTATGCATGCCATAAATTTTTCTCTCTGTTAAACATGTTTATTCCATTTTAAGTCTTAATACTTATATAAAGAATTTGGATTAAATGAAAACAGTAATGAGTGATGGTGAAAATGTATTAAATGTGGTAATTGAATTGCTTGATGTTCTAAGACATAAAATTTCTGATCATCAAAATACAATAATTGACTTCTTGACTGAACAACTGACTTTATTATTAAACAATATCCTATTTTGCTACCCCCCTTGTTTAAGTATATAATCATCCTTCAAATCCTAATAGACCATTATTTTATATTTTTGATCCTGTACTAAATTTGTACTAAATTTTTTAAAATTCCACTGAGCATCTTGTTTAGCTGTTTAAAAAATGGGGGGAAATGCATTGTAAATTGTCTTTACTTTCTCAAAGTTTCATAATTAAATATGTTGATAAAGTTGTGCCTGAAAAATAACTCAACTGATTCTGAACATCAGTTGGAGTTTTATGGAAAGCCAAATTATATGGAAAGTTATACAATAGTTAGTTGAAATTGTTTCTTGGAAGTTTTGCGAGGTAGTAATCTAGTTCATGTATATTAAAGTCTTATTTAAATATTGTGCTAAACATATTCAGCACATTGAAAGTCTGATTACTTCTCAACTTTTAATCACCAGGCAATTTTTGGTATTAAATTATATGCTCAGTGCATATTCCATTATGTGTAATTTTCACTTAATCTGATTTGAAAATTCATGTGAGGAGAAATTTTTGGTTCAGTTAAATCAGAAAATTGTAGAAAACTTTTTAAAAAGTTGGTTTTTTCCCATTTTTTTCAAACTGTGACACTGAAAATACCGATTATGTCTTTAGCCCTAACATAGTTTTTAACAATGATATGATCCATAACAAAAATTCGATGCTACATTTTTTTTTCTTCTTTTATTTATATTACATTTATTTTCCTCATTGTATAACTTTTTGAATACTACTCAAACCAATTCTATTGTTACTCAATTTCAAAAAATCATATTTCAAATTTTAAGGATCGATCGGTAGTCAATGCGCTGAGAAGGGCCCTAGCTGAATTCAATTTGTATCCGTCCCAAATGTTAGAAGCATGCTACATTTTTTTTCTTCTTTTATTTATATTACATTTATTTTTCTCATTGTATAACTTTTTGAATACTACTCAAACATCAATTCTATTGTTACTCAATTTCAAAAAATCATATTTCAAATTTTAAGGATTGATCGGTAGTCAATGCGCTGAGAAGGGCCCTAGCTGAATTCAATTTGTATCCGTCCCAAATGTTAGAAGCACGCTACGCCTATGGTCCAAAGTATACATGTAAGGGGGTCATACTACCTTTTTTATTTCACTGATAAGCAAATAGACGAGTGCTCTGCACTAAAATGTTTTACTGATCTTGTTGAGAAGTATTGGAGAGCACGTGCACTGATTGCATAGGTGCTATTTTTGGTAGTGTGTGGCATTTGTAAAATAAATAAATAAATAATGAACTCTGCTTTTCAATGCTTCTTGGTGTCACAAATCACTCTAATTTTTATTATGGCATTGTAAGAAAATATTGGTTTCTTTACAGAATTCTGAAACTGGAATCCATCTTCACATTGTGATTTCCATGAAAAGATTCCACAACTCACTTGGCAGTGTGCTCGATTCATAATCTGTAAGTTCATTTTAACCTCACTGAACCCATTTTTTTTTTATTATTCTCTAGATATCCTTTATTTTTTTCAGCAGTGAACTTGTGGGCAAAATCACAAAGTTGATAATATATTTTTTTAAAATTTATTTTTTGTACTTAAATTTGAATTTTTCTATGAAAAACCATAAAAAATATTTTTATTACATAATTCTTAATTAATAAACAACTCAAATTTTCAAATTTCTCTTTGTATATTTTATACGCTAATCCGAACATTTTCATAAACTTTGGTTGCAGTAATTTGTGGATTGATATTGATTTCCTTTATTCATTATATTTTTAACTGGCAAGCATGTTATTAAAGTATTAGGTATGTCTGAAAGTGCAGTTCAGGGACTTCAGTTAACCGTGACTCTTGTGAAAGTCTTTTATCATAACTGCTTACCAAAAAAAATTTTATATTTTTATATTATAAAGATATAAAATGCCAAGGGTTATTTTACTCTTGATAGTTAATGTTAAAAATTTTTTAATTTAATTATCAGAATTTCATGAGAAGTAGTTAGAGGTTCATTCATAATTCCTTACAGAAGTAATAATAATAATAATAATATTGCTTTTAGATGTATTAGATTATTCGTTGATGAGCTAATAGGTAGTTGAATGTCATTTGGAATACTAACTTCTGCCTAGTATTTAATTTTATTATTTCATTGTCAAATTTTGGTGGAGATCTGTCACATAAAATATATTTTTGTGAGCAGCTGTTATTATAAAGTGTAAGGATAAGGGCAGTAAAAAAATATTCCAAAATATATTATTTAGGTTCAGTTAATTATTAAATAATTGTTGACTATAATAAGGTTATGTTTGCAAGTGTGTAGGTTTTTTTATGGTGTATTATTTGGTTTATCTAAGTTAAGTTGAAAAATGATGCAAGCATACAAAGATTGACTGGCTGTCAATGTTGAGTGCAGTAGCATAGATTATTTTACAAAGTGCAATAAAATACTTTTAACTTTTCAAACCGAACTTCTAACCAAAATTTAAAAAAAAATTTAATGAAACTTTTAAAATTGGAAATATTTTCATGGATCTAAGGAATGGAACATAACACCTGTATTGTCAACTAAGTCATGGATAAAAGATGCAGCCCTAAAAGCAAAAGGCCTGGTTTCTGTATACTTTTATAATAATCATGTTACAACAGTATACAGAAACCAGGCTTTTTGCTTTTAGAACTGAATCGTTTATCCATGAATTTGTTGACTATACGGGTTTTCTATTCCATTGTTAAGATCTGTGAAAATACTCTCATTAGCAAAATATTTTTTTAAAAACTTAAATTTGGGTTAGAAGCTTGGTTCAAAAAGTCTAAGTGTTTTTTCACGCTTTATAATATAATCTATGCCATTTCACTCAACATTGACAGCTAGTCAATATTACCCACCTCATTTTTCAAATTAACCTAGACTAATCAAACAATATATCATAACAATTGTTTAGTAATTACTGAATCTAAATAGTATATTTTGAATAATTTTTTACTGTGGTTATCCCTAATAACAGCTGCTCACAAATAAAACAAATATTTTAAACACAGATCCCCACCATAATTTGACAATTAAGTAACAAAAGATATGCTCTATTAAAATACTATGCAGAAGTTAGTATCCCAAATTACTTTCTACCACAATTTTTGTAAAACCAATTACTGTGAAAGCTACATCATATAATAAAGTTTTACTTTATTCATTATTATAGTAATAGATTAGTTGTTAAAGAGTATTCACCCTTTTCACTAAATTTCTCAGTACAGTAAGACATTCAATCCTGTCAATTAAATGATTAGTTATTACAGATATAAATAAAATAGATTAGAATGCCTTGATAGAGTACAATAATTGAAAGCTGACTGAGAGACTTGAGATGACAACAAAATTTTCTTTTCACTATCGAGAATCACTCTCACGTTGAAAGTAAAGAAACACAAAAATGAAGATTGAATACTATATAAAATCTTAAATTTCTAAATCTGACCCAGCATCTGTATTAATGCTCTCTATGGCATGTTGTAATCAAATTTAGAAATTTAAGATTTTGTATGCTAATGTTTTACTTAGCATTCAATCTTTATTCTTGTGTTTCTCTACTTTCAACAGCATTATTGTCAATAGTGAAGAGGAAATTTTGGTGTCATTATAGACAAGTCTCTGATTCAGCTTTCAACGTTGAGCTGAAATTATGCTCAACATTAAAAACTTAATTGTACTCTTATCAAGGCAATCTACCCTATTTTATTTATATCTATAATAACAAATTAATCGACATGGTTGGATTTTCTACTGTACAGAGAGAAATTTAGTGAAAAGGGGAATACTCTTTAACAAATATTTTATAACTATTTTCTATTAGTATATTTATTTAATCAAGTAAATATTTTTACATGATGTAGTTTTCACAGTATGTAATTGGTTTTACAAAAAAAATGTGGTAGGAATTTACTTCTTGGAAGTAGTTATCAATAAAATGACAACAGATTTAAAACTGCACTCATGTGTTGGGTGCTGTTTTGTATCAAGTTTTTTTAAACCCCTGTCTCAGAATTTATATTTCCTAATTGGATTTATTTAATTCTACTTTATCAACAATGAATTTTTCAACTACTTTCAACAATCAACTATTTTTACAACAATAAATTACCCTTTAATGTACAAAACTATGCAAAAAATAATTTTCTTATCTGCAGAGCATTTACTAACTCTACATAGAAAAATAATTTAAATAAATTCTTTTGATTCATAAATTATATCTGGGGATGGGAGTCATTTTCCTTTCACATAAATTTTTGAACTGATTTTCTCTTTCTTTTTTTTCCCTAGATGCTGTAAAGATGGAGCCAGAGGTACAGCGAAAGGATCCTGTTTTGTAGAAAATATAGAAAGAAATTGTGTAAATGTGCTATGTACTTTCTAAATAAACTATTTTTACTTTAAACCAGCTCTTTTCTGTATTTAAAAACATGTGTGTGTATAATTTTTCTCAAAATTACAATAGAAGATATTACTATCATAGTACTATTTCTCAAAAATAGTACTATCAAGTGTTGGATATTAAGTCCAATATAATAGAAAAGAAAATATTTTTTTAAAATGACATAAGAATTTAATGAATTACTCTTTAATTCACAAAACTATGCAAAAAATAATTTTCTTATCTGTAGAGCATTTATTAACTCTACACCAAAAAATAATTTAAATAAATTCTGAGCAAGTTTTCACAAGCTCACAAAGATGGGCTTCATCATACACACTACACATTACTCAGGTTTGAAGAATGTATCAAATTTATGTTTATAAATTTATCAAATTATGTTAATAAATTTTATACTGGGGAAGTACAAATTTTTTGGGTTAATTATTAAAGTAGTACTGTTTTACGTACTATAATCTCATTCTAAATTTAAAAAAAACAAACTGTAACCTTAGATCGAGTGGAAAGATGATTTTAGCTTTAATGGTTGGTATTAATGTTATCTTAACTTTCAAATTTGGGTAAATGAATCTTAATGCAAAATGAGGTTTTGTTCTAACAAGTAAACTAGTGATTCATATACAAATTTTTAGGTAATAACAAAGATCAGTATTTGGTAATACCTAAAAATACATAAGGCAAAACTGGAAAAAATGCTAGAAATATGAAGGCAAAAAAAATAATAATAAAAGTGAAAGGGTTGATATCAGAGGTTAATCGTCAATGAAATAAATAATAATAAAAAGCATATAAACAAAAGGGTCCTACGTAAAACTTAGAAAAAATGCCGGCGGTCCGATTCTGGTAGAATGCTGGCATGATGCCCGGACCTACGGCACATTGCTGTTTACGAGATGGGTAGATGACGGTATGTCGACACCAATTATTGCTCCCGTAACCGGCCCGTCAACCTCCGGTTACGTTCCGGCTATCTGTCCGCATCGATGGCTTAATCGCGGCTGCCTAACGGTTCGTAGTCGGATGAACGATGGCTCGAATCCTACCGGAAGCGGCCCGGCAGTCGACGGGGTAGTCGCGGGCGAGAGGACACAGCCGTGACGGAAACGATACTGACCTAATGCGCCGGCCCGGCAGTGGTGAAATCGGCTGGCCGGAACCTTCCGACCCCGGCCCGATGCTTCTGTGTTTGTTGGGTATATATATATATATATATATACATATATATACACTGAAGTGCACTGAATTAGGGATACCTACATAGTAACGACTTTGGCCTCCTCTGGCCTTGATAATGGCTGCCACACGACGAGGCATAGATTCAACAAGTTTCTGGAAACGTTCCACGGAAATGGCGTGCCAAATATTGGATAAAGCTGTCCATAATTCAGTAAGGTTCTTTGGTGTTGTGTGATCGCCTTTCACGCCTTGTTCCAAAACATCCCAAAGATGCTTAATAGGATTTAAGTCTGGGCTTCTAGGTGGCCAATTCATCACAGAGAAGTCAGAAGAATGCTCATCTAACCAGCCAGTAGCCAACCGGGACTTGTGAGAGGTACAGTTGTCTTGCTGGAAAACTCCATTACCGTGCGGATAACAGAACAGCATAAACGGATGGAGGTGATCACCCAGCAACTCTACGTACCGAATTGCTTTGAGGAAGGTTGGTACACACACCAAAGATCCCAAACTGTGCCACGAAAAAACACCCCAGACCATGATTGAGCCACCATGCCATTGTACAGTTCCAGCCAGGAATGCAGGATCCATGGCTTCATGAGCCTGACGCCATATTCTCAGCCTCCCGTCGGCGTTAAGTAGTCGGAATCGAGACTCATCACTCCATGCTACTCGTTTCCAGTCCTCTACACTCCAGTCTCTGTGCTCTCTTGCCCAGGCAAGACGTGCAGCCCGATGGCGAGTATAGAGCAATGGTACTCTCGTAGGTTGACGGCTCCCGAAACCCATACGGTGAAGCGAGCGTTGCACAGTCCGTTTACTGACTGTACGACTGGCACCTTCATTAAACTGGGTGGTAATTTGAGCTAATGTTTGGCTTCGCTGGCTACGTACAATACGCCTGAGCCGTCTCTCACCACGCACTGTCAAGGCTAATTGTCCTTTGCAGTTTGCCCGATCGCTAGTTTTTTTTACTACCATCCATGTATTCTTGGTATACTCTTGACACTGTCGACCTTGAAAATCCTAGCTGTCTGACGATTTTGGAAACTGAATGGCTCATGCGTCGCGCACCTACGATTTGTCCGCGATCGAAGGCGTCTAAATCAGGCAGTTTACCCATACTGGCAATTCCAACAACTAATTCAGAACAATCACAGTACGCTCTATATATGCAGTTACCACAGCGCTCTCACTTGCGCATACATGATGAGCAGCGCTACACAATTTGCATAGGCTTTGCTATCCCTAATTCAGTGCCACTTCAGTGTATATATATATATTTATATATGTTTGTTTGTCCGCTATAGAATCATAGACTGTTTCACCTACCGGGATTAAATTCGGCACAGTTAATGTGTAGGACCCGAGAAACTAAACGCAGGAAAAACGAAATTTGGGGTTCAATTAGTTTTTTTAATTAATTTTTAAATGAATTTTTGCCCCTAAGAGGTGCGTCTACCACTTAAATGTAGATACAGCCCCTTCACCACAACCAGCTGCGTTGTCAGTGAAATTTGATGGTGCTCGGGGGAGAAGAGGGTTGTTCTGAGAGGTGATCTGGTGTTGGTCTGGGTGTAACGGGGGGTCGAAGTGTTTATTTTATTTTTCTTACGTTTAGTGGAGTCGTGGATCTAAAAAGGTTGAAAACCGCTGCTTTAGACAATTTTAGACAATGACGTTCAAACTAATAAAACTTAATAAAATTTGGAAAAAAAAAGGAAGAATAAAAAATTCATTTTGTCCCGTGGCCAGTTTTGGGAAGCCTTCTGTTGATCTGTATATATTAATCGCTTGGGGATCATAAAATGGGAAGATGTTTAAGAGTTTTACAGGTTTCTTCCCCTAAGTTCGAGAAAGAGTTAACATGCGATATGTATTTGAATTACTTATTCCGTGAAATCATATAAGATAAATCTTTTACAGCTTTGGGGTTTTTTAAGCAGTGTGAGGAAAAGCTCTTTAAACAAAGAAACATAACGTCACAACTTTCATTCCGAACTATTAGTCCATTATTTATATTAAAGCATAAGAAAATTAATGAAATTGTTATTAAAGAATGATTGCCCGTCGTTGTCCGGGTAAATATATAGATATAAAATTTTCCATGCATTCCATCAAAAAAATACTGGGCTGCATCCCCCGCTCTTCATGTTCATCTGGCGAGACAGAATGTGCTTAGCGAGTTTCTACTGAAATGATATACAAACAATAAGATTGAAAGAAACTTTGGGCCTAGGCTTCATGCGGAATCCCTCCTTACTTTGATTAAATAAAGGGAATAACGCATCTTGCAATTTACCTCCTGGGTGATGTGGGAAATATGCGTTTTTAAGGGAAAAATAAAAAATAAAGGCAAATGTAAATTATAAAACTTATTTCTAATTTAACAGTGAATCAAACAAATCTAATTAAATCTAATTAAACAGTATCTATCAAATATAATTGAACAGTAAATTTATTCAATCCAAACGTGCGAATCACACAACACCGTGATATTAATTCTCAATAAAATCAGACGTATAATCTGACGGAAGTCCGCAAGCTCAAAATTTCCTTCTTATTGTTTGTATATCATTTCAGTAGAAACGCGCTAAGCTTATTCTGTCTGGCCACATGAACATGAACTGCGGTGGGTGCATCCCAGTATTTTTTTGATGGAATGCATGAATAATGCTAGTATATATATATATATATATATATATATATATATATACATGATGTCCATAATTAAATTTCCCTACTTTAAAGTTATCTAGTGTTGAAACTATTGTTCAGAAAGTTATAAAATTTTGTGTAGGATATATTAAAGGGACGGGAAATTGTTTGAGTGAATAAAAGTATTAGTTCAAAATTTCACCACCAGAGGGCGTTTATGATGAATTACACATTTACGACTGGTTCTTTACTTAAGATTTCACCATCTTTTTATCCATAGGTCACCCTAACACAATAACTCATACTCATTAAATTTTACAATCTTTAAAGTGATTGCAAAGTCGATCGGAAACTTGTTCGATAATTAATTTTCGGACAAAAGATTTGAAGGAACAATGAAGAAACAAATATGCAAATTATTTTTTGTCGACGTAGAGCAGAGGCTTTTATAAAACCTAGAAACTTTCATGGAGATTTTGTTTTCAGCGTGTTTGCTATTGCTAATCAGAATTTCATCGTTACAATTACCAGAACGAGCTTTGTTAGTAAAATTGTTTTACTAAAACGATAATTCAGCACTAGTTGCTCTACGAAACTTTCGGAGTTTGAAGGGGATACGAAAAGGTCCATTGACTGTTAAAGGTCTTCGATTAATGGTGGCCAAATTTGAAGAAACTGGTTCTTTTAACATTCGTTCTAGAAGAGAAAGGAAACTTATTTCCGCAGAAGCTGTAGAGAGGGTTGCGCTTCTGGTGGAAGAGGACAAAGCATCCAACGAACAGGTTAGTACCAGTGTCCGTCGTGTGGCAGAAGCATTGGATCTGCCCCATTCAACTGTCCAGAAGGTCATACGGAATATCCTATGGTATTAACATTAAAAGCTTCAATTTGTGCAGAGGTTGCTTACACATGATTTCGAGACTCGACAGCGGTTCTCACTTCAGTTTCTTGCTCGCTTTGAGGTTGATGCAGAATGGCCTTGGAATATCCTCTGGACAGACGAAACACACTTTTATTTGGACGGTTCGGTGAAAACTCACAACTGCCGAATTTAGGAACCAGAAAATCAGCGTTTAAACTTAGATGTTCCGATGCATTCACCGAAAGTAACCACGTGGTGTGGATTTCCTGCATTTTTTATTCTCGACCAGTATTTCTTCGAGGAATTAAGTCCTAGAGGCCCAGTAACATGCTCGGTCACCGGGGAGCGTTCTTGTTACTGAATAAAATTGTTCCGGATCTGCAAACATGTCATTGCATTTAACGAACAAATTTTATGCCAGATGGAGCTCTTCTACACATTAGGCTTCGTGTTAAGAAGTTCTCAAAAATCACTTTACAGAAGAACGTGTCATCAGCCGCCACTTTCCTAATGTGTAGCCTCCCCGATCCCCAGATCTCAACTCATGCGACTTTTGGCTTTGGGGTCATGTGAAACAGTCTTGATAAACCAAGAACTATACCTCATCTGAAAGACAGCATTTCACGACAAGTTCTCAGCATTTCCCCGGACACACTGCAGTCAACTGTAGAACATGCTATCTTACTAATTCAAATGGTTGCTGAAAATGATGGCTGTCATGTTGAACGTGTCTTGTTGTAATAAATTATTTTAACTATAGTAAATGTTGGCTAAATGTGTAATTCATCAATAAACGCCCTCTGGTGATGAAATTTTGAACTAATTTTTTTATTCGCTCAAACAAATTCCCATCCGTTAAATATGTCCTACACAAAATTTCATGACTTTCTGAACAATAGTTTTGACTGTAGACAACTTTAAATTGGGGAAGTTTAATTATGGACACCCTGAATATATATATATATATATATATATATATATATATATATATATATATATATATTGGGTATATATATACCCAAATTTTGCAGGGGGGATACACTCCAGATACTACCGCGCAAAAAAAAAAATACAGTGAACATTAAAAAATTGGAGATAGGTTCCATCCAAATATACTTAAAGATGAAAATGTGAATTTTCATATGAAATTTGGATTAGATCGACTGAACTTTAATAAATATGTAAGAAATTATATATATATATATATATATATATATATATATATATATATATATATATATGTAATATCTTAAGTATTATGTCATTCCATTCTAGCATTTAAATTTCCTTTCCTAAATCCACTCCCTAGTAATATTAATTTATCGCTTTAAAACCATTAGGCACAGAACTTCCCCTGAATCGCATGCCTTTGTATTTCTACACGTGTATGGAATTCAGGAGTGGGTTAGCATCGCGAGCCCCTAAATCTTTTGACTTTACGGGCATGTGAAACAGTCTTGATAAACCAAGAACTATAACTGATATGAAAGACAGCATTTCACGACATGTTCTCACCATTTCCCCGGACACACTGCGGTCAACTGTAGAACATGCTATCTTACGATTTCAAATGGTTGCTGAAAATGATGGCCGTCATGTTGAACATGTCTTGTTGTGCATGCCCTCCAAATAATGGTCTCATGTCTCTCGCCGTCTCGCGTTTAATGATGAAAGGTGATAATTATTCCGAGCCGTTCTTTTGGAATGAACGAATGTACTATCGCTCAAATAAAAGTTTCGGGCCGATTATTTCCAAATTTTATTCCTTTCAGGCTTAGTCTAGCCATGTAAATATGATCTTGTTTTCCCTTTCAGGTTATAGTTTAAGGACGTGATGTAATGGATATATTACATATATATATATATATATATATATATATAAAATATATATAATACATATATATATATATATATATATATATATATATATATATATATATATATATATATATATATATATATAGGGCTTGAGTTTTAAGCAGAGTTCTGACAAGAGGTCTTATTTAATAATATTGACTTCTCGGTTTAAAATAACTGTTACTTAGAAAATTATTTATGATCGACTAACAGAGTATAAAATTAATAAAATAGTATAGAAAGTATAATATTTTCTAAGAGCAAATGAAAGCACATATGAGAAAAGACATAAAATGCTGTCTAATACCCGAATCTCTAATACTTTTGTTTAAAATATTTATAGTTTATACTCAGGTAGTAGTAAAGACTACATGTAGATCGTAAATATTCATTTTAAGAGTTATGATAATACGTCTAATGTACAACACCTGAATATTTGACAGCGTTCCTTGTCTGTGTAATGTGAGCCTTATTATGGTGCTACAGTGCTTTATGCACTTATAAATAATAGGAAATTTTTGGATATTCCTTTTTTTAACATTTTATTTTACTATTTTGGAATATGTTACTAACTTAACCATGATACATTTGCACTCCGAGTTTTTTTATATGCTCTATTAAATAATGTAATAAAATACATATATAGGGAAGGTATACTGATTTTTATGGATCTTGAAATATGATATTGAATTTTAAGCTATAAAATTGCAAGAAAGCAATGAATATTAAAGACTGGAGGTCACAAGAGGGCGCCTTAACAAAATTGATATGAAGATGCCACATGAACATAATGTACTAATATCGCAAACATATTTTTCAATAATTCCAATATTTAAAACAATTGTTTTATTAAAATCGACATTCTATCTCAAATAGAGATGCGAGAGCAATACTGGTGTAAATTACTACAAAATTTAACAGCTTTGCATTATGAACAATGAATTATATTTCTAGAATACTTTTAGTATATTTAAGGGGACAAGGGGCATTCAATTTCGAATTTTTTAATTATCAATTTTTAATTCTACATACAAAATGAGAATAATTTGTATTATTTTTTACTACATTGAAGACCCTTAGAATTCAAAATAAAGATTTTTTGACAGAATAGGGCCTGTGGGGTCAGTTAACTTATTAATATAATTTTATATCTTAGCGGACTGTAGTAGAATCCAGTAACAAAAATATTTAATGTTCTTGTCTAAGTAAAACTAATAAATCTTCTTAATTCGTTTAATACAAGTAATACTGGAATGAAATACCTTTAACATCATCTAAATAATACTTGAATAAAAAAAAACACAAAAAAATACTTCATTGCATGTATCCTTAAGATGAATTTAATAACTGACATCAGTTTAAAACACAACTTGAATTTCTGACACACTAAAAAAACCTTCGGAATTACGTTCTACAAAATGAATAATTGAAGTCAAAATGTCAACAGCTTGAACAATAAGTTGCACAGAATCTTTAAGAAAAAGTAATAAACAGAATCGCATCAAATGTAGCGATTTTTGAATTCTTACATGATGTTGCTCAGAACAGAATATACACCACAACACATTAAACATTTCTTAGCCATTTTCTTGCATTACTCAGAATCGAATCAGCAACAAAAGAATAAAAAACATTTTAACTTGAAGAGAAAAAAAATTACATAGTGATGCCATCTAGTGACCAGGAACTTAACTAGAATACAAATTACAAATAATATAATGAATAAAATGAAACAATTATTATAATGAAATATTTAAAAAAAAAAAGTAAGTCTTTTATGAAGACTGAACAGTACCTTTTTATCAAATTTTTTTTAAAAAGGCTAGCATTTTTGAAAATGCTCTATGTGCATTCCAAACCACTTAAAAACCATGAATTTTTTTCAATATAAGTTCACCGTATATATATATATATATATATATATATATATAAACATAATTGTGCATTGATTTTTTTTAGTGAATCTTAAACCATAAATAATTTTTTTTTTTAATCGCCCTGTAATTTTTCAATGTTTTGTTTTATTTTAGGGTTTATAAATATGAAAAATATTTGTGATTTTAAAGAATTTTGCACAGTTTTATGGTACACACTTCAATTTACAACCCTGAGAAATTTGAAAGAAATTAAAAGAAAATGAATGCGCGTGGATCATTTTGAAAAAATCTAGCATTTTTGAAGAATTTTTTGAAAAACAGGTCTTATTCTTCCACAAAATACTTAATTGTGAGTTTTAAGTGTCTTCAATGTAGTAGAAAACAATATTAAGTATTCTCATTTTGTACATAGAGTAAAATATTGAAATAAAAAAATAGGTTGAAGGTCCCTTGGTCCCTTAAACATTAAAATGGAAAGCATAAGAAATTTCAATGAGTTAAAGTATTGGTTTTGTCCCTTACTACAGACCGGTAAATTGATTGTAATAACGAAAAAAATGAATGTGAATATTTTACCAATTTTTGGTCTGAATTTCTATTTCCATAAATTATATTTGATTAATGTGGAACCTAATACATTGCCCTTCACACTATACTAAATTTTATTTATCACAGATATATCATATCATTGTAAAACAATTATCTCTTAACATCACAATCGCGCCTTAATCAAAATATATGATCATAAACTAAGAGTGTGAGTCGCAAAAGACAAAATTGTAATGTATCGGAAAACATCTGGGAACTGTGCCAAGGAATATTTATAGAGATTTTCTAGAAAGGCATTTCTCGATTATGGGGGGATCACATAACATCCGCAATCCATTCTTAGAATTTCTTGAAATCTGACATTTGAAACACGAAACATAAAAATAGGAAATGTGATTTATCTTGATGTGTACCCTGAAGAAACAGAAAAGTTTTAGTGGTGGTGTTAGGAACAGTAATTTAATAAATGTTTCATTTGCTGAGAAAAATCATTTAATGTATAAATGGCCACGCAGAATTTATGGTACTGGAAATGTGTTAATTCTTTTTATGTTTTTATCTCAATGAATAACAAATGCGCTGCTTTGCAATTAATGTGCAGTTGTATGAAAGAGAGTCCGATGAACATGCAAAGAAAAAAAGCTTGAAACAGAGGAAATCTTAAATTTTCCAGCAAATTTATGGTAGTATCCTTGAATATTCATTTTAATAATATTTAAATCCATTTAATTAATAGTTAAGATGCTTTGCTAATGCGGGGTACTTGTCAAGGAAAAAGACATTCGCATATCATCCGCAGGATCATTGTTTGCTTTCAATGAGGGTACCGAATAGGTGAACCAACTTCACCCCCTGGTGCCACCTCAGGTTTGACCTGTCATCCCCCCCTGAAGCGACCATCTGGAATCGTACCATCCAATAGTAAAGTTAATCGGTATGGATATGTAAATTTCGTATAAAAAATATCGAAATTTCGCAACAAAAAAAGTACAATACATAAAATTTCGCATTTATTTGAAAATAAAAATATATATTCAAAAATTTCTCGTTTATTAAAAAAATTACAATAAGCTAACATTGTAGTACTCTCCGGATTATGTTACTTAAGTCTTTGCTTTCTGTCATTAATTACTAAGTTGTGCATACTAAAATATCTCAGCATCTAGTCTGTTAATGGGACTATAGAAGCTTTGTATAGTTTCCATTGCAAAGTTAAGGTAGCAGCACTCCGTTGCTGTATAACATCAACAGGAGTCTCTTGGTTGATTACTGTAAGTAGCTGAAATACCCTTCACTTTGACTGTAAAGAGACGTTCTTAAATCTACTAAATTGTTCCACAAAACTTGATGGTTGATTTTTACAGTCAGATTTTTAAGCCCGACTCCGGTACGGATAAACTATCCGTACCGGGGTGAAATTCGGAGCAAATCCAAAGGAGAGTGAGATTTCTCAGTTATAGTCCTCGAATGGTCTTAGTTAAGCAATTATGTTAATAAATTATTTCTATTGTTACCTAATTTCGCCCAAAAACCCGTTTATCACCCGGTTTCACCGAAAAGTAACAAAGAAATAATTTTCGCATTTATATGCCCATATCGACAAAATTCACATTTATTCGCATCTATTTCTTAAAAACGAAAATTACGTATCCCTAATAATCAGCTGTTATTGACTGACATACAATCCATCTATGGAACTGTGAATAAAAATTTATTTGAAAAGGATATTTTATACTTTAAATTTATTAAACATGATCAGTAAATTTACGTATTTCAGGACGTCGACTACTCTACGTTGTCACATATTATAAAGCAGGGGTCCCCAACACTATGCCCGCGGGCACCATGGCGCACGCCGATCGTTTTACGTGTGCCTACCGCTGCACGACCACGGTAAAAATATTTCAGTTTCCAATAAAATGCTATGTAAAAGTTTTCTTATTACCATGTTTTTATTAACTTGCTTTCTTGTGTGTTTGTTTGTGTATGTGTTTGTCTAGTACAAATCTTGCAGTCGATTTTTAACTAACTTCCCGACTAGCTAGACATTTGAAAGTTTTTAGTTAGCTCAGAACACGATGGCGATGCATTTTTTTAATACTTTTGGCCAACTTTAAGCAGAATTAAATTAATTTTCAGTTAATTTTGTTTTGTAGACTGGTGCCGCCATCTATTGGCCGGAACAGGAACGAAAAGTTAAATGCAAGTTAACTTCCAATTAACATCATTTTCTTTCAAGTTGATGGGGTAATTCATCAAAAATATTTTAAAAAGTATTCATTAATACATAGAATTGTCAAGTTTATATGATTCAACAGAAAATTTAAAAACATGGTATATAAAAAGTTCTTTTTATCGTGTAATTATTTTTAACGAATAACCACACAAAAGTAGAAATGACTTTTTTGATAAAGAATCTTTATACTTTGTAGATTTTGTATGCATTATTTAGTAATAATTTATTTTACACAAGAATATCAACAATAATTTTTTTTATGTTCAATTACTTTTTTGGAATTATATATTTTTTAGTATATTATGTGTATGTATTATTAACTATGTCCAACTATAAATTCCCCTCGAAAAAATAAATGGTGCCCGCCATCCGACTGGTATTCTAAAATGTGCTCTTAGGTACAAAAAGGTTGGGGATCCCTGTTATAGAGTATCACCTATAGTCATTTACAAATTTCGAAACAGTTGTGTTGAGTCAAGACTTTGAAACCTATATTTCCTAAACACATTTGACAACAATGTTTCCTATCGATGTTATTCGGAAGTTGAGATGTGTTTTTTTATGAGCTTTATCACTATAACACAATTTTTATAGGGAATCCTTCACAAAAGCATCCATATCCATGTATTCTTAATATTTCCCCGTGTAGCTTGACAGACATTGCATAGATATTATCTATTTTAAACTATTTTTTCAGTTAAGTTTCTTCCAGATTGAAATGTTACTGAAAAAAATATTAATTTGAAAGAGCTCGTAACATTGAACAAAATATATTTTATTATAACTAATATATTATTATGATTTTAAAATTGAATTAGATTGTGTAAACTGTTCTACTAAATGAAATAATTAGTGAAAAGAAAAATTATGGAATTTTATGCAGAATGGAATATTATGAATGGAATATAGAAATTTAAATTGCTACAAATTTAATTCTATATTATAATCCCACATAGTCATTTTATAATTTTGGAATGTATATAAATTTGAACAAGCTACTTATAATTAATGCATCGTATTATAAATTTTCAAAATTCTTTAATGTTATTTAAATGTTTAATTTGTAACATTGTATTAAAAATTGTTCAAATGCAAAGCATGCACAATAACTTGCACTCAATAATAATTATGTGAAACAGTTTTTCAATTTTGAAGAAAAAATTAATAATATAAATATAAATAAAGCATTTTACATTGAATTTCTCATTTATCTAATAAGTATTTAATTTTATTCCGGGAGTTAGATGCTGAAAAAATATCCAATCAGAAATATATTTTTATTTCAGATACGTGTCTGAAAGAGAAAATAACAGTTTTTTTTATCCTCATTGAACATGCAAGTAAATGCCCTTTTTTAAGGTAAATTATAGTCTGGTAATTTATTAAAAAGAAAAATGATGCAGGTTCTTTTTTCTAAATCAAATGAATTAAAGACTAATCTGTGTATTTAAAAAATACGCGAACTAGAGAATAGAAATAAAGCATCCATTCAAAAAGAATTAATAACATGAACAAATTCTGATGGGTTTGGGTTTCTTTTAACTTTAGCGTCTGTACAATAACATTTAAAAAATGGCACGAAATTTATCAACTGGTTCATACTTTTATTTAAAAAAAAGGCCAAAATATATTAAGAGAGGGATGGAAATTTTTTTTTACAGCGCACACACAAGAGCATTCGAAAGATAAATTTTGTGACAACCATTCTTTTTTACAGAAGTATTTGTTAAAACATAAAAAAAGGAAATTGTCAGTTTTGACAAAAATTGCTCCCTGGGACGGTATTATTCATTTCAAAAAACAATTTCGCCATTTGAAAGCGTTATCAAAGAAACGATAAAAGCTAAAATTACTTACCTCTTTCTGTCAAAAAGGAGGACACGAAAATATCCGAATTCTTTTTTCAAAATATTCACATAAAAATAAATCATGATACTTACGCTTGAGTGTCATTTTATTCTGGATATGTTTGATTTTTTGAAAAAAAAAATCAAAAACGTGTAACGAGATATGCGAAAGCCGAAGAATAACTTTTACAGGATTCTGATAAACGTTCGTCATGTGTCAGTTGAATACGTATTTGAATGAATTTAAGAGTTCTAGAATCGTAAATTCACAGTTATACATATTTATATTACAGTGAATATACATCATAGTTTTATTTTGTGACAGATATCTTTTAGGATGACATGAAAGACCGTTTAAAAATTGCAGAAATTTTTTTTTTAGCTCCTTCAACTTTTACGTCCATACAACATCGAGTCTTAATATATTTATTTATATACTAGAAAAATTAAACCTTTAATATGTACTAATATTTAAAAATGCATAGTATTAGAGGTTTGCAATAATTTTTATGCATAACATCGAATTTCCCTTTAGTATTACCGTTTGCCAACTACATCACTTTTGAAAGAAACTATATGACCTCTATTAGTATTAATTACTTTCTTCATAATTAATTCCTGAAGGTTCAAAGAGCTAAATCATGGAAAAAAGTTCAATTCACGTATATTTTGCTACTTCCATGCCTCATTTCAATAGTTTAAGTATTTATATAGGCAAGAGCTTAATATTGCAGTGTCAGTGCTGGCAGTATGTACAACATATTTCAAATTTTAGCGTCAATTTTATAAATTCCTCTTAGAGCACAGGGAACTTGTTTCGTTTAAAGAAATAATGAAAAATGATAACGTAAATGAATACCTTAACTCTCACTTATGTGAATATGTATATGTATATATATATATATATATATATATACACACACTGATTATCAAAAAGTAAGGAAAAGTCACAAAAATAGCGATTACTCAAAAACCTACGCGTAGAATTTAATGAAACTTATGCAGATTATACAACACATAGGTAGGTATAAAGTAGCATAAAAAGAAATCGCCAGACAATTATGGTGTTATAGAAACTAGCATATGTATACAATAAACAAATCGGATGTGTGAGTTTGGTATAGAAAAAGTACATTTAATATGGCGTATGATCCCCCCGAGAAGAAATTCAGAACATACAGCGATGTGTGATGCTGCCAGTTATGCGGTCTATGTGTTCGGTAGGAAGTGAGAGGAAGTGAGGGAGTTGAAAGGAGTTGAAAGTGTGGCTAGGGTCCTAGGAGGAGGATTGAGAGCAGATATACGTCGTCCTAAAGGGTCCCAAACATGCTCAATAGGAGTCAGGTCCGGTGATCGAGCTGGTCGCTCCATGTGCAGAATTGTTTCCTGCTCAAGATAAGCATCCACGATCGAGCCCTGTGCGGTCTCGCGTTATCATCCTGTAGCACGAAAGCATCGCCTATTGCCCCGGCATAAGGACGCACATAAGTATCAAGGATGTTATTTCTATAGGTGTGAGCATCCACATTTCCAAGGGGAAAGACATGGAGGTCTGTGCGTCCATCCAAAGAGATACCACTCCAAACATAGACAGTGCCTGATCCGTATGCATCTCTTTCACGGATGTGTGATGGATGATAGCGAATTCCAGGTTCTCTCCAAATCAAAATACCGTACTATCGCTTTGGAGACTAAACCAGGACTCATCCGTAAAGAGAACAGCCCTCCATTGATCTCGCTTCCTGTGGACATGTTGACTTCCCACTGCAAACGTTTCCACCAATGGCATGACGTGATCGGGACTAAAAAGGCTTGTCTCCTCGCAAGACCACCTTCGTGAAGTCTTCTACGCATGGCTGACGTTGATACCAACCTTCCGGAGCTTGCAGCAAGGGCGGTTCTAAGTTCAATGGAGTTGCGGTTCTATTCCTTCGTGCGTATAATGACAAAATTTCTGCCATCGGCACTCATCGTAGCGTATGGCCGTCCTTGGCTGAAGCTCCTGGATGCCGAATCCGTGGTTATAAATTGTTGCCAAAGTCTATGAACCACAGACAGATTCACATTTAGCCATCTGGCCACTACTGTCTGACTTTGTCCTGCCGCCTGTCTCGCAACGGATCACCATCGCAGTTCTTTGGTCAAATGATGCCTGGAGGTCATTGTTACAATTTGTCTTTGCCAAATGTCTAATCTCGGCATCGCAGCGACAATTGCCGCATTGCTCTGAGACATGCACTTTTATGCTCCTCGCAAATAATGTATTCGCCACTAATTTGCATAATGTAGTAATGTTCAGTAACTTTTACATAACAACATATTCAAATTTTAAATAGATTGGCCTAGTTTTGAACGTGTTGTCCCTCTTTTTGAGATTTTTGCTTAATTTTTGAGAACTAGTGTATATATATATATATGCTGCATCCGTCCTTCACTTTCAGTGCAACCTGTTGGACGGCAAACGGAACTGTTATATTTCTGGATGGTTTAGACGAGACATGTACCTTTTTGAGAGCGCGGTTCCTCAATAATTTGAACGATGTTTGTATATGTAAATATTGTTGTTTAATATAATTTACTTAAACTTAATTTAACCTCCTCTTTTATAGAACCATTGTTTATTTACGAATCAAGAAAGATTCTTTTTAGCATACTATAGAACATCAAGAAGATTTCAATTTATTTTGCTTGCATTCTTCCTGTTAGTAATTATCTTTTTCTGTTGAATTATTTACTTTATAGTTATATTCTTATATTTTTAGTATGAGGATTATTTTTAGTATGATGTTGCAACTGCGCAATCTTTTATTGAAAAGTTAAAATTTTTCAACACTAGGGTATTTTTTCTGTTAATTTGTTCGGCTGTCTATGCCTTCTTTATATATATTATTTCGTGTTGAATTATTTACATTGTATGTGTTATTGGGAATCATGATGACTCTGTAAGGACTCAGAGGCACAACACATTAATAAATTGTTAAAATTACAAATACACATTAAATTCTTTTCCATGGGAGACACATTATTATCACATTTAGTCATCATTATCCTTCAAAATCAAAATCCTTATTGAATCAAAATTCTAATTGTGAAGTCTTTACTGTTATTGCACAATTCTTATTTACTTGAAAACGATCACATAAAGGTTATAACATTTCTTAAAAGAATGCTTTGTAAATCGCTTCATATACCAAACTTCATATACCAAAACATATTCATAATGAAATTTTATCATCATGCAAATGAAAAACAAACACTGTACAAAATTACTCACAACCAAATTTAGCAGACAAGTTTCTCAATATCATATCAATTTTGAAAAATATATTTATAAAACAACTTTTAATCTATAACCAAATTCTAAACAATATCTCACACGTGAACAATAGAATTTAATTCATACTAAAGAAATCTCCTGAAATTGAAAATGTTCAATGTTAACCAACAACAGACCAATTGGAAAGTATTGTCAGAAAAAAATATAAAACCTCAAATCCTCAAGTTATCCCAAAGTTTACATATACAGACTTCAGTGAATCTGGTATAGGTAAAATCAGTGTTAAAATTACGGTTTTATATTACTCTTAACTTTACACAGATTTAAGTTTAGATTCTGATGTCACTTTCTCAATTAACATTGTATTTTTACATCAAAATATGCTATTATGAAAATTAGAAATCATAGATTTATTTCAAATACAAAATATACATTATAAATGTTAGTTTACCTTCAGACACTTTGAATCACGCTTTAATCATTTTTATCAAGATTCAAGTAAATTAAATAATGAAATCTTTAGGAAAGTTAATTTTTCAAATATTCCGTCATTTCCTTATATAAAATTGTTTAATTATTTAAATATTTCTTCCGAAGTCTTTGAAGCGATCCGTCTAAGTTTTTATGATGTACAAGAGTCCTTTCGAATATTGTGGTTTCAATGTAAAGATCACAATATTTTTTCTTTTTCCTTTTCCAGTTCAAAATCATTTTTTACACTCATGTCGGATTATAACGCCTCATACATTACGAAAGCAAAATACGGAATCACTTCGTCGAAGAATTTTCTATTGTTCTCGAAAGCACACACGAATAAATTTTGATTTTAGTCTAGAATCACGGAACGTCTAATGTGCTTAGATCCCTGAAGTATAAGACTCCTGTAGATAATGTGACATTCCCGAAGATAATAATTAGAGATAGCTTATTGCAGTATAATTTTTTTTATTGATATCTATCTCTTATTTTTAAGTCGGCATAAATTTTGTTTTTAATATAGAGATCACGTAACGTCTAATGTGCTTAGATACATGGAGTATAAGATTCCAGTAGATAATGTGAGATCCCTGGAGATAATAATTAAAGATAACTTATTGCAGTATTATATCTTTTTTCATTGTTATCTACCTTTTATTTTTATGTCGATATAAGTTTTGTTTTTAATATAGAGATCACGGAACCCCTAATGTGCTTACATCCCTGAAGTATAAATATGCCTTTTTTTCAAATGTAAATCTGGAAGAATGAAATGCAAAAGCATTGTCTTTTGAGATAAAATTGCTAGACGTCTGACCAGCAATGTCCCCAGGAAAGACTGGTTTCGGGCAACAAAAATCAAAAAAACTTTTTTTCAGTCTCGTGAGGAAATTTCTTTTTTCCTTTATCCCTGCAATAAATCGATCATTTTTCTTGTCTAAGGCAGGAATATTTTCCAAAAAGTTCCGGTTCTAAGTCTATAGTTATCGCTAGGAAGGGGTATGAACCTTAATTTCGTTATCTTAAACCCACGTGAAAAAATGAAAAGAGATTAAAAGAATGTATGTTAAGAATAATCTATAGTTATATATATATATATATATATATATATACATACATTTTTACAATCCATAATATATAAATATGGATTTATATAATTATATATATCTATAGTTATATACCTAACCTATAGTTAATATATAGCATATAATCTATAAATATATACTATAGATTATATGTAAATCTATAGAAAATCTCTCTCTCTCTCTCTCTCTCTCTATGTATGTATATATATATATATATATATATATATATATATATATATATATATATATATATACACATACACCCTGAAGTAATAAGAACCTTTCAGTGGTACTCATTAATACATGATATATCAGTCAAACCTTTTTTTCCGTTCAAACTATTCCGTTTTAAGTATGTTTGGGTTAATAGATGAATAAACATGTAGATAAAATTTTGACGTAAATAACATACATACACAATTAAAACAACATTGGTACTGTTTGTCCGATTGAAACAATGGAATCTAATTTCAAAGAATGCGATCGGAATATATGGCACTCCAGTGAAAAAAATTAAATGAACGCGTCTTTGAAGGTACTGTAAATCAGTTCAATGACGTACAAATAATGCGCCGAATTAAAATTAAAAATGAGAATTCAAAATCTACAAACTCTTATTGTATAAACGTGGGATGAAGCAGACAGGAAATTTGAGCCTTTTGTCGTTTCGTTAGTATTATATTGTTTATTTACAAAGAATTATGCTAACATATTTTTGTTCGTTTTTTTTCTTTCATCTAGTCAATTAATTTACTTATTTATATTTCCTTGTTCCATTTCTGCATTTATCTATCTATCCGCACCCACATAAAGGAGTATAATTTTAATTCGAACCTAATTTCAATTAATTATGTTCTTTTAATTTATGTATGGTTGATCTTTTCGTTTTATTACTGCCCTAAGTATGTTTCCTTTTCTATTTGTTTTCTGTTTCAAGTGGAACCTTTGCTTCGAGTGGATTTTGAAAAGTCAGCAATTTATGATTCCATTTTACATCTGCCCAAATTTAGGAGCTTTATTTATTTAATATATTCTGTAATCCTGATGTCTTTCGCCAATCAAAGTATTTCAGGGGCCCGACATAACCTAGTGTTAGCACGTTGGCTTTTGACACTGAGAGTGTTCGGATCGAATCCTGACGACGCCATCAAACACCTTCTTGTCTAGGTCGGATATGGGCACATTAAACCCGTAGACAGAAAATTTTTTCTATTGCCGCATTTACACATTCGTCTCATCACTCGCTTCGCCTCGTCACTCACCGAGACATTCGGCACGTTCGTGATCGACGTGAATGACCGTTCTCACATTCGATCCTAGTGCTGTCATTCGTGTTCGTGTCAGCCGGTCGTCCGTACCCAGTAGCTAGTTGTACGTGAAGCAGATAATGGAGATCGAGGAGGAACTTGTAAACGTTTTAAAAATCTGTACATGACCCTTTTTAACTCTTCATCTCCATCTTAATCAGATGTAGCGCATCCTTCGCTTTTCATCTTCAACCTTCATATAGGTTTTTATTCACTAATTTAATTTTTCATGAAAAAAATTACATCATATGTATACTTCCAAATTTTAGATTTTGCATGTTTTTATATAGTTTTATTCCATATTTTGACTGTTGTTATCAATGTATTTCATTTATATATATAGTGCGTGTGTCTTTTCGGATTTTACCATGTGTTTGGCGCAGCTTGTCCTCTCTGGACGTTGCGCCATTAAACCCCAAGCAACTAAACAAACAACCATATTTTGCGAAAACAAAACCACGTGTTAATAGTTGGAACAGCGAATGTGTGAACACTAACATCGCCTAGCCATTCGCGCATTTCACTCGTGCCAGAAAAACCACTCCTAAGATGAGCGCTACGAGTGGCCATGAGAATAACGAGACGAATGACGAGCACACCGTTTACACATTCGCCTAGCACTTTGCCACGCGATTCGACTCGCTGCTCGAACAAATGTGTAAATGGGCTGTATGAGATCAAAGAGGGGGGGGGGGAGAAGATACGATCCCTCCCCCAAATGTTGCCCTTGAAGGTTCTCGGTGTTGATATGGAAGGCTTCAGTGGGTGGCTGAAAGACAATAATGACGGTGGCTACGGCGCTATGACGGAAGAAAAAATTGTAGCGGCATGCACATTTACAACAGACAGTAAGGTAGAAGATGACGTGGACGAAGAGGGAGCGATCACACCGCAGCAGCGGACGACACGTGCAAATGCTGCTCACCAGTTGACCGACATCATGGCGTTCTTGGGACATCAGCCAGACACCACTCCAGCTGAACTATTAATGATAACGCGTTTGCGTGTTCGTGCTTCATTTAAACGCCACATATGTTAGAAACAGAAGACAGTGGACCAATACTTTGTTAAGAAGTGACGTGAAAAGTGCCCCAGGGCGACAGGGTTCGTTTTCAGAAAAGGGGAACGAGTTGCGAAACAGGTGCAGAGCACATTATTAAGAAGTGAGAGTCGAAAAGAGTAATCTGAATGGGGCGTGAGAAATGGGTAGCGAGTCTGGAACAGCTGTGGTTAATGGAGTTACCAGGCAAAAGAGGAGGCGAAGATGTCCTAGGTGGAAATAAAATAGGAGATAAGGGGCCATGAAAGTGGAATCAGCAGGAGGTCACTTCAAGAGTGGGAGTTTGGACCCCAGAAGAAATGGCATCGAAAAGAGGGGCTGGCGCCCCCTCAATTTACATTGGAGAAAAGAAAAGGGTGAGAGAGATGGACGAGCCAGTAAGAGAGGTCCGAATTTGCCTATTGCTTAAATATGTTCTCCAATGCACGCCCAATGTGGAAGGAAATGAAATTAAGTTAAGAGAGGAAGTTTGGCTGACGGAGTTACTTAGATGCTGAGATACTGAGCGATGAAGAGGCAGATAGCCAGAGACATGCAGCAGTTGTCTTAGATGCCGAGTTAATTATAGACTTAGCCTGGCTTTGAGGTACAGGATCACTTAGAGACTCAGCTGGATGCAGTATTACTAATATACCTAGCATGTTATTATGTTTAATAAATTGATTGATTAATGGTCAATCTGAGTAATCACTCGTGTTCATATAAGAAATATAACCCTATACCACTTACGGTTACAAAAAGTTATTTTTATTATTTTTTAATGTCTTGTAAACAATACTATGTAATTTTGTTGCAAAACATAGTTTTTTTGCAATAAACGGTAAGTCTGCTTAGTTAAGGATTTTGTTTTGCTTAATACCCGGATCATCCGGATTGCTTAGGTCCCAGTTAGTCCGTATAAACGAGGTTCTACTCTATATCCAATCGTGATTACTCAAGAGCTGGCCAGAATGACGTTTACAGAAATAGATGGTTATGATTTGGGAGGTGTTTTTCCTAAGACTAAAATTTCAACACATTTCCGTTCTGTGGAGTCTGTAGCATTTTGTGAGTACCATGTGGTTGTGACATGTATATATAAATGCAAATACGTATATATGTGTATATATATATATATATATATATATATATATATATATATATATATATACACATATGCATATGCATGCCCAAATATACGAAAAACTAGAAGTGTAGTTCAACGCATTTCTCTGCATACATCCTTTTCGAAATTGGATTCGTGTACAAGAGATATCGCGATAAATGGTATGTCTATGATTTTAAAATAGTTAAATTTAAAGACTTCAACGTTGTTATCATAAATCAATATTTAGAACAATATTGTTTATCATCACATAGGAATAAAATTTCTATGCTTAGCATAAAAATAATTGAAGTTTTAGGAACATTGCTTAGAGAAAAGAACTATTCTGTTCTTTCATCAACATAATTACACTTAGGATTTGATTTTTCTCTCATTATAAAATAATTTTAATCAGTTATCGAATCACAAAACTGTAATTACACAGTAAAGTGTAAAAACACTCGCGACATGTAATTTCACAGGTCCGCAAAAAAAAATTGTCTCAAATGCAATCAGTAATTTTTATAGTATTTTTGGTGCTGATTATGGGAAAATTATTGAAGAAATTACATCACGTACAGTTTTGTTACTATTAGCATGTCTAGTTTTGTCGAATTTGTGTATTTTTAAAGTAAGGTAGCACTATGAGTTTAGACGAAATTTCAAATATTTCCAAAGAAACTGTTAAATTTAGCTTACAAACACTTTTAAAAAGTAATGTGAGAAAGTTTTAAGGCGTTTGCAATGAAATTGACATTCTTATATATACTGGACAGTCGTACTAAAACTAGTGTAATACGGTTAATATTGCATCACTTTCCTATTAGTGCCTGTCTGGCGACCTTCCCTCCCATCCTTTATATCTCCCTCCACTGACATCTTTCGTGTCAGTGCCTGTCTGTACCCGCTATCCTCCTTCCCACCACCTTCCACTGTACCACATCTAAAAGAATGTTTTAAAAATACTGAGCTGGTTTTAAGCAAAATTTGTTATTCAGATCATAAATGGACGATTTGTGGCGATTTAAAAGTGATTTCAATGTTGCTTGGTCGACAGAGTGGTTACACAAAGTTCCCTTGCTTTCTTTGCGAATAGGACAGTCGTGACAGGAAGCAACACTATATAAAGAAAGAATGGCCGCTGAGAAAAACCTTGTAGATTCGAATTAAAAATGTTGAGAGGGAGAGTCTTGTAGATCCCAAAAAGGTATTGCCTCCACCACTACACATTTAATTGGGTTTGATGAAACAATTTGTCAATGGATTGCCAAAAGAAGGGGAATGTTTTAGATACCTTTGTGAGCAGTTTCCTGGGTTATGGGAGGTAAAGATAAAAGAAGGATTGTTTGTCGGACATGACATCAGAAAACTAATGAAGGATGCCAACTTCTAGAAAAAAATGGAAACAAAAGAAAAAGCAGCATGGGTATATTTTAAACTAGTTTTACCCAGTTGTCTGGGAAACAAAAATGACTCAAATTAAAGTCAATCTTCACTGACATGCTAGACAACTTCATGAACCTGGGTTGCAATATGAGCATAAAAATTCAATTTCTCCACTCCCCCCTTGACTTCTTCCCTGCAAATCTTGGTGATGTCAGTGAATAGCAGAGAGAAATGTTCCATCAAGACATCAAGGAAATGGGAAAAAAAGGTTTCAAGGAGGATGGAACGTTAACATGATAGCGGATTACTGATGGATAATAAAAAGGGTCGATCCTCAAGCTGTCCACAACAGGAAGAGCAATAAAAGAAGTTTTGATGTGAAGCGAAAGCGCTTCTTAAGGACTTTTGACTCTATAGTTATGCACTTTTTTCCTAATTCTGTTGTGTAAATGTAAACCATGGCATCTTTTATCTATTTATTAAAATTTAGAACCTTTAGAAAAAATGTACAAAATTGCGTTAAATATAGTTTTCACCCAAAATTCACACCCCTTTTGTGAGATAACCTGACGTGATAGAAAAAAAATGGATTTCATTTTTGAAATCAGCACTGAACTATACATAGAAGTCAGTTATCAAAGTACAAACAACTTTTAAAAATATTTTTTTTTGCAGACCTGTGTTATTAATGGCATAACATTTTTAACATAAATTTAGTTCAATACATAATGTGGTAACTGAATAAAATTATAATGATTATAATGTTACTAAGGAAAAAAAAGTTTAAAAAATAACATAAAGTTATTCATTATTTCTAATCAAATAAATTCAATAAATATTACTAAACTTATAAATATAGAAATAAAATTAAAAATTATAAAAAGTTATTTTTCATAGAGATTATTTTTATTAATATAAACTTTACATAAAATTGTTAAATATTATTAACATAAACTATTTAAATTTTCTGCAAGTAAACTTTTTGTATTTTGGATCGCGTATTCCGAGGGGATGGATTCTCGGGAGCAATTTGTAGCGTAATGTTAGGAATTTTATCGTGATGCATTCGCAGATAAATCAGCTGGAACAGTGTCATGAGAGATAAGAACGTTTTTTATTTCTCCATGAATGTCGCCATTTCCTTTTAATTTGGCTATTTAAACGATTCATTAAATATGTATGGTACTCTCTGTTCATTGCATTGTCCTTTTCCAAGCAGTAAATCAAGATTATAACATGGACGTCTTAAAAAAAAGATGGCCATAAAAAGGTGGAATTTTTCTTCTTATTTTATTTTCTTTGATGTGTGCTCATTTGCTCCAATCTTCTGATTATACTGTTCTTTCGATTCTAGCCGGTAGTTATGTACACGTGTTTCATCAACTGTCACGAGAATCCACTAGATATCGTTGAAACAGTACCAAGTTGTGCTTCGCAGTGTTCTCTCGTCCTCGTTTTTGATCGATTGTTAGCAAACTCAGCACCTATCTTTAGGAACAGCATTTATACCCAAAATATTCATGCAAAATATTCATACCCAAAATACTACTAAGCGCTCTAACGCTAATCGCCTCAGAAATCTCACGAACTTTTAACATTTTATACTTCCTCTCTTTTCAATATTTCCTGACTTCTCGACTTTTCAACAGGTCGACCCTAACATCAAGCGCCAGTTGCGTGTATTCCGCAGCAACGGAAAACAACAATTCATGTGGAAATCATTGTGTGAGAGGTCGCAGACCTGCTGCAGTATTATCAAGCCTTAGTCTGTGTCTGCCGCCGTTCAGCCTCTTAATATGTAGTTTTATCACACGCAGAACTCATATTTCCCCATTATATGAGCGGGAGAAAGGGTTGGCCAAAAAAATTGGCTGTTAATCAGGGACTAAACGTCGGATATATCAACAATCTCTCGCTCTTAGAGTGCCTTGAGTTACGCTAAGAGCTAGAAAACGGACAATTTCAGTGCAGTGGCGCCATCTCTCGGATTCTGCATGGACTTATCAAACGAACCTGTTATATAACATCTAAAATAATTTTAATTCAGTGCAATCTGATTTGCTCAGTTTTAATTAATATCTTATCATATTCCCTATGTATCTAAAACATATTCCTTATATATCTAAAACATACTCCCTATGTATTTTAAATATTATCATCTATTACAGCATTACTTCGGTTTCTTCGTTATTAAATGCTGTTCTGTCAGATGCAAATCATTTACCCAGGACGACCTTAAGCGAAGTTTAACGTACTTTTCCTTAAATGCAGTTGTCTGGTATTTTTTCATCCTTAACGCTAAAAGATAGATATAAATGTATAAAAATGTATGAGCCTTTATTGAATGCAAAATCTTCAGCGACATGAAATGGAAATTTATCCTCCTTTCGTATAAAAGAATTGTGACGTCTGACCCCAAAATGCGTCCACAAAAGACTTTCGGTAAAAATAAAGCACTTCTGAAGTTCCACATCAGAAGTTTATTTTTTCTTCTTTTCATGCCATGAATCAATCATTTTTCACGCTCAATAGAGAATTATTTTTATCGAGCTGACATGCTACTCCTTGTTGCCTTGCGTATAATTTATGCAGCATTACTGCATTTTGATACTTAATATTAAATGATACGTTAGGGAGTAAAATATTTTTGCTACAAAGTATATAAATTTAGGTCTCATTCTAATTTTATATAAGTGTTAATACAGAAAATACCGTTTATGAGTTTTTTCTTGAATTTTATATCATAATTGACTTAATAATACATTTTCCATAAACTTTCCTCTCTTTGAAAAGTACTGCAATTCTCCGATTGTAACGAATTACTATAAATTAATAATCAAAAAAGTCCCAAGTATAGCCAAAATCAATCCACTCTACTATCAGCTGAATATTTAGCACCAATTTTTAAAGAAGAAAATTCCAGCTTTATATCGAAAGGAAATTGATAAAGTTGGGCTTCATATGGACAAGGCCTCTAGTCACACGTCTAAATCAACTGCCGCTTATTTAGCAAAGAAAGAATCAGAAACAGGAATAAATTGTATCCCATTTAATGAAATACCTGTAAAATCCCTTGACGCTTCTCCAATGGACTTTTGTTCTTTCGGTTTATTAAAGCGAGCCTTAGGAAAACGGCATGGAAGAACACTGAACGGACTTTGGAAAACGATCCGAGAGGAATGGGATAAATTTGACATGGCAGTATTAAGAAAAAGTTTACTTTCATGGAAAATTCGAGCTAAAGCTATTGTCCAGAAACATGGCTATCAGAAAGAAGCAAATGCCCGCAAAAAATTTGACATTTATAAGTAAAACGTAATTATCAAAATCGTTTCCATAAAGAGCGAACGACCTTCGGTACACACATATATATATATATATATACACACACACTAGTTAACAAAAATTATGGAAAAATCACAAAAAAGAGGGGTAACACGTTCAAAACTAGACAAATCTGTTTAAAATTTTAATATGTTGTTAAGTAAATGGCGCTGAACAATACTACATTATGCAAAATAGTAGCGCTGCAGTCGGAATAAGTCATTTGCGAGGAGCATAAAAGAGCAATGTCTCACAGCAAGGTGATAATTGTACCTGCGATTAGACACCTGGCATAGCCAAATTGTAACAATGACCACCAGGAAACATTTGACCGAAGAACTGCGATGGTGAGCTATTGGGAGACTAGAGGCAGGACAGTCAGACAGAAGTGGCCAGAGGCCTAAATGTGATTCCGTCTGTGGTTCATAGACTTTGGTAACAATTTCTAGCCACGGATTCGGCAGGAGGTTCACCCAAGGACGGCCATACGCTACGAGTGCCGATGACCGATATTTGTCATTATGCGCACGATGGAATAGAACAGCAACTCCGTCTGAACTCATCCCTCGCTGCAAGCTCCGGAAGGTTGTTATCAACGTCAACCGTGCGTAGAAAGCTTCACGAAGGTGGTCTTTTTGCGTGGCGATCAGCCATTTGCGTCCCGCTCACTTCACGCATAGGTGGGGACGTTTGCAGTGGGCACGTCAACATGTCCACTGGACGCGTGATCAATGAAGGGCTGTTCTCTTTACGGATGAATCCTGGTTTAGAGTCCAAAGCGATAGTAGGCGTATTTTGGTTTGGAGAGAACCTGGAACTTGTTTTCATCCATCACACATCCATGAAAGAGATCCACACGGATCAGGCAGTGTCTGTGTTTGGGGTGGTATCTTTTTGAGTGGACGCACAGACCTCCATTTCTTTCCCCGTGGAAATGTGAATCCTCACACCTATAGAGATGACATCCTTGATGCTTATGTACGCCCTTATGCCGGGGCAATAGGTGATTCTTTCGTGCTACAGGACAATAACGTGAGACCGCACAGGTCTCGCATCGTGGATTATTATCTTGAGTAGGAAACAATTCAGCGCATGGAGTGGCCAGCTCGATCACCGGACCTGAATCCTATCGAGCATGTTTGGGATGCTTTAGGACGACGTATAGCTGCTCTCAACACTCCTCCTAGGACCCTAGCCACGCTTTCAATTGTTTTGCAAGAACAATGGCTCTCACTTCCTATCGAACTCATAGAACGCATAATTGACAGCATCACACATCGCTGTATGTGCTGTATTGCTTCTCGGTTGGATCATACGCCATATTAAAAGTACTCTTCCTATACCAAACTGACACATCCGATTTGTTCATTGTATACATATGCTAGTTTCTATAACACCATAATTGTCTGGCGATTTCTTTTTATGCCATTTTATACCTACATATCTTTACTTATATAAAAGCCTAGAGTAGAAACATGTAGGTAACCATTCCGGGACGGACCAAGTCGGGAGCATCTTAACATTGCGACGCCATTTTCTGAAATTTTTCTTGAAAAATAATACCACAAAAGTTACATATTTTGAAAGCCCTTTAAAAAATATGAAAATTTCAAGTGAACAACCTAGCTCAAAACCGTTTAGTTTTTGAAATATCTTCAAATTAAAATATCCATTGAAAAGAATCATTTATTCAATTGAGTCGGTCACTTGAATTTCGAATTCATTCTACTCCATGGTTTTTCATATTCCCTTTAAATAACTACATTTTTAATGTTTAATTTTAATGTTAATTAAATTGTGTTTCACTTTGCTAATTATTATATAATTATTATAAATTAATGCCTGCTGTGTGTTGAGTCATTTACTTTTGAAACTATTTATTTTTGTTTTATTTTTGTTTTATTTTATTGTTGTTTACTATTGTTTAAGTATCGTTTTCAGCAATGCCTGCTGTGTGGTGAGTCATTCACTTTTAAAACAGTTTTGGTTTAGTTTTGATTTAGTTTTGTTGTTTACTACTGTTTAAGTACAGTTTATGTTATTTAATTGAAAAATTTTTGTATTTTTATTTATTTAATATTGATGCAGAATTTTACACTTAAAGGAAAATTATATTTTTCTGGAACCTATATAGCATTATGTACCTGTATTCATCGTAGTATATGTTTAAAATCTTTCTTCATTACATTCAAAAATAGAATTTTCATGCTTTTTGGGGGGGTATCGTATGAACTATTATGAGAAGGAAACGCTGATCAACATTCCGTCATTTTTGACGGGGGTTATACACTAGTGTGTTGTATAATGTGTATAAGTTTCATTAAATTCTACACTTAACTTTTTGAGTAACCGTACTTTTTGTGACTTTTCCTTAATGTTTGATAACCAATGTATATACTGTGGACATTAAATGGGACAAGCTTCATTTTTCATAAAATCCGTCCTTTTCCGGGGATTTCCTGCCTGAACCCGGTTTCAACTGCATTTAGTTACGTAGAGAGGTTGGCCTTGACTAGCCTAAAATGGTTTGACCACGTGATCATCACACGTAGAGCATTTCCGCTTCAGCAGTTGCGTTTCGGCTGCTATAAGAAGTGGTCGATTGTGTAAGTTGTCTGGTTCCCACGTGTATGAAAAAATGGATATCACTCCCAGGAAAAGGACTAGAATTGTTACCTTTAGTCAGCATACCACTATGACTGTGAGGGGTTTTGCTGCAGCAGTTGGACTTAGAAAATCCAGTGTTTCCAGGATTACTAATTAGCAAAATAGTAAGTTTGGGACAGTTTGTCCAAAGCGGAAGAGTAAATGTGGACGCAAAAGAAAGACAACACCTCGGACAGACAAATTTCTTGTACGAAATAGTAAAATGCATCCTCGCAAGACAAGTACAGATCTTCAGAGAGAATTATTGCCTACTGATGTGAGCGTTGATTCATGGACAGTGAGTCGAAGGCTTATTGAAGCAGGGAGATGGGCAAGAACACGAGTCCAAAAACAGATATTAACACCTACAATGAAGAGGAAACGTTTGCATTGGGCCAGGAAATATCATTCCTGGACTGCACAAGACTGGAATAAGGTTGTGTTCAGTGACGAAACTCATTTTTTTTTGTGTGTAAGGGTTTCGATGAACATTTGTCAGGCGAAGCGCTGAAGTACCCATCAGGGAACAGCACCTTAATCAAGCTGTTAAGCACCTTTAACAGCAGATGCTTTGAGGTTATTTTACATCTGGAGGACCTGGTAGCTTAGTAACAATTGAAGGAAGGATGAACTCCAAAATATACATTTCAATAATAGAAGAAAAAATTGTGCGTTTTATGCAAACGTTCACTGGCGGTATTGGAGTGTTTCAACAAGATCTTGCCCCATGCCATAATTCTGAGCTAGAAAAGAAATTAACAGTTTTGGATTGGCCTGGTAATTCTCCATATGTAAATCTCATCGAAAATTTGTGACGCATTGTGAAGAGATGTGTGCGTAAGATGGACTGCTCAACCAAGAGAAAAATGATTGAGAATGTCATAAAAGTTTGGTTTATTGATAACGACATCAAAAATGTATGTTCCAAATCAGTGGACATATTTGCTACTAGGACATATTTGCTACTAGATTGCTATACCATGCATGTGAGCTTATACTAATGAAACAACATATGTGAAAAATTTGTGTTTGTCCCAATTAATTTGTACAGTACTGTATATATATATATGTAATGATAATAACAATAGTAATGGTTGTAGCCGGGCACATAACTTGACCATTGAAATCATCACTTTTGTAGTCGTAGCTAAGGCAAATGGAAACTGTGGCGGGGCGAAGCAATGTCCGGGAGCTTCAAAATTTTGTATCCATAACGTGCAATCAAAGTAGCGAGGTAGATGGAGAGGGCAATAAAATACCCCGGAACACATCAGGAAAAAGGGCAGCTGGTTCATTCAAAGTCTTTATTTCCGACACTGTTTCGTAGAACATCAATTAGATTTACTCGAAGACATCGCGCGACGCTGACCGGGACGGGGACGCGGCCCCGCCCGTACAAATTTGACAGGAGCGAAAACTACATCTTTTCTGGCTGTGAGCAAACATACAAAGAGCTCAGAAGCGTGAAATCTTAGGCCGGAGTACGGGTCTATGAAACTTCTAATTTGTCAGAAACGAACACGTGATTAAGTCGCGTCATATGGGGTGATGTTTTTCGAATGTTCCACGCCGTTCGCGTGATATAACTGTTATGTAATGGTCCACGTGTGCAACAGATTTAGGGGAAAAATAGATTTATATTGGTTTGGATTTAGGTCACGATCCAAAAGTTAAGGGGACGGTATTCTGTTGCGTTAGGATGAAGAATTTGGAAAGGGCGTGTTAAAAATAATAAAAATGGTTTTAAATTTATTTCATACACACACACACACACACACATATATATATATATATATATATATATATATATATACACTCAGGTGTATTTATGAATAGTCTAGTGGAGGGAAAATTCAAAGGATGTCAGCGAGAACAGACGCTATCCAAAGTAAACTAAAATATTATCAGATAAAATCGAATTAGAGAGATTAAAGGAATTTATAATGCGGAAGATTTTAATGCGGAAGTAAGGAAAAAAAGAATGTGTTGGTCTCTGACAATGTCTAATAGCCACATCACATACATAAAATGGTATTCATTAGCAAAAGACGAATCTAATTTTTAATGAGCGTAATTCAACTTCTAAATGCAATTAACTGGTCCCTTAAATTAAGAAACAGATGACGTCATGAAAGCCGTGACGTTACTAGAAAAGACCTCTGCACAGAAACTCCAACATATAGAGTTCTTGCAGATTCCGTATTTACCGTGAATACTGCAAAGTCACATTATCGAAATTACTGATCTTCACGCTACCGATAAGAAAGACCGAACTTTCGAGACGAACCCACTTGCTCCTGGTGCGTCGGGTGTCATAGAGCCGCAAGGATACTCGAGTTTCCGATATTTTTGAAATCAAGAGGATAATTGAGCGATACCGTCTTCGGCATGCCCGAGAAGCTAGTGATCTCGCCAATGACGTCCTTCCGCTTAAGACTTCATGAAAGTCCTTCCTAAAGCTTTTTAAAGCTAAATTATCACATGTTCGGTTTGTACAGACCGCCAACAGATGTCGCTGATGTAAGAGGAGAATCTTCGCGGGCGTCGACTCAACGGCACGGAATGTATGTGAGAGCGTTTTGTTCCGCCATGATGGTCAGTCCTGTGATAAGATCCCATCAGATTCTTAAACTGTAAATATGTCTTTGTAAATACCATATGCTTATGTATATAACAAATTAAAAAAAAGTATGTCCTGGTTTAGTCGGGCCACATAAGAAGCAGGAGAGGAATTGGTTCTTCATCACATATACCGACCTGCGGAAATGGGCAAAAATTTCACCCCAAATGAAATTCGACAAATATCCAAAATTAGGTGCGAAATGGAAGATACTTTATGGTTTAGAGTCATTTCGGCCAGAAAATAATGTTGAATTGTCGAAAATTAGAGGAGAGTGAAATGTTAGTGAGATGCTCGAAATCTCTAAATTATCACACGGTCCAACGGGAGAAAAGCGGCCAAAATTTGACACCAAGTGAAATTTTCAGAAGATCGGTAGTGCGAAAATGGAGGCAAAATTTGACCCTAAATGAAATTCGACAAATTCCCAAAGTTCGATGCTGGTGGAGGATATTTTATGGTTTTACGTCATTTAGGCCTAAAAACGATGGAGCGGTGACATCAGATTTTCGAGAGAACCGATTTTCTCCACTACCGATCTAAGAAACATGGAAATTTCGGAACGATCCACGTGCTCCTCATATGTCGGGTGTCGCAGAGCTGCAAGAATACCCGAATTTGTGAGATGATTAAAATCCCAAGGAGATCGCGGCGATACCGTCTCTGCCACGTCCACGAAGCAAGCGATCTCGTCGTATGACTTCATACCGCTGAAGACTTCATGAAAGTGCTTCCTAAAGCCTTTTGCACCATGTTCACGGATAATTCGGAGCCCGCGCGCCAGTGTATAATTTTGGGTCAAACTCACTGGGCATAGTGTTTTGGAACTTGCTATTAGTTCGTTCCGCAACTATGTGATTTAAGAAGCTCTTGGAAATGCGTATCTAGTGCTAATTGTTTGGTCCTACGGTACCGACAAAATGATATACAAGTACTGTTTCTCCACTACCTACGGTTGTACGTATACATGTACGGACCCCTTTCGGCCTTGGATTCCAAAAATGCAACTAACTAAATGGAATGCACTTGGATCACGGGGACACCCTACAAGGGATGCGGACGTGCAATCGACCCGATGGCTCTCTCTTTTTTTATTAACGAACGGCAGCATAAATTATTATGAAATTTCATAAAAGGAATACATGAGAAACGTTTGAATTAATCTATGCTTTAATTAGTTCGTTCCGCAACTATGTAATACCTTACAAATCTACATTTTGTAAACGGATTTATGAGACGTTCACATTATGTAGGAGTGCAATGTTTGCAAAGAAAAGTAGTGCTGGGCAAACAAGCGAGAAGAAAGCAAACTTAACTAAAAAGTGTTTAGTAGTAAAGAATAATGTAATATTTTAAACATGTAGATTTCGAGTATTTGGATAATGATATTTAAATACACGTTAAAAATTTCAAAATCATTCGACAAAATTCATTATACACCTATTCTGAATATAGTAAAAAGACTCCTAATTATCGGTTTAAAATAGCTCCTTTATTTAGAATCAATTAATGAATTATCAGAATTGATTACTATTAGATTATTACAATCTCTTTTTATTTTTAATTCCTATTTATATTTAGTACTCGAAGGAAGCAAGTTAACTATTAGCCGGTTTTATACTTTATATACGTAACTTTTTAACACCACTGAAAACAATAGTTTTCAATTTGTTTTAATTTAGGAGAATGCTTTTGAATAAAAATTTTCACTCTGGGTAAATGCTTTTATCAATTTTTCTTTTCTTATTTTCCTCTCATTCCCTAATTTCACATACTTCCAGAAAATTCCATTTGCTTTTCTTAATTTTTTTATGTAAAGGGAAATATAAATTCGCTGACGTACAATAAAAATTTGTAGCAGAATATTTCTCGACTCTTCCACTTGAAATCAGTCACCGATGAGAAATTTGAAACCGGCAAAAATTAAATCCTTCTAGATTAGAAATTTAGGGTACATTCATCACGCAGCAACCCAAGGTATCTCGAGGTGCCCTTTTAGCGGAATATAAATTTTTAAGAAAACCCATTTCTAGGTAAAATACATCCGGAAGTTCATATTTGAAACGAAGCTGATATTGCTGGATTAATAAAAAATGGAGGTTGTCTTGTGGTAAAATATCTCATGTCCAGTCACGCGAGATGATTTGAGTTAAACGTTTTTGTACTGGAAAACGGCAAAAATTGGAAGTAAAATATAGCATATGTGATACAATTATTTTTTAAAAGAAATATTTTCACTGAATTAATTTTAGTAAGCCTTGCAATGTATTTCAAATCCCTGTTTAAGGAATATGAAAAGAGCAGAAATATTTTAGTCAAATCGAAAAATATATAGCTTGTTTTTTGATGTTTTATACAAAGAACAAATAATAATTTTGCTAACAATTTTCTCATATTATATTTCAAGATTAAATTAAACGTTATCAGAATTCATTTTGCCAAAAAAAAATACTAGAAACCCGTAATTTTACTTGCAAATTATATTTTATCAAATTTTACATAACTTTTTAAGTATTTAACAAATTAAATACTTAGTTGTATGTAATACTTAGTTATTGGTTTACAAGTAACACTTATCAATACTGAATTTCGTAAATGGATGAAAAAAAAATATTTCAGGTAGTCTTTTCTAGCGAAACTACCCCAGGTTATTAACGTAGGATTACTTATCGTTGCATACCTATTTTTTTACGCATTTTAGTACTTTTTAGGTTTAACTGCTTACTGCTACTGGGTTTGGCGTGCTGAAAAATTATAACTCGCGACGCAGGACGGCCACTTTTTTTTCTACCTGGATATACTGAAACGTCTGCTACAACGGATCAATCGGGTACGCCACCAGTACGCCAAGCAAGGCAACTGGACATTGCTTCACGACAATGCGCGGCCACATACTGCCTTTCTGCGGTAGCAGTTCCTGGCCAACAGGCAAGTTGTGTCCCTGAATCACCCACCCTACTCACCAGACTTATTTCCTCTGGACTTTTTCTTGTTTCCCAAATTGAAATCATCCCTGAAGTGCCACAGGTTGTCAGACATTTCGGACATCCAACGTAATGCTATGACCCAGCTGAAGGCCATCCCTAAAGACGACTACTCCAGGAGTTTCCAAGACTTATACAGTCGTTCCTAGATGTGCATTACCGCCTAAAGGGATTATTTCGAAGGACAGTTACAGCTGTTTCATATAAGACAACAATACATTGTACTAAAGACACATTCACCGAACTTTCTGGACAAAGGTTGTGTATAATATATATATATATATATATATATATATATATATATATATATATATATATATATATATATAAAGAACCACACACCTTGAAACTTCCAATGAAGAGTCGAACTTGACAAATACACATTTAATAAAATATTAAGGACAATTACATGTAAACATTAAAAAAAAATAACATCTTCACATCATTATTTATGCGCCAACCGTCGAGACCGCTCGTCTTCGAATCTAATCCAGGTTCTCTTCTCGCGTTTGGCAACGAGTGATGTCATCATCTATGTCGGTGGTGTTTCTCCTCTGGCGACGCGTGTCGGAGAGGGATGTAGGTGTCCAGGGGTTTCTTATCAAATCTCATATATATATATATATATATATATATATATATATATATATATATATATATATATATATATATATATATATATATATATATATATATATATATATATTTATATATATATATATATATATATATATATATATATATTTATATATATATATATATATATATATATATATATATATATATATATATATATATATATATATATATATATATATATATATATATATATATATATATATTATATATTTATATATATACATATATACATATATACATATACATATATATATATATATATATATATATATATATATATATATATATATATATATTTATTTATACATATATATATATATATATATATATATATATATATATATATATATATATATATATATATATATATATATATATATATATATATATATATACATACTGAGAAGTCTAAAATCCCCGAAATTTGTTCCGCTCTAATCTTCAACGATTTCATTGCTAGTTTTTCTTCACATGCAATGACATAGCTTTTAGAATAAACTTATTCAAAATCTGTTTTGAGAGAAATATAAGAGGTAGTTATAGTCGTTAAACTGAGGGAGCTATTAGTTAAATGAAGTACCCCTGTACATCAAATTTCATACCATGAACAAGAACATTCGACAAAGCTGTGTAAGGGTTCAGTAAATTGCGGTCGGTCAAATCTGTCAGCTACTTTGATGGAGTTATTTTGCTTACCATCAACTCATTTTCTCCTGTAAAGCAATCAACGAGAAAACCCTGTTGGAAAAAAATCTATTCGCCAAGAAGTAAAATAAGTAGTTTTTTTTTTGTCTAAAACAAATAGGGAAACCTAAAATATCTTACAAAGAAGAAAACTAAAAAAAATGTATTTGCTTTAATTTTTTTACTTTTATTAAAACGGAAAAATGTAACCGATAAATTTGTTTTCGGTTAACTTTAGGTTTCAATATTAGACAATTTTTTTCCTTGCTGAAATACGGAACATGAATAGACTTCACTAAAACTACAGCCTTTGTAACATTAAAAAAATTAATTATAATTATATATATACATCTGGGGGGATCGTACCCTCTCCTACCTCATTTTCTCTGACGTCATAGAAGGATTTTCCAGTCTACAGATTTAACGTGTCCATATATAACCTAGACATGAAAGATGTAGGTTTAACCAACTAAGCTACCCTGGTGATTTCAGATCGTTTTACTATGGACTACCTTGCTATCACCTATACGAGAATATGTGAGAGTGTCCTGGTGAAACGTTGAGAATCGTCGTAAAAGTATAGTAAAGTAAAACATGTAAAAAGGACAATGTCCTTTACCTTTGGCCTAAAGGAAAAAAGGGAGAAAATACAAGATGAACACATTCGTTATTATGCTTACATCTGAAGGAATGGATAACAGGCTGAAGGACCATCTAAAAATCATTAAATATATGGTTATACCCGAGTCTTTGACATTTTCATATCAAACCATGTAAATAAGACATATGCGTTTACTCCTATAAAAACTCTATTACCGAATAAATCCCATAATGACGTCAGGTCTTATTTTTGATCCTTCCTGTCACACATTTTTACGTGAAGTAAAATGTTTGTGTTACATTTCTCACACTTGTGCTACATAAACCTAAAGTGCATTTTATAACTAAATAAAAATGATGCAGTTATAAAATGCACTTGAATCACGCGAATGCCTTTAAATTGAATAGCATTATTTTCAGCGTTGAATTTAATTTAATTGAGATGTGATATTAAAAACTTTCGTACAGTTTTTATTCTAAAATCCTTACCTATCTGTAGAGTTTTTAAATTGTTTTTCTGAAAATAAAAAAAAAGAAACGATTGCTGACTCTCACTAAAATCCCAAATAGCCTCGCATCACGACTTCTTTGCCGTGAAATCCGTCAACTGTGCAATATTTGAGTTACGTAAAAAATGAACCAGTCCTCGCTGATACATTTCGACAGAAAGAAATTGGGTTGACATTTATCAGATTATACTCAGTGGAAGTCTGTATCATCAGAGAAGCTCCTTGGGCAGAAAATAAGAGTTCGGGAAACAAAGAGAATAAAAGAAGATTTGTAAAAATTTGTAAAAACTACGTTTTCATGCTGCAGATTTAAATGTGATAAAAAGCCTATTTCTGAAAAATAAATTTTTTATTATATTTATTGTTTAAATATAATGGAAAATAGAAATGAATTGATCAAGGAAATTTTTTTATTAGACGAGAAAAAGCTAATTAAAAACGTTATTTAATTTTTAAAAAGTTGGACCACATAATTGAGAAAAATGTAAGAAAAAAATATCTCTTATATATTCTTTAATACAATTACTTTACTTTTTGGAGGATTTTTCATTTAACAGTCTTAAAAAGTATCGCAATTTTTTAGCTTAAATTTTCATTGTTTAATATTAAGGCATAATTTTTTTCATATTGTATTAAAGTAGTTAATAATAGCTTTCCAAATGAACAATATATTAATCTCAAGAACGGTATATTGAAAAAGTGAATATTCAGTAAAGGGTGTTACAAATATTCCATTTATAATAAAAATTTTGATGAATTTTTTTCAATAGAATTTCGCTTACGAAACAATTTTAAGGAAGAATGTTATTTTTTATAAGAATTCTGTCTTTGAAATATGGAGATTTGCGTTACCAAAATAAATTTAAAAATATATTTCTGAAGAACTGTTTTAATCAACATTTTATTATTGAATATGAAAAAAAAATTACTCAAAATGCAAAATGCTAAAGATAAAGGGTGTAAGGTATACACAAGATTCGATTCACAAGAATCGAACTTTTGAGTGAATTAAAGAAGCTGCTTTAGATATGCTAATTTCGGCATACACGCTTAGTATAAATACCACGCAACGTCATTAATAAAAAGAGGGAGGTTGTTAAGGTTGAAAAGGTGTTATCCTGCGCTAGTGCTTAGCGGGCCAGAAGTTTACATGGCAGTACTGCTGGTTTGACTTACTGTTCGTGAGTATAAAAATATATTGTTCTTGAAAGCTGTGTTTATACATTCCGTACAAGTAGTACGCATGCTTATTGCTGTAAAAGCCAATTACATGTGCAACGAATTCAATAAACATTGTTTCATGTATAAACTGTGTTTGCTTCAAATTCAAATAGAGTGCCACTTCAAATTATATACACCCAAGTCTGGGTAGAAGTGAGCATAGATTCTCTATACTGGCGCCCGAAATTATATATACCCTGGTAGTTAGCGTTACATTTGTAACGAACAACATAATTGAAATTAAAAACTGTGTACTGTGAACTTATATTGATAAAACTGTTGCAAGTACTTATATACTATTTAAAAAAATGAGTGTTGTAGAACAAAATCCTGCTGGAAATTTTCCTCGGGTAAGTATGGTTCAGCAAATTGCGCCATTCGAAGCCACCTTCAATGGCGGCCCCTCAAGCCAATTCCTAAAGAAAATTGAGCATTACTTTCAGCAACAATGCACCCCAGAGGGGGATAAACTTAAAATTGCTCTAGCCGCTTTAAGAGGTAGTGCATATCAGTGGTACACGTGTATGAAAAGCAGTAATCTGATTTTTGACTATTCGTCATTCAAGCAACAGTTTCTTAGCGTTTTTCCAAAAACCTATAATCAAAGTGAAATTGAAGCGGAAATTTATTCGCTAAGGCAACGTGAAGGTCAGTCTGCGTTGGATTTTGCTACGGAAAAGATTTCCAAGTGTGAGGAATATTTAGAAGGGGTAACGGAAGCGGTAATCTTAAAAATAGTTATCCAACGTTTGAAGCCAAGTGTTCAAGATTTTTTAGATAATCAAACAATTACAAGCAAGGTTACCCTCCTTCAAGCTTTAGCTAAATATGACAATAGACATTTCTTCGCTACCCCTCACCGTCATTCAGGTACGAGAAGTTTTATACACCCGCGCCAAAATTTTTCGCGAGTTTCAAACCAGCAGCGTAAGCAGTACCGCAGGCAAAATAATAGAAGCGCACGGCGTTATAATGAAATTAGTGCTCTTAAAGTAAATAATATGGAAGCACCTTACTTGCACTGGCAAGTTGATTCACATGATATGGTTCAACCTGTTGAAACTGTGTGGTCAAATGTATTATTTTGTCCGAGTAGTAATCATTATTTTGAGAATAGTGAAAGTCGGGGTATTTTTGTGGCTTATAAAGAAAGTGAGTCTAGCTGGAATAATGCGGTAATTCCAGTACAAATTTCTGAAAATAGGTCCGATACTAATGCTAGTGGTTTAGAAAATAAATCATCGGACACTTCTATTAATGCTATACCTGATATTATTAATGCTATACCTGATATTATTGATGCTATACCTGATATTTTAGATGATATTCACACATCTGTTAATGAAGGAAATTTAGTAGATGACGAAGTATGCTTTACGGAAGTTAGTGAATACTTATTAGTTGACGACAATAAAAATTCTTTAAACGATAGTAAGAACTCGCTAGGTAATGATGATATTATTTCAAGTTTCCATCCGAATGAGGATTGTGTAGGCCAGGTTGATAATATGGTTTTAAATAAAGTACATGAAAACCAGACTGAGAATCAAGATGAAAAGTTGACACAGAGTTATACTGTAAGTAGTTTAGCTGATGCTTCGGAAGTTATAGACGTAGGTTGTATTAAAACGCACCAGTACGAAAAGCTTAATCTTCCTAAAACTGAAGCAGTGTTAACGAATATAAATGATAACGATTCTGATATCGCAAGTTTCAAAGAGACTTTTTCGTCAAAAGAGGATAAAACTAAAGTTAAGGGGGATAAAAAACGTGAAAAAGCGCCTTCAGGTTCCAGCATTAAAACTGCTAATACTGAAGTAATTAAGGCGGTAAACAAGAAGTCGCATAAGCACCAATACCAAAAACAGAGTCAGTTTGTTGAAAAACATGACACAAGTAGAGAGATAAAGCCAGTAACTAAACACGTTGGTGCGGCGTATAAATTTGAAACAATAGAATCTGCATTAAAATCTAATACCGATACAAGCAAAAGTACGAAGCAAAGTAAGGTGTGCACTACAAAAACTCTATCAAAGGATGAACGTGGTAAACATAAGGTACACAAGGTTATGAAAAGGATAGATGACAATTCTAAAGCTCCTTTGCATATGTACAGGAAACGCAAGATATCAGCCGCCCAGCAAGGTTGGCCTCCTCCCAAGAGACCTCCTGTCCATCGTCAAGCCGGACCAGCGCCTCAGGACCTACGACCTGCTGCACGAAGGATGCCCACACGGTCAACGAACCCCTTTACTAGGACTGCGACCATCAAGAGAGGTTCCACGGATTGGACAGACTGGTGCAAGGAAGTTGCTGCATTCATGAACAAGTCTTGTATCAATTATCTTTTTCTAACTCCCACCCTTTAATAAAACCGAACCAAATTGGTTTGAAATTCCCCAGTGTATATACTGTGTAAACATTTTGAGGGGAAGGGGTGAGCCACTGAAAAAAAAATACGGCATACTGTTGTTTTATAAATTTTTGAAGGGGACATGTAGTGACTAGGAAAAAAATACATACTGCACAATATACCAATTAACCACTAATGTACTAACTTCACAAATCATGACACATGTGCATTATAAATTGGGGGAGAGCAGATACAGTCAAGAAATGTCATGCTGTGCAATTGTGTTGTCACTTTTAATTAAAATAGATATTTTAGGGCGCAGTTGGCAGCCCAGTATCCGCAACTCTGCAAATCCACTGTTTGATGGTGTCACCTGGACCCTTCGGGGTTAGTTTTGTAAAATGGTAGTGGCGTTTTTCCTCCACACAACGTGTGGAAGGTTTTTTTGGCTTTGCCACCCATTATGTAAAAAGTCAGACCAGCACGCGTTTTCAATTAGTTAACTGAAGCCGTTCAGACCTCAGTTACCTAATTTTTTTTTTCGAGGGAGGCCAGTGTAAGGTATACACAAGATTCGATTCACAAGAATCGAACTTTTGAGTGAATTAAAGAAGCTGCTTTAGATATGCTAATTTCGGCATACGCGCTTAGTATAAATACCACGCAGCGTCATTAATAAAAAGAGGGAGGTTGTTAAGGTTGAAAAGGTGTTATCCTGCGCTAGTGCTTAGCGGGCCAGAAGTTTACATGGCAGTACTGCTGGTTTGACTTACTGTTCGTGAGTATAAAAATATATTGTTCTTGAAAGCTGTGTTTATACATTCCGTACAAGTAGTACGCATGCTTATTGCTGTAAAAGCCAATTATATGTGCAACGAATTCAATAAACATTGTTTCATGTATAAACTGTGTTTGCTTCAAATTCAAATAGAGTGCCACTTCAAATTATATACACCCAAGTCTGGGTAGAAGTGAGCATAGATTCTCTATAAGGGGCTATGTGTTATGTGCAAAATACTTGTGTTGTACATTAGTTAAAATATAATGGCTTGTATGAAGATAATTTCATACATCCTTTACTAGTTCTGAAACTCAATGTGATAAATTACGTGGATTTATTCTGTCTGATCTTGTTTATTAAATAGAAGGTACATTTTCACCTCCAGCAAGAACATATTCATTCTGCCTGAGGAATTGCTGGTAATATGGAATAAAATAAACAATTATATAATTCTCTTCTGGATGTTAAAGTTAGAACATTAGCAAGGTTGTTAGAATAATAAAATTATATTATTACAGCTATTCGGTCATTTTCGTACTCATTCGTAGGTACATTCTCGTACTCAATTCTTTTCGCTTAAACTAGAACAGGAATCGAATTTGGAACCACCTGCTTTCAGTTATACAAATCAGCCTTGGTATTCCAATAAAAGAGCAACATGTTCGCTTACTAGTAGGGATGGCGTGTAACTTCCAAAGCCACAACCGCATAATTCACACGATATATAATTTAATGGTGACTCTATCAAACATTCTAGCTTTTATAATTTTTTTACCGCTTTAAATACAACTCAAACCATTACTGGATAGTACAGGAATCAAGTTTGAAGCCTTCTGCTTACCAACTTTACTATGAAATTCCATTATAAGAGTCACGTTCTTTCCTGAGACAGACAGGGAGATGACCATTTATGGTGCCACTGTCAAATACTTACATTTACCAATTTTTTTCAGTGCTTATAATTCATCTTAAACCACGACTTGGTAAAATTATACATCCACCAGCAGGTAGCAATGAACCTAGGTTTCACTCTTGTTATGGGTTCCTCAGCAAGGCAAGAGCCACGAGTACGGTAGAGGGAAAGAAATTTCTGATGCGAAATTTCTCTGTCGTGAAACTTTTACTTTTGACTGACGAAGGGCAGTCATCCAGCCCACTTCGGAAAGAACCACAATCTACCACAAATCATTGTACAAAATTTAGAGGGCAATTCTAGGGTCGAATTCTAGCACAAAATTTAGGACTATTCCTTGCTCAGGAGCGTCTAACATGAGCGAAACCTAAGTCCAAGGTGATCTGAACACCGAAGAAGCTTATTTTTGCTTTCAGCACTGCCCATTTGGAAGGCTTTATACATTTTATCACTACTTTGTAGCACAGGAATCCTCTCTGAACGTTTTGCTTGTCATTACAACAATCAAAGATACTTTCGAATAATTTAATAAGTCACATTCTTTCTTTTCTAAGAGATATAACGTTAAAATACCTTACTAAACGATATAATGTTAAAATGCAACGCTAACCGCAACTGGAAAGCTGGGGAGTCAACCCTCTTCTTACCATCACACACGCATCGATAATATTCCATCATAAAAGTCACAGTTTCCCCTCTATCAGCGAGACAAGGAGGTGACTCTTAAAAAAATACCTAAACCTGAACTGGATATCAGGGGAACCAACATTCTGTTTACCATCACTCCACTCAGCGATGATATTTCTCTATAAGTGTCACAATCTCATTTTTTTTCGGAGAACGTAGAGGTGACCTTCAAAATACAAAGTAAATCGTGGGTGGAGAGCAGGGGAGTCAACCTATGTTTACCATCCAAACATTCAACCATTATACGGGATATCCAAAAATAATGAACCGATTTCCCGACGCATTGATTTCAGTTCTCAAGCATCGTCATGAAACGAGTCTCTCATCACTTGAAAGAGGAGGTTTCAAAGTTTCGAATGGCTGCCACAGGGACGCTGTAGTTGCGTCGTTATCCCACAAATGTTCATTTGTTTGTTTACTCTGGAATGGTAAGTTCTTAGCAAAAGCGTTCAGCGTTCTAGAGTTTACGAAAAAAAAATTCGGTTGTCACGGTGCAGTGTGCTTTTCGAAGGCAATTCGTCATTAATCCTAAATCGTCGTCATCTCTCCTATCCGTCGTCATCTCTCCTAAAAATATTCGACGGTAGTTTCACAGTTTCAAGAGAGTGTGTGTCTGTGTACAGGAAAAATTCCAGGAGGATGGTTCAAGCTTTTTTGAGTAAAAAAGTGTCCCACCAATGGATTGGTCGAAAAGGGGTCCAGGAACTTCGTCTTTGTGTTTGGCCTACCAGAATAATAGACCTGACCGTGTATAATTTTTTTCTTGATGGGATATGCAAAAGATCATCTTGCATTTGAAAAATGCATTGTCTCTATACAAATGATAGGTATATACATCAAACAACAAAAGCGATCAACTCAGCGAATCGGGATATGCTGATACACATCTGATAAAAATTCTCTTATAGCCTTGATGTTGGCCCATGCTGCTAGTGGTGACCACATTGAATACTTATAAGACAATAAATAAAACTTGATTATGAGTAGAACATTTGTGATTTGGCTTGAGTCTTGTATTAATTTTCCTTAGTAAAATATTATTTAATGAAATAGGTTCATTCTTTTTGAATAGTCTTGTATTCCATTCATCGAGTCCCAGTCTTCCTTTCCCGGGATAAACAGGGGATGACCCCTGATTGCAATGGCATTCCCGTGATCGCTATTTTACTACTGATTCTACCAAAAATTCTCGCACTTACCATTTTGCTTAACATTAAAAATTAAAGCCTAAATTGATCTAAAGTGTTTTAAAAAGTCAGTTAAATTTCATTTGTCAGTCAAATTTTATATATGCTTCTGCAAATATAATATTTCCTCTGAAGTCAAAATGAAGTAGTCTTTGTTTTTGTTGACTGTCATCAGGATGCAGTGAATTTCGAGTTCAGATCGTAAAAAAAGACAAAAACAAATTGGCGTAGTTTTTGGATCTTTTCTCCCCCGATAAAATAAACAAGCGTGACAAATCCCGATAAAACGGAGAAATGGAAATCAAATTAAGCACGTCGGAATCGATTCAGATTTTCTGATTTATTATTTTTTTTCTTCTCACTTGTGCTATTTTTATAATTGGATTATTAAAAGAGGAAATGCAGAAGTACTGCAGAATATATTTGTTTTTGTAAGAAACACAATTTATTAATCTTGATTGATATTTTACATTTGCAAGAATTTGTTAGTTTCATTTCTTTAGTAAATATTCATATCTTTTCTGTTAACAGAACTTTATAATCAAATTGTAATCATGATTATCGCATAAATTTGAATGAAAAAGGGCAATGTTAAAAAAATAACTGTATTACATTTAATATGAAAAGCTTATGACTCACTGAGACGGATATTATCCGAGTTTAATAACGAATGAATTTGTCTAAGAGTTTCATTAGCTAGCACACACACACACACACACAAAAGGAAAATATGTAGCGAAAAACACGTATTTCAAGGTATTTTGTGGGGCTCATATGTGAAGTTCAAGACATGGCTTGGTAACTGCTACAGAATATCAGTCCTGAAAGATGGAGTTAGAGGTGTAACTTCATGGATCGTCAGCTTCTAAGAAGGGGGGGGGCACCATAAAGGGGGTAGCTTGCGACCCCTTTGGACACACTTGCGTCCTGATCTCTGGACCTCACGGGGAGTTGTAGTGTGGGATGGAAAACATTTGAAGCTAACTCTTAACGAAAGACGTTGGACGAGCAGGATGGTGTTCGATTTCGGAACGCGACTTCAGAGTGGGCAGAGGAAGCTGCCATGGGGATATTTGCCGAGAGTTTATCTCTGAAGATAAAACTGGAAAGTTGTCTTATAATTCTAGGTATATAAATTGTATGATAATTGCGCATAATGGTTGTAAATATTACATGTTTTTTGTGTGCCGATTTGACGAGAACGTTACAGTGGCTTCAATAACCAGGAAATGAGAGTATGTTAAGTAATTGAATAACCGATAAATTAAAAAGTGTCATACTGCGTATGGTTATTACTTAGTCACGACTAATTAAATTAAATCATATCGACCGAGAGACCCATGCTTCTGGTTTCGCCTCATGCACAAGAGAAATATTAATAAGAGTGCCTGTATAAATCGACCTTTATGCAGGCACGAGAAGGGAACGTAACGGGAACGATCCGAGCGCGCGACGAGTCGTCGTAATCATTTCCTTCCTGTTTTTCAATGGAACTGTTAATACTGCGCCGTGACACGTCCGATTCCCGGCCGAGAATCGGCGCCAAAGATTCGAAGCCGGAAATCGTTCACTGCTCGGCCGTCTCTCGTTCATGGCAGAAGGTAAAAAGTGGCTATTCAAGATATAATTTACATACTGTTATTTATGTTTGATATTTGATATGGATGATGAAAAACTCACTGAGCTGGTGAGAGGTTTTGTACGATTTGGCCCATCAAAATACATGGATCCAAAGTTCAAAATGACAATTCGGAAGGCAATAGGAGAAAATTATACTTGAAATTACAATTGGTCCACTAAAATATAAAATTTATCAATTTGTATGAATAATGAAACAGTGGAAAAATTATTTACACGATTTAGAAAGTGTAAATTGTTAAAAACAAATACTTACATGTATGGATTTGTCGGTTATAAAGCAATTTTTCTTGCTTTCTGAGCAGCAAAATTGTATATTTAAAGTGAAAAGTCCAAAGATGATGAGAGATAATTTTCATTAGAAATAAGTGCCAAGGAAGACAGGCGTACAATCCGTATTCAAAGCATTCTGATTGTACCTGCTTTGTAAAATTTTCAATTCTTGTGGGAAAAGTGGGAAATAAAATCCTTTATAATGATAGAGAGAACAAGTAAAAGCCATTTTTTGTTTACCTCACTCTTTCAGCCTTCAGACCCCTTTCTTCCCAACAGGTTTGGAGCGCATTTACTTATTTGTCTTACACTCGCTGGAGAAATGTCTTGTCTATTGTTTCCTTTGAATAGACCAAACATTGGACCAAATGGTATTAGTATTCGTTCACAAGGATATGTTCACGTTTTTCTCAGTTTGCAACTATTCCGTGAAAACGAACAAAGTCCGAAAAAATGGATTATAATTCTTCAAATGACTGTATGTAGTGACGACTGACAGATAGTAGAAACTGATATTGAAAAAAAGGATTGATAATCAAGGGTTCACTATAACTGAATTGAAGATAAATCATGTTTTTTTAACCGAGAAAGTTTTCGAACCAAAAGAGTAGTTTGTCAATTAAGATTCTTTCTGCGATTCTTTAGAAAAAATCGAAACATATATATTTTTATAAGTTGAATTATTGAAACCGCGAAAAATGAGGGATTTCTTTAAAAACCAGTAACATTTAGAAAAGTGTTGCTATGAGAAATAAAAATGGCGGCCCTGAGCGGTTGCCCAGTTCGCCCACCCCTAAGCACGACCCTGGCTCTCCTCTTCCTCCTCCTCTAACAAAAGTGTGATAATGGCTAAATCTTTAACTGAAAAATGAAACGCGCCATGACGTTACAAATCTTTCACAACTAATGAAACACGTTCCCGCCACTTTCTACTCCCGTCTCTGTATAAACACATGCATCCGGCGCTCGGGCTCGGCTCGTTCCCGTTACGTTCCCTTTACGTGCCTGTATAAATCGACCCTAAATCGACCTTAAAGCAACTTTTTCTGAAGTGGTACAAAGTGATGCAGTAATCATAAAAAATGAGGTTTTGGTACCTGTCCCTGCCCATGAATTGAAATTTACATCAAGGAAAAATTTTAAAAGGATGAAAGGATTGGCCTTTTGACCAGGAAAGGAGGAGCATTTGGTTTCAGTTTCTTGTGTATCAGTTGTATTTTAAGGACAAAAATAAAATTTGAATTGTGACATATTGGTACACCAGGCTGAAAAGCAGAGATTTTATATTTCCGTTTCCTTCCTAACAGCTATATTTTAAACTAAGAAAAATTTAAAGCAAGTTCGAGTACGATAAGGTGATCATTATATTGTAGATTGAACAAATGACGGGAATTTGAGGAAGTTGCTCTTCCCTTTTCTAGAGGCAAATAAATTGAAAACATAATATGCCTCGATGACTCAAAGTATTTACTCAAAAATCAGACGGTGTACGATACAATACCCAAGGAGTGTATTACATTTTGTAATGAAAAATATATGAGTTGAAAAATAGTGATAAATTGGTCATTTTAGTATCTCCAGTAATATCAGTAAAAGTTCAGGCTCTCCATTTCCGTTTCTCTTAAGTTGGAAAGGATAAAATGCATATTGGAGCAGAAAATGATATGGATTAGTGATGTAGTGTTACATTATGCCAGTTTGAATGGTAGAAGGTTTCGGTGTAGATTTTAGATCTAGTTAGTAGTGATCTACCTAATAGTGATGAAAAACTCTATAAAATGCGACAAAGTGTGACAAAATGCTGATGATTATTTTCAACAAGAATTTTTATCTCTGATATTTCATTGATGCATTTTATAAATATTCTGTTGTACTTCTTAGCATTCTATTGAAACAGAGATATTTTGCTGCTCGATTTTCAAATTTTTTGGAACTCGATCCTAGTAAACTGAGCCGAGTTTAATGTAAGGTTAGGGAACGGTATTTGAAAATAGTTCAGATATAACTCATACAAAGAGCCTCCTGACATTATGCAGAAACTTTTTTTGTCTTTATAACTCAACTAATTATGAAAATATGCAACGGGCAATCTGTTTCCGTATCTATCGTCTTTTTTTTCTTGTGCAAGAGAGGGAAATGAGCCAGTTTTTAGTTTCGTCATTTTTAAGGATGAAAATTCTCAGTCTCTTTTCAACTTTACAATCAAAGCATAACAACCATTGAGGGTAGTTTTATGTACGAAATAATAAAACTTCCAAAACATTTCAGGGGGCCATCCACATATGTCTATAAACCCTCATCTAGGCCGCAATTTTCTATACCACGTGAATGAAAACCTATCAAATGACCTTTGTTTGATTTTGGTCTGAAGCATCTCTTCTGACATGTTTATTTAATATTCAATGAGTTGATTTAAAAAGTTTACTTTTAATGTGAATATTTTAAAAGATTAACTTTTGCGCCTTTGTTTTCAACAAAAATATATTAGTTTTTAGGTTTGCTGTGTAATTTAATTTTAATGTCTTCTTTAGTACGTGGTTTAAAGAAGACATTAAATTTCGATGCTGAAAATTTGTTGCCCCCTCGTAATCCAGTAGATTTAACTGATTATTGTGTCTGTATCGACTTTATCAAAAGAGTAATTAAGAGTGATATTAGAAAAGACGTTTTAAGATGTTTGTTCTTCGAAAGAGTCGAATCCCGATTTTCTGAGAACTGACTTCGGGTGTTTACAGACTGCTCAAAATATACAGACTATATTAATGTTCGCTTACATGGTGCTTCGGTTAGCGTTCTGAGCTGCCTCGTAGTGGGTTTGGGTTAAAATCCCGAATAAGGTTTGGTCGTTTCCAGAGGCGCACTCAGTATTTAATCTTGGGGGCGAGTTGAACGGATAAAAATATTTATAATGCAAATTAAATATTCTTAATGCAATTTCTATTTCTTTGGGTGAGGGGGGGCAACACCACTTGGTCCACCCCCTGGGTGCACCACTGGTCGTTTCCATGTCATACCTCTCATAGGGAACAATGCTGGCTCACCTATATGGTGCTTCCATAATAAAATAGCCAGTAAATTGCGGTTAATAACAAAAGACGGTTATCTTACGACAAAATGCCTCCGCATTAGACAGACACAAAAAATATTAATGTTGGTGCAGGAGTCCATTGTGATGTTTTTGCATTTTATGCACCTTTAGGGAGACATAAAATAGCCAATGATGAGAAAGTAGTAAATCGTATTGCTCTGGACAAACAATTATGCTGGATGAATAATTTCTCGAAAGTGGTCATCATTAGCGACTCTAGGACAGCTCTTCAATCTATCGGGTCTTGCTGTGTCCGCAAGTCATCTGATGTACATCGGGATCAATTACAATTGAACAACTCAACAATAACGGTAAGAAGATAACCATGCAGTGGATACCAGGCCACTGAGGCATCCGGACCAACGAGTTGGACGACACTCTGGCTAAATAGGCGGCATCTATCCTTCAAACATCCAATAATGAAGTCTTATATAAATCGCTACACTTGCTTGTAAGGTAGACTTTTAGGAACTCCCTCTCACAAGAACTGTTTTGAGGTGTTCACAAAAGCTTTGGTGGACCAAAATTTCTGATGTCCTCGAGTGGCCGAGGCAGAAAGCGGTCGCTTTTGTTTCACCTAGTGACGGGCCATGACTGACTACTGAAACATCTCTGCCATAAAAAAATCGTTTCAGAACCCTTTTGCAAGCTCTGTTATCGGAGGGAGGACATGGACTTTACCCATATACTGAGTTGCCCCGCTCTACCCTCAGCTCCAGTGTAGGAGAGATATTGGATAGCTAAGAAATTTTTTGGGTTCATGGACAATTTAGTTCTCTTTTGTTTGTCTCTTCTTGTTTATATATATATATATATATAGTCTTCATACCCTCCATTAGAAATTTAAAAAAAATGTATGTTGTATGTTTTCGATTTAATTTTGATAAAATTTTCGATTTAACAATTTAGGGGTCATCGGTAGGATGGCCCCTAATATGTTTAAGAATTTTTTCCTATTCATATATTCGTTGGTCCTTTATTCGAAACAATAACTGCTCAATTCTTTTAAATGCGGTCGATAATATTTTCTTTTAAAATGTTTATTTAAGAAATTTTACTTTACTTAACTTTAGAATAAGAAAAATATTTCATTCTCTAAACTTATACAAAGAATTCTTAATAAGGTTATAAATAAGATGACGCTTACTATAAAGTTATTAAAATATAATTAAGAGACATTGTAAGCTAATAATAAGCGGGTGGACTACAATAAAAATTTTTTTATACATAATTGTATTGTCAAGGGAATTTATTTGAAAAGAGATTAAAAAAGTTTTTTTTTATAAAACTTATTTAAATACGTGTTTTGAGGCTAAATATAAGTAAGAAATTTTAACTGAAGTTGCTTTTAACATACTTAAAAGTTATTTCAAGTCTTTAAAGCTACAGACTTTTTTATTTTAAGACAACTCTCTAATTTTAAACAATGTTTTCAATTGAATATTTCAAGACAATTAATTATCATACTAAATCAGAAAAAGCTTTAAAAAAAGGAGCTTGAACAAACTTTGCTGAAGGTTGTGTTTTATTTGAAAATATTAGAAAATTTTATGACTCATAGAATTCTTAGGACAATAGTTGAACTAAAATGATATTTTAAGAGGACTCGAAACGTATTTAAAAATGTAAAACCAATTCCAAGCTTTTAGCGGTACATAGAAATTATTCTTAAATACATCTTATATGAAGTGAAATCTTTTAAGGAGAGTGAAAACTTATTTTAAAAGATTATGTATAGTTTATGTTTTTAAGGAGATTAAAAATAATTTTCTTAAATTATAGCTTCTGAAAATAATCACTAAAGTACATTAAATTATCTTTTAAAATTGTTCCAAAAGGTTCTCTATAGGAAATACCATTTTTATAAACTCCATGTTAATTACTATTCTAGAATAAATTATTTGTTAATGCTAATGCCAAAAAACAATACTTTAGGATACATTCATATAGAAAACCATTTCCTTGGTTCAATAATAATTCCCCAGTGAAAACTGCCCTTGTAACTAGAAATTACAATCCAAAAGTGATAGTTCATAAAATAAAATAAAACAACATAGAAAAGTCACATTTGCCCGTTGAAAAAAATTTTAAAATATTCGAAAAAATCAAAAAATGAAAATTTTAAAATATTCCAAATTTACATGCTTTTACCAATATATGTAACTTAATAGCAGCTTAATTTAATATAAGCAATATGAGTATCTTAATAGTAACTTCAGCAATATAAGTGAGTTCTTACTGACCCGAATCAATATTGTCCATTGTCCATCAATTCTGTCCATTGTCCTTATTTATTCGTGCCATTTTATAACGCTCTAAGTTCTAAGTAGAAACGAAATAAATGTGTTCCGCCTGATGATCTCAGATACAGAGAAGTAATATGTACATATATATATATATATATATATATATATATATATATATATATATATACAGTGGACGCTCGTTAATTCGAACTCGGTTAATTCGAACTAATCCAAAGGCCCCAAAAAACTTGTATTGGAATTAATGTTAAAAATATCTCATTAATTCGAACTAAATTTTTATCAATTCGGTTAATTCGAACTAAAAATTTGAAAGAAAAAAAATTCTTTTTCCTCGTTTAATGGAGAAAATACACACTGTATTTATTATTTTGTGTGTCAAAATCGTCTGTATTTCTTTTCTGTGTAAAGAGGCACATGCCTACATTCCTAGACTATTGCATGTCTGATAAACGTTAGTAGCTATTGTCCTTATTAGTGCTAAACGGAAAAAGCAATTTTATTTTATTTGTATCGACTTTTTAGAATTTCAGAAAAACCAATCTTTACTACAAATTCTAGGGAGCTAAGTCAGTTATACCTGCAGTGCAGACAAGTTAATGTGGTCTAGTTTTTCATCCTCATTGTGTGGTGTGAACGTGTAAAAATTCAGGATGTCTACATGTGGAAAGTACAAAACCCTAACTTTAGAGACAAAGGTAGAAAATTTAAAGAAAGTAGAGAATGGCGAATGTAAAACAAAGTTATAAGTTGACTATGAAATTTAAAAAAATGCCTTGTCAACTAATTTGAAAAAAAAGGAGTCAATTTTAGATGCATGGGAAAAATAAAAATTTGCTAGAGGCAGGAAACGCATGAGAAATGCGTCCCAAGAAGATCTAGAAAAAGCCTTACTGCTATGGTTCAAGGATGTTAGATCTCGAAATTTTCCTATAAATAGACCCCTAGTGCTGACGAAGGCTGATGAATTGGCAAGTCGAATGGGTATTGGAGATTTTAAATGCAGTGATGGATGACTTTCTCGATTTAAGTCAAGGCACCATATTTCTTATCAAACTGTACGTGGCCAAAGCTCTGATGTAAACGAACACGTGTGCACTAATTTCGGTAGGAAACTGCCAAGGCGTTTCTCTACTTACATGCCGAAAGATATTTTTAATGTGGCCATAATGGACAAAGCCATAATGGACTCTATTAAAACCCTGAAAGCATTTATTCAGATGGAACCTTCCTCTGAAAACGAACTGAAATGTTTACTTTAAATCGAGAAGCTGGCTGAACAATGTAGGCATCATAAACAGAACCAAACATCCATTTTACAGTTTTTCCACAAAGTGTAATTCATATTTTTAATTAAAGTTTATTTTCTAACGCATATCTTCTGCTTCATATGCTATGAAGTTATATATTTTCTCTTAACAATGGATAATTCGAACTTCGGATATTTCAAACTTTTTTCTGAGAAAATTTGAGTTCGAATTAACGAGCGTCCACTGTATATATATATTATATATATAATTTTCTGCTGCCTCTACAAAGGGAAAAAATGCTACCGAACTCTTAAAAAAAGGAACTCTTAAGAAAATGTAGAGGGGAAAAAATCCCGTCATGAGTTAATATCAATAGTTTATCCGATGATATTTTTACTTCTAAGAGCAACACATGAGATTAGATTATTGAAGTTTAGAAACAGCGAGCCTCAACGCACTCTTCCAAAGAAAATAAAGCAACTGCTGTCATAGATGTTTTTACTTTTATCCGAGGGACCAGGAGACAGGTCTCTGAACTTTAATGCTATTACTAAAGGAAGAGTGGAAAATAAATAGAATGTTTCTTTAATGAAAGAGAGGTGCTCTTTCTTTTGAAAATTTCTACTAAGAAAACGGACGAACTGAAATTTATACGTCTGTCCATAAAATTAGTTGGGAAAGAACTCTTATAATGCTATCAGTATTATTAAACTAAAAGTTCCGTTTTTGTACAAAAATAAAAAATTATAATATGTGAAAGTTAAGCGAACAAAAAATTATTTTAGTAAGTAATGGCACATGCATTTAGTCAACAAATTATGCTATTCAGTAGTATAGAGTTTAAGCAAGCTATTTTTTTTTGCATTTATCTGTTTGTAATTATTTTTATTGTTCATGTAAAATTCAGGAAATTTCCTGTAAAAAACCCTTAAATGAACGAATGGTTTCCCAAAGAAGCTCATCTTTATTTCCTTGGATTAAAACAGAATACTATAGAATTAAGTAACACAAACAGCATATGTCTTAGCTTTCTTACTTGCTTTGCCAGATATTTTTTATGCTATACTGAGTGAACGAACCCTGCTGCACAACTGTGTTTCAAATCATTTTATCTTGGAATGAAATTTTCAATAAAATTTATTTTTTTATAAATATTTTGTAGCAATTTTTAAATGTGTTTTTACATAAAAATGGTTAGTTAAATGAAAGGTACTATTTCAAAAATCTAAAATCTGACGAAAATACAGAACATGTCTACTTTTTCATATATCTCTTGAACCAATATTTATATTTTGTTACCTTTTTCACTCTTGGGATAGAAATAATTTGTCTGAAGAATTTGTAAAAAAAAATAATGAATAAAATTTTTATTTACTTTGAAGGGTGGTTTTTTTTCCTAGAAAATAATTTAAAACTTTTTTACTCTAAATCGAAAATCTTGAAGATGGTTTTATAAAAATGGGACAAAGGAAGGCTTTGAAAATTTCACACAGATACCTTGGAAGTAGTTTTAGCTATACCGTTTAAAAGATGGGTAATCAGGACTAAAAAGCAAGGTCCCGCTTTCCGCGGAACTTAATAACAGTTAACGCTTTCACCTAACATGAGGGTTCTATTGAGGCTGATCTTTTTTCCTTGAATCCTATACATCTAATTTCTTCTAATTATTATTTTTACAATTAAACTTCAGGTAACGAATTTATCAATAAGTTAACGTTCAAAAAACGATGGTACTAACGACGTTGCAACACGTTTCATATTAATCACCCCATAAAAATGAGATGCAGTCACATCAGCCGCTAGCTGCTCTGCGAACTTCCCACAGGCCAGATGTACCATGATCAAACTATTAAGGATTACTCCTTTAATGCCTCTTCTTCTTTTAATTGGCTAGATGGGGTTTATACCCCATCTGGCCAATAAAAATCTTTTTTTTAAGGATGATCTTTAGCTTTATTTTAAAAAGGTGTCAGTCACATAATATCTATAGAATGACATCAAAGAAACGAAAATATGAGAAAATAGACACCAATAATGAAATTTTTTAGAACAGCAAAAATAAAGCCATGATTGCCCAACGTGACTTTGTATAATCATCGTAAAAACATAAGCATCGCTAAACTTTCTGTAGTATATTTGAAGCCAAGGAAATAAAAACAAAGATTATTTTTCTAAGAATTTAGAAGGTGACTGTGACCTCCATGAGCTTGAAAATGAATAATCAATCTTTCAAAGGGTTTCAGCTATATCCATAATCGTATAGTTAACTATTCATTGAGAATCAAAATTAGTAAGCCAGTAAATCTGTTTTAAAAAGTTAAAAAATCCTTTAAATATAAAAAAAACAAATCACACGTTTTCGAAATAGGGTTCAAGATAAATTTCAGTTTCAGGAAACTCGAAAGAATATAAATTTATAGTTAAATGCTACTGTCCGATTTAGTATTTTAAAAAAATCTGTAGGATCTTCTTTAAAGCATTTACGAATGAATCTCACCTCATAACCTTCAAAAGTTGTTATCTTGATTGAAATTTCCTGAATCCAGTTTATAAAGATTCGTCTTAATACACAAATTTAGTACAGACAATTTTTTAAAATAGGAATTCAAAAACTTATCTTATATATCTTATTTTAATAAAAGATAAAATTCGAAAAGTATTGGAAACACAAGCTTTAAAAATGTTACTTAGGAAAAATCCTTAATTACGTTTCAACAAGTTTTAAAACCATTACTAGTCAATGAAGGATACTGCATTTACCGAAAGTTCTTAAAAACATTCTCAATTTCACGAAATGCAATAAAAAATATGATTGGATCCTTTAAAAAGAATCTAATCGGTAAAACTTAATGGAGCGGGTGTCATTAAAAGCACAGCTGATTTACAGGGTTGCATATAATCTTTTTACTCGAACTAATATTAAAAGATATAGCTAGTAGAAACGTGTAATGAGTTTTCTTAATAAAAAAAACGTACACATGGTAAAGAAAAATTCGTATAAAGTAGATGCGTTACTAATTGCATATTATTGTCTTGTAGTTTCATATCCATACACTGCTGGCCATTAAAATTGTAACGTCAGGAAGGAATGCAAATAACAAAACTTACTTAATGTATGTACACAGAATAGTAGGGAGAAAACATGATTAAATTTGTAGGCAGTTTGAGGGTGTACAGGGTCCGAAATCAGTACACACAGCTGCCGCCTCTGGCAGCTAAAACGGCTCTAACCCGGTTAGAGTCCAAAATAGAGTGGACATCAAATCTTAGATGATATATACGGGAAAGTCATTCCATGCTGATTCAAATCTATGCCACACTTTATCAATCGCAGTGGCTGGAGAGCGGTGGCGGCCCAGTCTCTCAGCATTTCATGACCACATGTTTTCAATGGAGGAGAGATCTGGAGAACGTGCTGGCCAGGGTAACAGTCGAATCCCCTCTGTGTCGAGATAGTCTCCAACACGACGGGCAAGAAGCGGTCTTGCGTTATCTTTTTGAAATATGACGTCTCCAAGGCCTCGAAGATAGGGCACAGCCACCGGCTTTAAGATCTGAGAAATTTAATTCTAGCTGTTCAGATTACCGACGACGCGAATAAGAGCTGTTCGTGTCGTGTACCCAATGTCTGCCCATACCATCACAGCAGGTGCCCGTATGACGACAAACAAGCAGGCCACGTGCGTTCTCTTCGGTTCCTCGATACACGGATACGTCCATCATGACGTTGCACGCAGAACCGGGACTTTTATGAAAAGACGACGTGGTGCCACTATTGTATTCAGTTTTGACGTTGGGCACATCACTGTCGCTGGGCGTCTCTAGCGTCGCAGTGTCAAGGGAAGCCGCAAGAATGGTCGCCGTGCAGAAAGTCTGTGCTGATCCAGACTTCCTTGCACTGTCCATGCGTCGTCGCACAGTCATTGCATTATGACCAATATGAGTAGCAATATCGTGGAACGATAAACCGCACTCTCGATAGGCCACGATCCTGCCGCTATCGAATTACGACACTTGCTGGTAGACGTTTCTCCTTCTTATGCGCGGCATTACACGATCTTCTCACAAACAACCAAGATTCAAATGAGATTTCCGCATGAGAAACCCGCTGCGTAACTTTCTTTTTATGCAGACTTTGAAATGCAGTTTCTTCGTCCCGCGTCGTTCCATTGCGCTTAAATGCTGATCATTTGCATATTCCAGCATCTTCTTCCTTTCATGCGAATTTGACGTTTGTATCATCCCTCCTTCATGGTGTTGCAATTTTAATGACCAGCAATATATATATATATATATATATATATATATATATATATATATATATATATATATATATATATATATATATATATATATATATGTCAAGGATTTAGTGGGAAAAGAATGATTATTCTAAAATTAAAGGGGGCTTGGGAATTAAATTATATTTGTGGCGTAATTCGCCTCTAATTGTTCGTATTTCAAGACTCGAATTGGGAAAGGGAAATTCCCCTTTTCATTATGTAATCTTAGCGCGCCTGTGGGTTCTGCGGTCGAGGAGGAAACATTTACATTTATCCTTGAAAGATGTCTGGTTTGGGCTCTGCGCATGTGCAGGGAGAGTTGGCGCGCGGAGATACCCGTGAATTTTTGTCAGAACGCGGGATTTAATCGTTGCTAGTGGACGCGTGTCAGCTGGGTCCACAATTTGAAAATGGCGAGCGCTCAAATATGCGCTACTTGGATCAGTAGTTGCTAGAAAGAGGAATAAATTGACTTTATTTCGTTGGAACTGTGCTTGTTTATTGGATTTAGACTACTTACTACTCGCCACCAGTATTAAGATTATGACTGCAAATTAATGTGAGAACAGGCAAATCACACGCCTGTCATATATATATATATATATATATATATATATATATATATATATATATATATATATATGACCTCGCTGCCTTTTTTATTTCCTTTCGAAATATTTATATTTGCGTTATTAAGTCATTTATAACTGAAATACGTACTTTGAATTTTTGCCGTTTCTACCACTTGGAAAGAAAGAAAAAAGTCGCACAATACGACGAATGGCAATGAATTATCTCTGCTGATATGTGTCACGAGATACAGACATGCGTAGGCAGGCACACACACACACACACACACACACACACATATATATATATATATATATGTTATAAATTTTGTTATAAATTTTGTTATTTATTCTTGATTTAAGTGATAATTTGCTAAAATTATTTAGAAACGGGGAAGACTATTTTAAATGATTATGCCATGGCTTTGAGGGAAGAATAATTGTCAAGTGAAATATTGTACGATAAAATATTAATACGTCCTCAGTAAATGCTAAGTAAAATAAAATACATAAATGGTCCCTCTAATGTTGAATGGTTCCCCGATTTTCTAGTGTTTACTTATTTACAACAATGGTGTCTAATCCCACTGTGAGACTTCTGTAATTATTAGCATTATTACAGGGGCGAAGATTTGTCAAACGAGATACTGTACAATAAAATATTAATACGTCCTTAGTAAATGCTTGGATAAAATATGTTACGTTAAATGCCCCCTCCAATGTTCGAATCGGTCACGGAACTTTTAGTGACTTCTTATTTACCACTAGGGTGTTATTTGTTAAAAAATATATAATTGTGTTTTTCTAGTGTTTATTCATTTACAACAATAGTGTCAAATACTACTATGAGACTACTGGAATAATTAGCACAATTACAGAGGCGAAGAATTCCCAAACGTAATATTGTACGATAAAATATTAATGTCTCAATAAAATATTGTCCTCGGTAAATGCTTTGTTAAAATAAGATATATTAAAAGCCCCTTCAGTGTTAGAAACCATTACCGAACTTCCAGTGACTACGTATTTACAACAATGGTGTTGTTTGAAAAAAATGGTAATAATAATATTGTTTTTTCCAGTGTCTATTTATTTACCTCAATGGTGTGAAATCACTATGAAACTTCTGGCCTAATTAGCGTTATTACAGGGGCGAAGAATTGTCAAGTGAAATATTTTACGATAAAATATTAATACTCCTTAGTAAATGCTTGAATAAAATAAAATACATAAAATATCCCTCCAATGTTAGAATCGTTCACCCAACTTCCAGTGACAAATTATTCACAACAATCGTGTTATTTGTATAAAAAGGTCATTGTGTTTTGCCAGTGTTTACTTATTTACAACTTATTTTTGGTGTCAAATCCCACAACGAGACTCTTGACAAAATTAGCCCTATTTCAGGGGAATAATTTTCAAACGAAATATCGTACAATAAAATATTAGGTAAATGCTTTGAAGAAATGAAATACATTAAAAGCCCACTCCACTGCTAAAATCGTTCACAAAACTTTTCTTAAGTGGCTCTCTTAAAAATATTAATGTTAGATTTGAAAAATAGCACAGAAAGCAGTTATTTATTGCGGCAAAAATTCCCACATTCATTTTATTCCACAACTTTAAGAATAATTGAATTCGTCCGTGCGTAAAATACTTCTAATTCGAGAAAAAAATACTGAAAGGATCTTTCCAACGATTATTAATTCTGATAAAAGAGCAGTTGAAAACTCAGGCTATCGTCAAGTATAATCTGATGAATGTCAAACTAAAATTCCGACCAAGGGATGGGTATTTTTTTACTCCTGTCGAATCTTGCATAGCTGACGGATTTCATGGCAATAAAGTCACGATCTACGGCTACTTTGGAATTTCGTCGTGATTCAGCAGGTTTAAATTCTTTTCTTTTACTTCTACTTGGTTGAAAACATTTCGTTCGGAGGACTTTCAAATATTCTTAAAGTAGGAATCTCTCGATAAAAAAAAATTGCGTATAGGTTTAGATGCGGAAAATATTTTTGAAGTAAAACCTCCGTTTGAACAGCTTTATGATTGACCATGTTACTAAAACAATTCATATAAAAATGAACTATGAAGAAATTAATAATAAATTCTATATTCTTTGCTAACTAAAAAGACTAAAATTTCTCTATTTGTTTTGTATATATATATATATATATATATATATATATATATATATATATATATATATATATATATATATATATATATATACAGTCGATTCCGGTTAATCGGGCCAGCCGTTTATTAGAACCAAAATGATTGTTTCCCGATGTGGTCCGATTAACCGGAATCCACTGTGTATACATACTATATATATAAAGGATCTACAAGTATTTGCAGCTCAAAATAAAATAACTTTTAGAGTTATTCTAAAGAAGTTAAAATGTAGAATATTTAAAGACATTTTTAATAAAGGTCTTTAGTTTTGATGTAAGAATAAAAGGAAAAACTCGATATTTTAGGTTATTTTAACAGTGAATGGTTTTGAGAGTTCCATTCGTTAAAATGGCTAAAAAATAATGTTAAAAATCTGTATATCACATGACATATTTTAAAATTTAAAAATTTCAGATCAGAGACATAAGAATATTTTTTAAAGTTTTGAAATTATAAGCACATAGTATATGTTCTTTCTTTTATATATTTTTGTTGCTTGTTTAATATTCCTAATAATATTTGTCATAAAAGAGTGTTAAATTTTATAGAGCCATGAAATATCATCCCCGATATTAACTCAAAATCAAAAATATCTACATATTTACTGTAATCATTAATCGCAAAACTTTGTGAAATGTTTTAGTATTAAGAATTTTTTTAGACAATTTCTCTTATTTTCCGTTTTCTTACGCTTAATTTATTAGATATGTTTTTCCACTAGTAGTCTGTTAGCCATTTCTTTATTAGTCTTATTTTAATCACATATCCGTGACATTTTTATCTTAATAAAGAATTCCTCTATCCATCTTAGACTCCGAGATATTTTGAAAATTACTTCGAAGTAGAAAGTGAGTATTTCAGGGCTCAGTTCCAACCAAGGAATCAGAGCTTTCCTTTTATATCTATTATCATTTCTTATCCCCTAAATCTCTTTTGTTTCGTAAAAAATTTAAAGCATGCTTTGGAAGATTATCCATTATTACTTTTAACGGAGTTTTTAATTGTTGTCTCAAACTCGTAAGCAACATAAATCTTATAAAGTTATGCAATTTTTTTTTATCTTTTTAGCAGGTGTCAGTTATATAGCCAGAAATATAAACGTTATTGAAATAACCCTCTTGTTAAAATGAACTCATCACTTTTAATAATTTCTTTAAATTTAAATTGGACTGTTCGAAATTTAGCTCAACTTAAAGGTTGTCATGTAGATTATTGTCTGTTTGTTTGCTGTTGTAGGTGTTGAACATTTTATGGATGGTTCCAGTCTCCTGTCTTAAGATATATGAGAGAGAAGAAACAATTAATTTAAATTCTAAATTTCCTTATACAGGGTGGGCAGAAAGAACGTTCCGAGGATATAAATAAATAAATTAATAAATAAATAAAATAAATAATAATAATAAAATAATAATTAATAATAAATAAATAAATTTTATTTTTTATTTTTCTCAGATATAAAAGATTTCTTTCTCTATCTTTCTTTGTATTGTTGTTATTGACGCTCCAAATCAAAACGTTCTTTTTGCAGCACCCTGTATAATTATTACTATACACAAATATGTCTCTTTTATGCAATAGGACAGGAAATTGCACGATGACAGTGTTTGAATCTGAAAGAAGTTTTCAAAATGCATTGAGCTCTTCCTGCAGGGCGAACCAGTTGCAAATAATCAGGTTGATCAAAAAATTATGCAGGATTGAGATTGATAACTTCTAATGAAAACAAACTGTCGTAATGCATAAAATTAATCATGAATAAAGTCTCCATTATTTTCTATAACATTTGCCTATCTCTCAGGTAACTTTCTAATTCTTGCTTTGAAGAATTATTTTGGCTTTTACTCAAAATATCCATTTATTGAAGTTTCTACATCTTGTATACTATGGAAGTTTTTGCCTTCAAAAAAATTCAGCAGGGATCTAAACAGGCGATAATCTAAAGGGGCTATGCCTGGACTGTACAGTGTATGAGGAAAAATTTCCCATCCAAAAGCATTACGTTTCTTTTGAGTCAATCGTGCCGTATGCGGTCGAGCATTATCGTGCTGAAAGATCACACCCCACCTATAGACTCATAATAGAGGTCGTTTGGTAGTTAAAACTTCTTTAAAATTATCCAACTGAGGACAGTGGATGTCTGCAGTAATCGTTTGGTTATTTCCTAACAGTTCATAACAGACCGTACCTTCCATATCCCACCATATACAGAGCAAAACTGTCTTTTTGGTTCAGTCCTCGCTTTGTAGGGGGAATAAGCTTCTGTTTTGGTCTTAGTTATTGTCTTTTTCGTATAAGATTAGCATAAAGGATCCGCTTTTCATCACTAGTCACAATTCGTCTTAAAAAAGGCTCTACTTCATTTCATGTGACCAGTGAATTGCAAAGTGATACTCGATACTGACGGTTTTGAGCCGAGATTTCATGTGGGACCCATAAACCAGCACGGCAAGATTAGCCTGTTCCATTGCTGTTAATTATGTACAATAAAGCCTCTCAGATATTTTCCTACTGGTAATACGTGGATCTGACTTTACCATTATCCTCAGTCCCTCCTCATCAACTTGTCTTGGCCGCCCACATCTAGGCTCGGGCTGAAGCTGAAATTACCCTCTGGAAATTTTTTAAACCATCGCTGGCATTGACATTCCCTGATAGCATTTGGGTATACTGAACAAATCTTCCGAGGGGCTTCTGCTGAAATTCCATGAAGCCGAAATTCATAAAGTATGATACGGTGTATATGTAGCTTGTCATAAAATACCTGTAGTAAGCAAATAAAAAATGAATTATATAAAAAATAAAATAGGAAAAGAAAGGGAATGAGCTCAATATTACAGCGGTTATAAAATAGCGATTAGAGAATCAATTTAATGGACTGCTATGCACTTAAATTTTGGCAAGCAAACATCCCGTATTAATTTCCGATCAACTCAATATATACACCTCTAGAAAAGTATTACAAGGCATGTGGTATTTTTTTCATAAAAGTTTCAGTTCTCTCCAAACTTTCAAACCAAATCTTTGAATATAGGTTTTATAAATAATACTTTTATACAGAATTTTACGCATCAGTTTCACTGATCACAATTTCTTTCAGTATAAGTGTAATCAATATTTGGTGTAATCCATATTACAAGCACTAAAACACTTTATTTAACTATGATGGGAAATATAGCCAGATCATGGTTAAAGTCATAACCGAGGGTAACTTGTCCTGTGATTAAAAAATGGGTGTTTACAGTTTCAAATTATTTGAACCAGGTTTTAAATGTTGACTTAAAGGATAATACTTGGCAGAAAAACCATTTACACATACTGAAATCAAAACATTATCAGTAAACTTCTGATTGAGAAAATTTCGCTGGTTAACATAAGAGAAGGAATGGCTCAAACCTTTTTAATCTGCCCCAGTATATATAAATGAAAGACCATTGAATGTATTCTATTTGAAAATTTTAAGTGCCATGCCAATGTGATACCCACTAATCATATTAGATTCAACTTTATAACTCGTAGATAACAAGGATTAAATATTTTATGATTTTTACACTATTGTGCATACGATAAAAAAAAAACGGAGCCAAAAGAAGAACTTCACTACAAGGAAAGTCTTTGGTGGAGAAGGCAGAATACAATTAGCTTTTGTAATGCCTTACTAAGTTATTATCTGAAAAGATTCTGAACAACATACCCACTACTACTGTATTGTTGTATTGTACAATGATGAAATCTTATAACAATTAATCTTTAAACAATTTTTGTGAATTACATTCCAAACAGACTGGTGATAAATAACAGTTCGTTAAACAGTTGATTCTCTGTTTAACGAAGTCTTACCATTAAACTTCAACTCTTAGTTTTAAAAAATTGTGTTAATCTCAAGATTAAGAAAATATAATGAAAACTGCTGATGAAATATTTTCTTGACTATACATTTCTTAACGATATTAATATAAGCTTAACTAGAATTAATATCATTATGAAATATGTGTTCAAGAATTAAAATTGATTCTGCTAATTAAAGTTGAGTATTTGACTAGCAAAAGTAAATTTATTAAATTAGCAGATTTTTGCTCAAATCTTGATAAATTTCAGGTTTACATCTGTAAAATAACTAAGAAAAGAACGAAATAAGTGTAAAAATAAACTACGTTATGGAAGCCAAAACTTACAATAATTAAGACTGTTTAGCATTTCATTTACATTTCTAAACTGCAATTCTGCTCTTCATGAGTTTCAAAGGAAAAATATTTTGTTCATAAAAATGTGCCTTTTTTATGATAAAATTATGAATTTAGCAGTATATATACAAACAAGACTTAAGGGGGCACGATAAAAACCGTAAATAAAAAGTTTCGATACACAAAAATGGTTATAAAATTATTATTTGTTGGAAAGGTTTTGTTATATTGATATTGTATTTCATAATGTAGATATATACAAACCAGTAAATATAATTAAAAAGCAAGGTTTCGCAGAAGTCTCTGTGATATAGTTTGTTAAGAATCCGTAAAATGGGAATCTACACCTGAAAGATTTATTTCAGATTAATCGATTAAACTTAGTGAAGCGGGTGTCATCATTGGAACAGCTGATTTACAAAGTTATAATTTGTTTTAATACTCGATATAATATAAAATAAATAAATAAATAAATAAATAAATATATATATATATATACGTATATATACATACATACACACTGAAGAGCCAAAAGAACTAGTACACCTGCCTAATATCGTGAAGGGCCCCCACGAGCTCATACATGTGCCAGAACACGACGTGGCATGCACTCGACTAATGTCTGAAGGTACGCTGGAGGCAATTCCCGCCATGAATCCTCCAGGGCAGTCCACAAATTCATAGGAGTGCGAGGGGGTGGAGATTTTATCTGAAAAGCAAGTTGCAAGGCATCCCAGATATCCTCAATAATGTGAGTGTCTGGGGATTTAGGTGGACAATGGGGGTGTCTAAACTCAGAAGAGTGATCCTGGAGCCACTCGGTAGCAACTCTCGACGGGGGGGGGGGGAGGGGGTGTTGCATTGGCCTGCTGGAATTGTCCAAATCCATCGGAATGCACAGTGAACATGAATGGGTGCAGATGATCGGACAGGATGCTTATGTACCTTCACTTGTCAGAGTCGCCTCTGGGCGTATCAGGGATCCTATATCATGCCAACTGAACCCCCCCATACCATCACAGAGGCTCCACTAGCTCGAACGGTCCCCGGTTGACATGTACGGTCCATGGATTCATAAGGTTGTCTCCATACGTTGCACATTCATCCGCCCGATACAATTGGAAACGAGACTCGTCAGACCATACAACGTGCTTCCTGTCATCAACAGTCCAATGGATATGTTTGCGGGCGCAAGCAAGGAGTAAAGATTTGTTCCTTGTAATCAACAACGGTAAAACAATAGGCTGCAGCTCCGAAAGCCCATATTAATAACGGTCCGTAGACCATATCTCACGTGACGCTTGTTGAAGCCCCAGCATTGAAGTGCTACAAGTCTATCTCGTTTAAGGATTCATGTCAGTCGTCGATCGTACAGTACTTTCAAGGTTATTTTCCCGCTTCATCGCTGTCTAAGATTTGGTGTTTTACCGGATACCTGATATTCACGGTACATTCGTGAGATGGTCGAGCGCGAAATTTCAAATTGCATCGCTAACTCGGAGATGCTATGTCCCATCTCTCGTGCGCCGACTATAACACCACGTTCAAAGCCACATAAAACGTGATTACCAGCCATTTTAGAAGCAGGAACCGACCTAACAGCTTTGCCAGACACCAGCTGTCATTGATAGGTGCTGCCGACCGCATCGCGTGACATTGATTAGTTATATATTGCCGTTATTTTCATACGCACGCCTGTACCACTTTTTTGGCTATATATATATATATATATATATATATATATATATATATATATATATATATATATATTTCCACTTCTATGAAATTAATAATTAGTTACTGAAATAAATTACCAAAAATTTACCTCTTTCTTGGTGCGGAGATCTGCAAACTTTATACGCAAAAATTACAAACATTAGGTATTGTTAATTGAAATTGAAAATAGTGAATCAAAAATTGCTGCATATTAACACATTTCACTTTAAATTAAATCAAATTTTAATATTCGATCGAATACAATAAATGGTTTTGATATTGGAAATTTCATTAAAATTAACTCATGAAATTTTTACTCTCTTTTACAAAATTTTTACTTTTGAAAAAAGCTGAAGAAATTTAGAATATTTTCAAAATGTAAAATAGGAAATTTTTCTTCATTTTCAGATATCTTGCCTTGTCTGCTAAAAACTTAAACGATTAGTCTTGGGTTTATGCCAGAATAGCAACAAAAACGTATAAAAAAAGCCTAGGAATATAAAGATAACTAAAGAGGGAAAAAATATACAGATATCCTTGGCGAAAAAAAAGAGTGATGTTTATTACCATTTTGAGCACCTTTATACACAGAAATACGCCCACACGGGAAACATATTTTCTACTTCTGGCTTAAGCATAGCATTTTGGGGTTTTTATTTTCTCATAGAATATGGCTTTACTGCGGTTTAAACTTCATGTGGTAAAATGTAGAATATATTTCTTGTCTTACGTCAAAAGTCGAAAATATTTGGGACTAAACATTGTATCTCTATTCGTGAGGAAATAATTCTGCTATTTAATTTGCAATCAGAAATTACATTATCCAAAGAAAAAAGTGTAAAATCCAAAGTGTAAAAAATGAGATGCTTTATGTAATGAATATGAATTACACGGCCACAGACTTCAGTATATTCTTTAAGCATTATATGAATATTTTATGCATGATAAGAAGGAAAACTCTAACTTTTCAAGCATCGTGCATAGATATGCCTATGAGAAAACATTTCCCAGTTAAATTTTTGCTACATCCATTTTACTCCATGTAGGTGAAAATCGGTGTACAATAATATAAGAACTACAATAAAGCAAATGGAATCACAAAAAATAATAAAATGAAAATAGGTGGCCCGTGCTACCCTTTCGCATGCGATTAAAATACGATAAATTATATAGCGTTAGGTAGTGGTTTGTAGTGGGATGAAAGAAAAACCAGTTTCATTTATAGCCATTGTTTATTTGTCAAATAACAATGGTGCGTAAGGATAATACAAAACCAATTACAAAATGTCTTTGGTCACAATATTGGAGGTGAAGCATAAGACAAAACAGGGGAACATGAGATATGTACACGTCAAAACACCTTTGTAGACAATATAAAAAGTTAAATATGACACAAACTCGTGGAAAATACACGTGATATTTACATTACAGAATCTCTCTGTGCCCACTATTTGAATGTGCCGTTTCGACGCATCCAGGGAAAGAACTTTAGGGCCCAAAGTCAATTTTTCACTTCGATTTTTAAACAAACAATACACTGTGTTATTCTGAATTAACAATTCGTCAGAAGCGGAGAACTTAATCTTTGAAATGGTACCTCATTTATCGATTTTGGTTAAGTATGAAGGGAGAGAAAGGGATCGTAACAAAAAGAAAAACACATTTTTAGATATAATATATATGATGTTTCCCATGCAGAAAGAATAATGTACACGTACGCGGATGTTACCAATAAATAAACTCATTAATGAAATCACAGAATGATAATAAAAGCAAACGATTTTTAAATTTAAAAGTTCAGTGCGATTGATAATGGTAAAATAAAAATAAGCTACCGTGCGTCCCATCTAGGGGAAGAAAAATTGTTTATAATGTGTATACTTCGATTTTTAAACAAACAATAAGATGTGTAATTCTAAATTAACAATTCGCACGAAGCGGCGATCTTAATCTTTAAAATGGTACCTCATTTATCTATTTTGGTTAAGTATGAAGGAGGAACAAAAATCACCTTTCAGAAATAATATATATAGATAATTATACAGAAAAAGTATTTTTTACTGAAATTGTGAAGTATTATATAAACTGAAAATTTAGCAAGTAATTTAGCTTAAAAATTCAAATTTTTCCATCTACATGTTCATCTATCACTTTTTTGCCCTGTTTTACGATGTTAGAGCAAAATATGTATAAGCATGTTTAAAGTCTATTTATCAAAAATAAAATTTAGAAATAATCAAATATTGGTTGTTGAAGGATTTCTAGAGTCGTTTTTTTTTCTCGATAAGATACTTGTCTTTTAGCATAAAAAAAACATAAGGGAGACAAATAGCAAGTTTCGTTATAAAATCACATTTATTATTTTATTTTATATATAATAGTATAAAATATGACGTATTCTAACGCATTCTTCGCATACTTTTCATATAATTTATGTACTTCAACACACGATTCCTCTATGACTCCTAGTTTTTTTCCTATTAATCAAATACGTACCTTACTGTTGTCACAAGCAAAATATACACTGTAGAGAAAAAAATATATAAAAATCAAAGGACAGTAGACTATCATCTTTGATTTCAATATCTCTAATTATGTAAGAAAATTTGAAAAAATATTAACGCTTTATTTCGACAACCCATTTTACCCCACCTGACCCTAACTCAACGACTTATCCCCGAAACAGAATTTTTTTTTATATAATTCATCTAAAACAATATGATGTGTGTTTTCTTCAGGTTTATAGAAATCTTTCCGTAAGAACAAATGTGCTGTTTTATAATTTTATCTTTCTCGCTTAATATATGAGTATAGTCATATAAGAAACTCATAAATATTCTTCCATTAATTTTGTTCCTTTGATAAGATATACGTACAAAGTTTCACACAAACAATTAAAGGCCTTATTTGAATAGTGGTCCAACTCCACTTTTTAAAAAATCGAGTTAACCTAACTTTCATGTTCATACAAGTCATTTTTATCATATTTTTAAACTGGTGCACCTCCAACTTATTTCTGCTGCCAACAGAGGACATTACAAATCAGACTTCAGCAGTCATTCCTCAGCACTCATTAGAATTTAAGGCTCTGTATCTCAAGATGAACAAGAATAGAGTTGGATCACCATTTAAATAAGGCCTCCAATTATTTGCTATCTATTGATATCTATTGATTTTTGTAATTTCTCAAACGAGCATAAAAATCAACGATAATTTGTTACACGAACAATGAAATGTTATTTCTAATTATTCTCACTTTTAAACTTTCTCATATCAAGGTAAAAATCAAAGTACATATATTATTAACACGAACAGTAAAATGCTATTTGTTAATATTCTCACTTTATAAATTTCAAAATTAAAGTAAAAATCAATTTTTAAATTATTACACGAACAATAAATTGCTATTCATTGATACTCTCATTTTTGAAAATTTTCAGATCAACTTAAAAATCAAAGAATATATTTTTGCACGAAAAATGCAATGCTCTATATTAATAGTCCCATTTTTCAAATTTCTCTGATCAAGGTAAAAACCAAAGTATAAATTTTAACATAAACAATAAAATGCTATTTGTTAAGATTCGTATTTTTGAAATTTCTCAGAGCAAGGTAAATTCATGGCATATATTATTACACGAACAATGCAATGTTCTTTGTAAATATTCTCACTTTTGAAATTTCTCCGATCAAGGTAAAATCAACGTATAAACCTTTACATGATTAATAAAATGCAATATGTTATTATTATCATTTTTTTCATTTCAGAGATCAAAGTAAATATCAACGTAGAAATTATTACACGAACAATAAATTGCAATTTATTAATACTATCATTTTTTTAATTTCTCATATTAACATAAAAAATCAATGATAAAAAATCAATGATAAATTTCCCCTTCCTTCCGTCTTTTAAATCTAGCACTATTTGGCATATTTTTTCGAATTATAATTTATTGTTAAATTTCAACACAGAAGAATGCAATCTACCTTATGTTATCTAATCTAAGAATCTGTGATTTATTACATGGTTTATTCCTCCAGAATCACGATTAATAAATAATTAAAAGAATTTTTATACTTCCTACAAGAACTTTTTTTAAATTCCATATATATATATATATATATATATATATATATATATATATATATATATATATATATATATATATATATATATCTTAAACAGAATAATGTACTATATATAAGCAATACGTATAAAGGAATACATTCTTTAAAATATCATTAAATTTTGCAAATTTTTCCCATTAAATTTTGCAAATTTTTCCCATAGAAATGCAAGTAATCTTCAAATTGCTTAAAATATATATAATGTTTAAAGAATGGAAAACAACAGCAGACACCGAATATTAAGTCAGGTAATTCACTTTTATCTTCGGTTAACTTCTCATTAACACCTAAGTAAACGTGACTTGAAAGGAAATGGGCAGCTTGTTTAACAAATCACTTTCATCAGCTTTCATTGTAACCTGAAAGAGAAAAGTTTTCATAACTAAAATGAAGTTATTTCAGGGACTTTTCTTGCCTTTAAACTTAGTTTTGGAAACTTTCCGCACTTTCATGTAATAAATAAAGATGGAGCGACTCCATACAGCTTTCGTGCTTTGTAATAAATTAAAAATTTAAGAGATTAATGTACTCCTCTAGGAAGTTCCATTTTTATTCACTATTGTTGACTTTAAAAGTAAATACTTCATGCTTTTCTGTTATGTTTCTGATATATATATATATATATATATATATATATATATATATATTAATTATATTTATATCATATATTTATATATTTAATGTTATACAATTGATTTTGTGACATCAGAGGGAAGTAGATTTCCATTTACATTCTTTATGCATGAATGCAACTGAACTTCTTTGTAAACTCAACAAAAAATATGTCTTACTATTATTAGAGGGAAAATAATTGGACTGGAAATTTGATATATACTTGACTTAGTTTGGTGTAATAAATCAGATACATCACTGAATATATTTATAAGTATACTTAAAAGAAACTTCAACGAGATAAAACAGAAAAAATGAATACACATCCGTCGCGTATTTTTACATTACTGTTTGCTCTAGAAATAGGTTCTTCATTACTAGTACACATCGTTGCTTTTTTAGATGAATAATTTGAACTTTCTTCGTGTGGTTATCAAATAAATTTGACAAAATAGACCCTAATATATAATTCTAATACATAAGTAAGTAATTTCTATTGTGGAGGCACTTGTCGGGACACATTCGCACAATTAACCGCATTTCCCGTTCTTATCCAAAAAAATCATCTCGGGGCTGAATTCTCTGTTCGAAGTCCCGAAATTACTTAGTTGATCATCTATAAACTTCTTATTAAAAATAAACTATTACACTGATCAAAGGAACTATAATCAAAAAGAGACACATACTCTTTATTCACAGACTCACGTAGAACTCACAACACTCTACATGCTGATACAAAAGTAACGAATTAACACACGAACGAACAACGGAAACATAGTCACGTGACATAGCAGATGCTGAAAATAAGAGTTTATCTGTGTGGGTGGGAGGGGAGAAAAACAATCCGTTACAGTCTTCCCCTCATGATGTATAAGATGTCCTCATCATACATCTTGCTTTTCGAGGCGGCTGTTTCCTGGTTGGCACAGCATGTGCCTGAAGTTTGTATTTCGGGGAATGAATTGTGGAGTTGATTTGTTGCATTTGTGGACCTAGGGCTGTCTTTGGTCGCCTTTTGCTCCGGATTAGATTCATTGGAGCAAGGTCTCGTCCTTCATATGGTCTCAGAGCAGAAACATTATAGTTGCCTATGGGAGAAAAAGGATCATTGGTAGCAGCTAATGTATAAGATACTGGTGATCTCTGTGATAGAATTGTATAAGGGCCATCCCGCCTTGGCATGCACTGGAAGCACGGTTTTTGTCAGAGTTACTATGGGGGTGAGTTGTAACCCAGACTTTGTCGGCTTTTTGAGGGAAGGAGCCTTTATAAATCTTTTGTCTGCATAATGTTTACGTTGGTCTTGACTTTCCTCTATTCGATCTCTAATTTGTTTAAATGAAATTGGCGAATTTCTTTAAATACGGAGTAATCTCAGGAATGAAATTATAATTCTCTACAACACTTCGAAAATCATGGACAATATCGTCGGTAGTACGTAGCTCTCGACCAAACATGAGATATGCAGCAGTCTGTCCAGTGGAATCACATTTTGCTGTGTTAAGGGCAAATCTAATGATTGGTAGCTCTTCACTCCAGGTATTGTGATCATTCCCAACTAACATGACTAAACGGGGCTTAAGATCTCTATTCCTCCTTTCAACAGGATTTGTCTGTGGATGATAAACTGGAGTTAAAGTTTGTTTGATGTCCAAAAGATAACATACTTGCTGCATTATAGCACTAACAAACTGAGGTCCGTTGTCGCTTATTACCCGTAGAGGTAAACCGTATCTCAGATATACTTCTTCTATTAGAATAATGGCACACTCTATAGCTGTTGCAGTGGTTAATGCAAATAGTTCTACCCACTTGGTGGCACAGTATTCTATGATAAAGATCCATTTCTTCTCATTACTCTTTGCTAAAGGCCCAAACAGATCTATTGAAAGGGTCTCAAACCGTTGACTATAGATCGGAGTTTGTAACAGTCCAGATGGTTTACTAGGTTTATAACGACAACAATCAGGGCACCTCTTGATATATTCAGTAATATATCTACGCAAACCAGTTCAATAGTACTACTTTGAAATTCTACCGTAGGTTCCTTCGATTCAGTAATGTTCAGCTGATGGGGCATCATGGTGCTCTCTCAGTACTCTTTCTCGTTCTTGAATTGGGACCACTAACTGGGCTTCTGTGTCTGCCTCGGGAGAATATCTATATAACACTCCTTCATTAAGTAATCTCGGTCACTCCAATTGGTGAAATTCTCATCTTTAACGAGACTTTCTAAAGGTTCTATAATTTTTCTAACATCTTCGTCTTTTAATTGCTCTTTACGAATTTATTTTACACTTCGTGCAGGGATATCGATGGAAATAGGGCCCATTTCACAAGTTTCTTTATCATGCGGCGGAACTGCGGCCGGAGAATTATCCATTGTATCAATGTAGTGTTTGACTTTGGTAGTCGGTTCTTCCCCTGGTTGAAAGACATCTTCAAACTGACTAAACAATTTGTTTAATTCTGATCTTTGTTCATTGGATAGATGTTTCCCTTCATTTTCTCTTAACAGCAACGTGTTGACTTCCACAGCATTTTTAGAACACTCAGGTGGTCTGGAATCATCATCATCAAATCTAAATTTCTGTTTCGGATTGTCGTGGTAATACCATCTATGATTTGGAAGATCTAAAACAATCCCTGCACTACGCAAAAAATCAGTTCCTAACAATGTTCTGTTATACTTTGCTGTAGGTAATGCAAATAAGTTTAGTTCGAAAGATCGTCCTTCAATCACAATTTCTACTTGGGCAGTATAAACTTCTGTTTCCTTTTGGATACTATCAACGAGGGTTACATTCATGCTAATTTTCTCAAATTCCACTCCTCGATCTCTCAAGAGGAGATATAAGATTTCACCAGCTATAGTGTGACTGGCTCCTGTGTCAGCACACACAATGCCGTTTATTCCGTTGATTTTAACTTTCAACAAAGTCGACTGGGGTTCGTCGACAGAGAATGTCCGAAGGTGGATAGCTCTGAATTCAGCCCCTTCTTTTCTAGAAGAGGGAGAGCAGGTCGGGAACTTAATCTCGAGGAAGCGTGGTTTTCCATAGCCATAACAGCTAACAACTGGTCGATCTTCAGATTTTACAGTGTGTCTAGGTGACACAATTCTAGGATTTTGAGGATTAATTTTATTACCGTTGCGAACGTCTCGTTGATAAGATTTTCGATTTTCCTTACTAACGTTTCTATTTTTCATATGTCTAACTTCTTCATATAAATATAATTTATCTGCAAGTTGAAGAAAATTCTTCAACTCGCTCCAGTGATCTTGAAAGTGATCTTTGTAATCTGGAGGGGCTTTCTTTTTAATTTGATCAGCCACTATCAAATCCTGTAATTCTTCGAACGTCGAGACTTCTGATTCCTTAAGCCACCCATCGAAACAGTCCTGTAGATCGAAGTAAGAATCACTCTAGGTGCTTTCTGGATTTTTCTGGCATTGAATAAACAGTTGCCGAAATTTCTCCGCACTTAATTTGAAGCATTTTAGGAGAATCTGTTTAACTTTCTCATAATTCTGAGCATCCTCAGTAGATTTCTTTGCAATTAATTTAGCAACATCCATTGGCAAAAGACCAGTAAGATAGACTACCCATTTTGAAACTGGTACGTTTAAAAATGTTAACTGTTTCTCAAACAAATCGAAAAATAAACCCACATCAGTTGTTTTCGCATCAAAGTTAGGGACTAACTTTTTTAGTTCTAACTTAGGCATGTCTGCATCCAAGGAAGAAGACACCGTTGCAGACTCCGTTCTACCAGAGGCAATACTGGATTGTAACTTTAATTTCTCTAATTCAAAGAACCGCTCATTTTCTTTCTCTTTCATTTCATACTGACGTGTTTTCTCTTGCTCTTCCCTAAAAGCTTGAAGTCGTCCCTCAATCAATCGTTCATCGTATTCCGAGCTCTTTTTAATGAGTGAAAGCAATGGAATGCTTCTTTTACCAGTAGGATCAATCCCTAATTATTCTGCAAGATGCGCCAACTCATGTGGTAAGTCTTTATTTAAGAAAGCCATGTTTAAAATTTAAATCAATGCATAATATTTTCCTCAAATGTATACCGAAACTATTAGAATCCTAATATATATGGGGTTCAACTTTATATATACATACGTATATAGATCCCAGAGATCACAATTTTATAAAATTTGCAACTTTTAAGAACATTTTTAATTCAAATAGGGTAAATGCATCAGTAATGGGCCGGTTAAGAGAATAATTGACGTAAATCTGAATTTTCACTGCTATAGATAAAGGAAATTGGTCCAAATTTTTACCTGCCATTTTAATAACTGTCTTACATCTGTAGTAGCAATTGGAGCGCACTGGCTGCATGCATAAAAAATATATATATACATAAATAATAACCAACCTGATGCACCTATAATGGGTCAATATTTTATCCGATGTACCCATAATGGGCCACCCAATAATGGGCTATAAATATCGCCCATCACAACATTAATGGGCCATCTATTTAATCTGTTATGGAACAAAAATCAATTCTATAATATCATAATATTGGAAAGAAAAGGAACTAAAAACATGATGTATTTTCAACCAGTTTATTCATTTCATAACTACAGTACAACTACACTAAATATATAAAAACTGAAATATAAATTTATTAACTTAAACATCTAAAATTAAATTTACTTAAAAATTGTGGTTAATGTAGCCGGTGATGTACCGCTTCACTTGTCACAGTTGGTATGTTGTTGCAAATATTGACAGTTCCGAAAAAATAATTTGTACCAGTACACGGGCTGGACCAATACAGGGACAGTGTAACAATTCGTGATCCCATAATGGGCCACGCTATTTTGATAATGGAATCTAAGTTTTTTGTCATTTAATCACTGTACAATTTGAACTATACATACTATCGTAATGAATAACAGTTTAAGACAATAAACAGGCATTATAGTACTTAAATAAAAAATTTTGAAAAATTCACTTACCTTAACAGATTTCTTAAGCAGACGTTAAAACAAACACAAATTTTCTTCTCTCTAGCTGAATGCACCTTACACTTCGCACAAAGAAAAGTAATGAACTGAAAATCCAATGCTAAGGGATCCTCGCAGGTAGTAGTCAATGACCCCCACCCTTTCCACTGCCTAAGGTAACAATAGACCCATAATTTCTCGACATTTCTAAAGGGTGGCCCATTAGAGGGGCATGGCCCATTATAGGTGCATTTACCCTACATATTCAACAGCAAAACACAATAAGGAAGATAAATAACACTTTAAATAGAAACATGAATTTAACTTCTTGAAATCAATTGCACAGTACGATTCTAAGAATATATAAAAATAACTTCAATATTTTCTAAACTATAAAATACTTGTAGCAAATAGCATGACTATATATCTATATCAATGGTATCTCAATGTACAATCTTAATCACAAATTCTAAACATAATCGAAACAAGAAAATTTACATTAAATTACTTTTCAATAACCATGAAACGAATTGTGATTCATTCAAAATATATATAAATATATCAACTGTAATAGCGGGGTGCTACAACAAAGTTCCACATACAAATTCTAACAATATTTACCTAATTGGGTTACGAAGTACTGTAATTTAAGATTACTGTTGTAATAAATAATACTATATTCATACAAAGTATACTATATAACATAACACAATTTTTATTTGCTGTACACGGAACATATAAAAATACTTCAAAATTTATCTTCAGGTACTAAAGGAACTGGTTTGCAAACAGAATCCGTATGATATGATCAGGGTGATCCAACTATTTATACAAGAAAACGAAATTTCTAATCATTTAATTTATTGATCCGGTTCATCAATATTTATTTCTTTGCAATTGGAATATATAACATAACATTAGGTCAGGGTGACCACTTTCTTATTTCCTTTAGTTCCCGATGATTAACATCAGAATTGAAACTTTAAGTTACTTACCTTGAATAAAGTCACTCCACTGCACTGCATCATCATTTTTGGTTTCGGGCCGGACGTTGGACAGCTACTTTCACGTTCTTATCCAAAAAAAAAAAAAAAAAAAATCTCGGGCTGAATTCTCTGTTCGAAGTCCCGGAATTACTCAGATGATCATCTATAAACTTCTTATTAAAAATAAACTATTACACTGATCAAAGGAACTATAATCCAAAAGAGACACATACATTTTATTCACAAACTCACGTAGAACACACAGAACACTCTACATGCTGATACAAAAGTATCGAATTAACACACGAACAGTGTTGCCAACCTTTACGAAGCGCCTCCCCCTAGCGCCATCTCGAAATCCCCCTGTTTCCCCCTAGCGCCATCTCGAAATTCCCCTGTTTTCCCCTAACACCAACTTGAGATCTCCTAGACTAGATCTTCCTAAAAAAAATTCTGGCTCCAAATAGGCATCCTGTTTGAGAGATAAATTGAAATAAATAGAAAATACACACTTACATAATGAAATGGAGGTTTATTTACATTTCACATATGTATGGAACTTATCTAATAAAAAAAAGCGTTGTACCGTAACTTGGCCAATAAATCACACTTTCACATTAGGAAAGACATCAGGTAGCGTTTTCTTCACTTTATTTACGGCACAGAACACACACACACTATATACAACAGAATTATATACAAGAAGTAAAAAACATCACCACACTCAAGCTTATCTCTCAAGCGTCCCCTCTCACAAGAGGGTAATGACCTTCTCCCCACCAATTCTTTTCTTCTTGACGCATGCGCTTAGAAACAGCTCGGGGGACTTAACTCCCACGCAGACTTTTTGGGGGTGAGATATAGTACGGTACAACTCCTCTCCTCCCCGAGGACTTTTCGAGCAGGTTGTTCTGCGAGAAAAGGTAGGGAAAAACAAAACACAGCGAAAGAAAACAGTGTAGTGCCAAGGCTGAAAGTTACAGTGGCAATACATAAACTTAAAATACCTTAAATGCTATAAGTAATAGAAATCATACATAACACAAAATTCAACATATACTAATAACAGGAAGAAATTATTATGGAATTAGTACAATAGTTTAATATTGTTTACAACAGAAACTTTCCTTTTCTACTATTTATTTTCTTAGGAAAATAAAAACAAGCAAAACGAACAGTCTTTACAAAAATAAACTTCATAAAATAAACAAAATTAAACAGTGAGAAAGGAATTTTTTTTTCGTTTAATCTGGCCATGGAACACGGCTAAGGCTATCAGCATTTTTGTGTAAAGTTCCTAGACGATGCACTACTTCATAGTTGCATGGTTGAAGTCCTAATGCCCAACGCATTAATCTGGGGTTTGAACTGGTATTTGTACTGAGCCACACTAATGGATTGTGGTCGGTTTGTATTTTGAATTTTTGTCCATCAAGATAACAATGCAGTTTCTTTACAGCCCAAACGATAGCGGCACATTCCTTCTCAGTGGTAGAATAACGTCTTTCCGTTTCAGAGAATTTCTTACTGAGAAACAGCACTGGATGTTTTTCTCCTTGGTCGTCCACCTGAGAAAGAACGATTCCCATTCCTAAATCGGAAGCATCGGTTTGAAGTAAAAATTCTCGACTAAAATCAGGTGCATATAAGACTGGTTGACAACTAAGAATCCTTTTTAATTCGTGAAAAGCAGACTCACACTCTGGCGACCAATTTATACACCCTCTTTTATTTTTTCCTTTCAAAGCTTCAGTTAAAGGTGCAGCAATTACCGAAAACATGGGAATATATCGGCGATAATAGCCGGCTAACCCAAGGAAAGCTCGTATTTCAGTTTTAGTAGATGGAGCTGGGAACTGTTTGATAGCCTGGACTTTTAACTCGGCAGGTCTTCTTTGGTTCTGTCCAATATAGTGTCCCAAATATTTGACATATTCTTGTGCAAACATACACTTTGAAGGTTTAATTGTTAGGTTTGATTTTGAAATTCTGTTTAGGACTTTATCTAAATGTTTAACGTGATCTTCCCAATCACTAGAAAAAATTGCTACATCATCTAAATATGGCACGGCGAATTCTTCACACCCTTGCAATAATTCAGCCATCATTTTGCTAAAAAAGTACGGGGCATTCTTTAGCCCGAATGGCATTCGTAAAGGACGATAACTTCCAAAACTGGTAACAAATGCCGCCAATTTTTGCGATCTTTGACTGAGAGGTATATGTCAGTACCCCTTGGCAAGGTTTAGGACAGTAATGAATTTCGCCGAAGAAACAAGTTCTACTCTTTCTTCTATGTTTGGGAGAGGAAAATATTCAGTCTTTGTGACTTCATTTAGCCTGCGATAGTCAATGCATGGTCTTGGATCTCTGCCTGGAACCTCTACAAGGATCATGGGAGATGTGTAATCAGATACTCCAACCTCAATGACTTTATATTGCAACATCTTTTCAATTTCGCATCTCAAAATTTCAGTCTGTCTGGGAGACATTCGATATGGTTTTGCTCTTACCGATTTATCATCTATTAATTCTATGTCATGTTCAACCAGATGTGTCATACCAGGCTTATTAGAAAAGGCTTTAGAATATTTTAATAAAAGATCCTGCAACTGCTGAATTTGACAGGATTCCAATCTTTTCTCCAACTGACTCTCTTGGACAATTTCAGCAAAATTAAAAATATTGGGATTTGACTCCATGCTTGGGAAATCAATGTAAAGCTCTGGTTGTTCAATAGCTTCGCTACAATCTAGAAAATTAATCAATTCTGGTCTCGAATGGTAGGGTTTCAAAAGGTTTACATGATAAATTTGGGACGTTTCTTTCTTATTCGGCGTGCTGACGATGTAGTTAGTATCCGAAATCTTACTCAGAATTGTTCCTGGTCCGGTCCACTGGACTGCCAGCTTATTTGTTTTATTTGTAGCCAAAATGAGAACTAAATCTCCTTCTTTAAACTCTCTTTTCACAGCGTTCTTATCATACCACGTCTTCCGTTTACTTTGAACCTCTTCCATTTTTTCAACCGCAAGCTCTTGACATCTCTTAAGTCTATTTAGCAATTCAAAAACGTATTCGACAACTGTATTCTCAACTTCAGGCGGATGCAACCAACTCTCATACAATAATGTCAGGGGAGTTCTCAAATTCTTGCCATGCACTAACTCCGCTGGTGTAAACCCTGTGCTTTCATGAGTTACAGTTCGTAATGCAAAGAGAGCTGAGTGAATATGTTGTTCCCAATCTGGTGCGGCTTCTAAGCAAAGAACTCGTAAAATACGCTTTATCGTACGATGGAAACGTTCTATGGGATTACTCTGAGGATGATAAACAGAGCTATGAGCAATCTTGATTCCAAATCGTGTCAAAAATTCCGTTGTAAGAGCACTCATGAAGGATGTTCCTTGGTCACATTGAATTTCCTTTGGAAACCCCATTCGGCTGAAAATTTGCAGTAAAGCATCTACAACAGATACTGAACTAATATCTGTGACAGCGACCGCATCCGGATATTTCGATGATAAACACATTGCAGTGATTATATATTTCTTCCCAGTAGGTGTAACAGGTAATGGTCCACACGCATCTACATTTATTTTAGAAAAAACTTCTTGAATAACAGGAACAATTTTCATTGGAGCTTTCTTTTTGTCATTTGGTTTTCCTGCTCTCTGACAAGCATCACAACTGCGTACATAATTTTCCACCTCTTGGAAACACTTTGGCCAGAAAAAATGTCTTGCCAAAATATCCTTGGTCTTTGTCACGCCGAGATGTGCTGAAGTACCTTCGTGTCATAGAGCTTTTAAACCCTCTCGATATTCTACAGGAATAATTAGTAATAGCCTTTGTTTTCCGGTTTTATCAAATTTTCTTTTCAACAGCAAGTTACCTTTCACGACATAAATTTCTTTGGACGTATCTGCAGATGAGGTTTCACCTGCCTTTTCAAACAATGGCTGCAAATCCTTGCATTGCTTCTGTGCAATAGCAAAAGTCTCCTTATCTACTTTCAAAAGTGAGAGGGAGGGGTCATCCTCTTTTATACACGGAAGAAATGATTGATTCTTGTCCAACTCACTATCTTCCTGATGGACTGTTGCACTTTCTAATTCAGTTGTCGCTTCTTCTTTTTCTTCAAGCTCTCTTTGAAGCTGTTTTTGCCTTCTTGTCTGCATTGCATTCAACTGGCATGGGAGAACATTTTGTTCCTTCATGTCATTTAGCAAAGAAGCAGTTCTGTTTCCTAACAAATATCTGCCTTGATCTAATTCATCCCTAATTACTGCTGCCTTCGTGATAACAATTCCAAAGTCACCAACCAGTTTCACTTCAGCTAAGGGTAAACAGGTGGGAGCAAGATCTAAAGGTTGTTGTACCCATACATGTTCTCCAGTAAACATATTTGGAGTGATGTATTTTTGGCATACAATGTCTATACTTGCTCCAGAATCCCGTAAAATAGGCATGTCAAATCCATTTACTTGCCCCATCGTGGTATAGGGTAGCAAAAACTCGTCTTCGCCTTCTCCGATTCGATTTACGCTTGCAGCTGATTCCGGGATTTTCTTCAGTTTAGGGCACTGAGGTCTGATGTGCTGATAAGAGCCACATTCATAACATTGTGGTCGTCTTCTTTTTTCAAAATTTTCATCTATTTTTGGCCATCTGGGTTGCTCTATCCTCTGTTGGCCTTCAGCTCTAGCCTGAGTGTTATTCTCTAACTTGTCTCTAGAGTCAGAAGCAAATTTCTGTTTGGACTTCGGAGCAAATCTTTCTTCAGTTTTGTTAAGATTATTTTTCTTTCTAACATTCCCTCTGACATTTTCATAAGCATCAAGTTTTGATGCCAAATCACTCGGAGAAATCATTTCGATCCATTCGTCAATAAAGTGATCACGAATTTCGACGGGAACACGGCGTTTTAATTGATCAGTTACCATTAATTTAAGTAACTGTTCAAAAGTTGAGATTCCTAAACCCTTCACCCACTCTCTGCAATAATTTTCCAGTTCATACACATAGTCTCCCCATGTTGACTCTGCACCTCTCTGATGCTTAACAAATTTCTGGCGAAATTTTTCAGGACTAAGTTTGAACCTCTTCAGGAGTAAATTCTTGACATGCTCGTACTTTTTAGCGTCTTCTGCAGGTTCACGAGCTATCAACTCTGTTACATCATAGGGAAGCAATCCTAGAAGATGGGACACCCAATCTACAGACTCAATCTGTGCCCATTCAGCTTGTCTCTCAAAAAGTTGGAGGTACAAGCTAATATCGCTTTCTTTTTCATCAAACCTTTGAATCAATTGCCGGAGGTCAACTTTCGAACGGGAGGATTCACTACTAACTGGTCTTGCAACAGTTCCAAGTCTTAATTTTTCCAATTCAAATTCATGTTCTTTTCTCCTTTTCTGCTCCTCAAATTCTCGTTCTTCTCTCTTTTTCTTCTCCTCAAATTCTCGTTCTTCTCTCTTTTTCTTCTCCTCAAATTCTCGCTCTTCTCTCCTTTTCTTCTCTTCTTCTCGTTCTTTCCTGCTGTCTATGATTACAGTAAGTTGTTCCATGACAAAATCTTCTTCATAATTTTTGCTCTCTATAATCAGGTTCTTGATGTCGGCTATTTTAAATTCAGCCCTTACTTCTAAACCTAATTCTTCAGCTAAAAGTTTTAGATCTTCTTTCTTTCCTCGACCAAGAAAAGCCATATTTGTAGGCAAATAGCTTCGTAGACTCAAAAAAATTTAGGACTATTCAAACAGAAATCGAAATTACTGGCTCAAATAAAAAATGGCTAACTATAACTTTTGTCACTATCCCAAGTAGAACAACAGTAAATAGATTTACTTAAACTTAAAATAATTAAGTAAAGCTTTGTTTTTTTTATTAAAACGATATAAAATCTCAATTTAAATAACTGACTTTACTTCTGTTTCAGAAACGTAACTAAAATGATTACTTTGGATTTCCTTGAAATCAATTATTCATACGTAACATAACACGTAATTTTACACATGCAACACTCAATGCCAATTTCAAAATAATTAACACAATTAAATACACTTATTTAAAATATCTAAAATATTTCTATCTGAGCAATGATGCTCCACCTGTTAGCATGATATACATACAATTAAGACAAATTAATTCCGTTTACGACAATTCTTAGATTTTAAAAACTGTACACTTCAGAACGCAAATATATATATATATATACAAGAAATAATAATAGTTGGCATTGATGCCCCACGACACTTTAAAAAAAATCATACAAAATTAGCTTTGTGATGACTAACTTAGTTTCTTAATTTTTGCAATGATGCAATAACCCAATATCATTGATACCCAATAAAACTAAACAAAAAAATATATATATATATATATTCTTTCAATAGAACAATGATATTCACATTAATACACCATGGCAATGATGCCAAGAATATAAACAAAAGTTTCAAATAAGCAATGATGCTTAAACATTTAATTAATTCAATGGCAATGATGCCCAAGGAAAACTACACTTAATATATATTTCTTTTCATTAGAACAAATATGTTCACATTAATATACCATAGCAATGATGCCCAGAATATACACAAAAGTTTCAAATAAGCAATGATGCTTTAACATTAAATTATTGCAATGATGCAATTAATTCAATGGCAATGATGCCCAAGAAAAATACATTTAATATATATTTCTTTTCAACAGAACAATGATGTTCACATTAATATACTATGGCAATTATGCCAAGAATATACACAAAGGTTTCAAATAAGCAATGATGCTTGAACATTTAATTTTTGCAATGATGCAATTAATTCAACGGCAATGATGCCCAACATTTCATCTATTTACTCAAAAACATGAACAATAAAAGCATTTTCACTTTTGCCACTGCAACAAACAGGAAACAAAAAATTGCTTGGCACTCACCGATCTTGCTTCTAAATCCAAACTCGGCATTTCGAACGAAGGCAGGTATTCCACTCACATCTGCATCGTCGGTGGATTTCGTACCACCGCTATCCACCATTTAAAGCTGTACCGTAACTTGGCCAATAAATCACACTTTCACATTAGGAAAGACATCAGGTAGCGTTTTCTTCACTTTATTTACGGCACAGAACACACACACACTATATACAACAGATTTATATACAAGAAGTAAAAAATATCACCACACTCAAGCTTATCTCTCAAGCGTCCCCTCTCACAAGAGGATAATGACCTTCTCCCCACCAATTCTTTTCTTCTTGACGCATGCGCTTAGAAACAGCTCGGGGGACTTAACTCCCACGCAGACTTTTTGGGGGTGAGATATAGTACGGTACAGCGTCTCGATTGTACATTACTGTCGATTTTTCTAATTTTAAATTTCGTCGATGTCAGGATAAGTATAGAGTATTTCATCAAAGACATCGGCCTGGCTCTCATTTTGTGCTTTACTATTGCCTGCATTTTTAAAGTCATACGTATTGACGTTGAACAATTTGAACATACGGGTGGAAGAAACGAATTTGACGCATGAACCGCAGTTCTTTTATAGAGTAAATCTCACCATCATAATATTTTGAAGTACTTCGTGGGACAACTTATTCCGTAATTTATTTTTAATTACTTTGTATGGCGGAAAAGCACGTTCGACACTTGGGTTGGAAATTGGTAGTGTTATTAGCGCCATTGAAAATTTAGCGATATTTTCAAATCGCTTTTTCCCCGCAGAATCACAATCTTCAAATACTTCTGAATAAAATTCAACAGAATTAGCTACATTTGACCACGATTTATTTTGCAATGGATTCCTTTTGACTCTACATCACTTTTATTGCCGTATAAGTGAGTTCGATGGAATTTCATAAAAATGTCATTGAGACTGGGTTTCACTTGAGATAATGCAACTTTAAGAAGAAGAATCATCTTGATGAAGATTGGACATCATTCTCAGAACAAATAAGTTATCTGGTAATCGTTTTTGAATTTCTTGAGCCAAAGTACACAGAAATTTCTTACATCACTCTTTGACATCTAATAATTCTTTTTCCGTGATATTTTGTGCAATAGAATTGAACTTAAAACCAAAATACATCGCTGATGTATGCATTAGATGGGACTGAAAATTGAAATCCGCTAATTCAGAACATTTTTATTTTCCGTCGCCGTTACGCAAAACTGCCACTACTTACTTTATCTTTATAATAATTATATTCGAATGAAATATGCAGAATTTCCGGAAAGACCACAAAAGAGAAATACTGAAAAACACAGTAAAAGTAACACAAAACAGTCGCCACTTGCCACGTGTCGTGATTGCCGCGCAAAATGATAAAATTTGTTTATGGTTGTATTTTGACTGTTTATTTTATTTCGTTTTAATGAGAGAAAGTACCAGTAAACTTGAAATCAACCTGATTAAAATTGAACTGAAGAGTTAATTTCTAATTACTTTTAATGAACTTTAAATATACGCTCCTAACCCCCCCCCCCATAAAAAAATCCCCCATAGAGAATTCCCCTAAAAAAAGTAACTTCTACAAAATGCGCCAAAAAAATGTACCCCCTAGAAAATACCCCTAAAAAAATGTTCCCCCCTCAAAATGCCCCTAAGAAAATGTGGCCCTTAAAAATACCCCTTTTCATTTAATTTACCCCCAAATTTAGGGGCAAAACCCCCAAGTTGGCAACACTGCACACGAACGAACAACGGAAACATGGTCACGTGACATAGCAGGAGCTGAAAAGAAGAGCCTATTTGTGTGGGTGGGAGGAGAGAAAAACAGTCCGTTACACGCGCTAATTTGTTGCCTACTTTTTATCTAGAAGAACCATAAAGGGGAATAAACATTACTTCTTTGTATGAAGACAAAGTTGTCATTTTTTCTAGTGTCCTCTGGCAGGAAGTTATTCCAGATCAGGTTCATATACCTTAGCGGTATGAGGGATGCGGCCCCGGCTTATAATGGCACCCCAAGATTCCAATTTAGCCAGGTGTCAGCCACAATTTTGACCGAGCATCTCCAAGGGTGACATCTGAAGGAGTTGTACTCTCTCCCACCCTCTCTGATAACATAGAAGGGCTTTCTGATATACGTATTTAACGTGCCCGTAGTGGCTAGACACGGAGGACAGATGCTGTTAATAGGATTGGTCGGACAACTTTAGCACGGAAAGACGACGAGCTAGCCCTAGGCTTCCTCGAGCCCATGAAAAATAAGTCTGATAAATGATTAAATTTTAATTTCTAAAATGTTACTCCTTGCATCACTGTAAAAATTACTTTAAACTTTTCTTCCGTGATGAGTTCGCCGACACGTAAAATAATGGGTTAATAACGATACCAGTTTTCGAAGTATGATCTGATTGTTTCGGTTTTTAAACCATTATTACCCTTTTCCTATCCTTTAATAATTGCTGTAAAGTCTATAGCAGGTACTGCATGCCACTATCAACTGGTGCGTTTAAAAAGATAATGGATATGTATGCAAAATTCAGAAGTGGCTATGTAACCGTGATCCATTAGGTTAACCCTACGAATAGGTTGTATAGCATTAAAGTTGGTTTTTTTATATTATATCTAAATAAAGATATATTTTGAGATAATTTTTATTGCATATTTCAGTCAATTCATGATATTCAGAATTCTGGAATAGTAATTGTTTCTCTCATTATTTTAAAATCTGAGTTCTTACGCTAAACGCTGTTTTAGTTGATTTGCTATCTATCAATAACATCAAAATGATTTCTTGTCTTTTTTTAGTATTAGATCTGGCTTAGAGCCAGATCTAACGCTGTATTTCGAAAGTTGAAATTTGATTTACAGTAAATTACCGATTCCTCTTCCAGTCGGCACCAATGAACTTTCTTTTCAATGAACATTCTTTTGTCTCATGCTGTAAAACAAAATTTAATTTAAAATAGCTGAAGTTTCTTATTAGCTTATGCACGAGCTCTAAGCTATTTTCTAGTCAGATTAGTTTTTATCATTTTTAGGATGATCTGAAAATATATCGTTCAATTTAAACTTTGTTGTAATGATGGACCCTTCTCGGCCCGTATTTGGAAGAATCCAGTCCAAACCTAAAGCTATACATAACAGTAAGTAATAAGCTGGGTAAGAACTCTGCTAGTCATCTTTGCGGTCGAAACGGAAATAGTACCGATACCTACAGTTTAAGGTCGATTCTACAACTGTAAATAACCATGGTAACCGTAGAACTCCGGTAGTAAACCGGCCGTTCTACGTACTGAATCTCAGTGTCCCAGGACTCACTTGCATACTTTATGCATGAATGCAACTAAACTTCCTAATATACTAAACAAAAATATATCTTTATTTTTGGGCTAATGTCCCTGGGGGATGACGACATTACACCCCAGTACGGTGAACATATGAATACAAGACATAGAAACAGACAAATGCCACAATCACAGAAGAATTTTATGGACAAACGATGACACCGGCGACGGACGACGGGTTGCAGCTCCCCTTTCTAGACGGGGCTCCATTTGCAGGCGGAAGACTGATCGGTTCCCCAGAATACAGCCAAGTCTTACGCGGGAATCGAACCCGCACCCCCGGCGTGCAGGCTGATGCCTTTAACCACTTAGCCATTGGGCGACAAAATATACCTTACTAGTATTAAGATAAAAAAATTCCAGTGCACATGTCGGATAGATATTCGTCTTTATTCAAGTCAGATTTTGCTGGCCATTTTATTATGTTAGCATCATATAGGCGGACCATCATTACCCCCTTTCAGGAATGGACTCCTATTCTTCCCCTCTCCTATTTCTCCCCCGATGACTAGCTGACCGGAACTGCCTGCTTTGGGATGGTAGCGAGGGGGGGAACCCGCTTAGCGGGGAAGGAAAAAAAGACTGGTTCGGGTAGAAATTCTGTCGCCTGCTTTTGAAGGTGAAAGTTCGGTGTATGCGAGCTCGCCACGTGGATAGTGGCTTGTACGTGATTTTATTGATTATGTAAATTAGTAATATATAAGTGTGTATAGTAATGTGAGGTGTGTCGCAGTAGAAATACACTGCTGGCCACCCAAATTGCAACACCAAGAAAGACAAGAGATATCACAACAAAATTTATTTTGTAGATAACATGTGGACCAAGTATCAAATGATTAAATTTATAGACTTCTGTGAAGTGTGGTTCCTGCCAAAATCAGTAGCCAGAGTAGCAGCCATTGTTGGAGATCACCGCTGCCACACACCTCGGCATTGATTCAAAGAGACTTTGGATGAGTTCTTGGGGTACAGCAGACCAAGCAGCTTCCACACGTTGCCAAAGTTGATCTGCTGTGGCAGCTGGGGATGGAATCTGGATCAATCGTAGAGCAGCCATGGACCACATGTTTTCTATCGGCGAAAGATCCGGAGAGCGAGGCGACCAGGGAAGCAATTCAATCTGGCGATTGACGAAGAACCGTTGGACAATGCGTGCCACGTGTGGTCGTGCATTATCCTGTTGAAATATGGCTGTGGGCAAGCCCTGAAGGTAACGAAGGACAACTGGCTCCAACACCTCGGAGATGTAGCGCTGGCTGTTTAAAGTACCGGCAATGCGTACTAGAGGTGTGCGAGAGTGATATCCAATACCGCCCCATACCATAATACCCGGTGCAGGACCAGTGTGGCGGTGCATAACGCAGCTGTTCAGCATCCTCTCTTCACGGTGTCTCCAGACTGGAATGCGACCATCGTGGTGTTGCAGACAGAAGCGTGACTCGTAAGTAAAGACAATTTTATTGCATTCTGCCGCCCACATCCTTCTGTCATCGCACCATTGGCGGCGGAGACGTCTGTGGTTCTGAGTCAAGGGTAGACAAAGCAGTGGACGTCTTGCGGACAGACCACTCTGCTGTAAACGGCGTCGAATGGTACGCGCAGACACTGGATGATGCGTTACAGACTGCATGTGCTGTGCTATGGTTCGTGATGTGACTGAGCGATCCGTCACTGCCATGCGCACAATTTGCCTGTCATCACGTGAAGTGGTGCGCTGAGGTGGATGCGATCGAACACGCCGGTCCGTCGTACCCTCCTGCATCCAACTATCACATATCCGCATTACAGTTGTTTAATTTCGTCCAACACCACTACCGATTTCCCTGAAAGTGAAAGAAAAGATAATCCACAATCTCGGTAGGCCACTATCCTTCCTCTGTCGAACTCGGATACTTGATCAATAGATGAGTCCTGTTTTCGACGAGGCATAATTGATCGTTTTTTTGAAAAAACCACAAGAAAAACACAATTGCCGAACTTGAAATCGTCGAAATCTCCAAGCCTTAAATAGCGCTTTGAAGTGGCGCCACAGGCGCTCGTGATGTGCGTCTGCGCTGAAATTCTAATAATTTGCATATCTCACCTCCGCTAATGCATGTTGTAAATTTCATGTTATTTGCATGTTTCCTTCAGTGTGTTGCATTTACAGTGGCCAGCAGTGCATATGTATAAAAAGTAATTTTGGGACTAAAGATCGTATCTTGATTCGCCAAACGTGTAATCCATTCCTACAACGAACAGCAACGGACCCAGGGGCGGTTAGGCCTCATCAAGGGAGATGGCTCGCCCTTCAACATCCCCTAAGAAGGGACGAAACAAACGGAGATTTTTTAGTGGCATTACCCCTGGATTCGATCCGAGTACCCTCATCACCGAAAGCCAGCGCGCTGTACCACAAGGCCACCACAGGCCAATGAAAAGTAACTGAACTCGAAATTTGATATATACTTGACTTAGTTCGATATAATAAATCAGATGCAGAAAAAATATATTTACAACTATTCTTAAAAGAAACCGTAAAAATTGAAACAGTAAAAATGAAATGAGCAAGCAACTGTCACATATTTCCATATTACTTTTTGCTCTAGTCATAGGTTCTGCACCTACTCTCATTCCTCTTCATTGTCTATGGTTTACAGGAAACACAAACTTAAAATATAGTTCTTCCAGTAATTCTTGCCCAACGAAGCTCTTAGCGAAAAAGTTATGCTGTAGTAATATACATTTTTACGATGACCTTCTAAAAAAAGATTTTAGCAAAAGTAATATTAAATATCAAAGTTTGTCAAGTCAATAATTAATACTTTACTCGACTACATATTAAGGAAAAAATCCAGTAAATTCATATTTCGTAATAATTTACATTCAGTCACACGTCTGAAGAATCTATAAAGGATTCTGTACGATAAATGAGTTTTCAATTTTCGGTTTTGAATAAAATATAGATGAAAAGAAGAATATAAATATGTTTTAATACACTGCGCAATCCAATCCAAAAGCTAATATTACGAAAAAGAAGGCAATGACACTATTTCTTACAAAAAAGAATTTAATATAGAAAATGAGAAAAATAGATTTAAAAAGCATAGCTTTATATCATCACGTGGTATTTTGATTACAGTTTACTTCTCTTTTTTTAGTATAGACGAAATTTCTAATCAATCAATTTCTTATCATCACGTCTGGTAAAAATACTTTGTGTAGTATTTTATATAGATCCTTTCAATCTGAAATCATGGTCACGTGATATTTCGTTTGAGGTTTTTTTTCCAGTTACATAAAAAAGCATGTAATAATCAGGCAACCACACTCTGAAAAATCTGGATTTTATTGACCGTTTTTAGGCACGTACGCTTCCAGTACAGGTTTCCGGCACACATTTTAAATAATAAGGTAGCTTGAAAGATTGTATAACATGCACACTCTTTCAAAACATTGAATGAAAATTAAAAACTTCTGGAAACAGCCCAAACACCTTTTCTTTATATAAATTTGCATATGTGGCGTTATGGCAGATGTTAATATGTCCGAAAAATTAAATTTTATGTTTTAAGTTGATATGTCATTCTGAAAATTGGTTTTTTAATGTGGGAAAAGCTGATAGTAGAATTATGAAATAATAATAAGTTATTTGCATTGGCAAATGCTGTTATGGATAAATGAGGTCATACTTAGTCCCTAATTGAATATTTTAGTCCCTAATTAAAACTTTCATTGAAGACCAGTCATATGCTTGAGGTTGAATATGAGTATTAACTAAGATGATTTGGATTGAAAAACTTAATCGAGCGATTTTATATTTCACAGCAAAGTTGCTTTTTTAATTTGCCGAAAACATGAGAGAATGACATATCAACATTTGCCATATATATATATATATATATATATACGAGTATAATAACATAGTCGTTCGGAAACGGACTAAAACTTCGAAACTTCATAAAATTTAATTTTGAATAAATTAAGAAATGGCTTAGTATCGAAACATTTTTTGACATTTCTTCAAAAATTGCAAATTAAATGTCCACATCAGAAATGTTTAGGACTTTTGCAAGCAGTACAATATCTTTTTAGAACCAGATTTTAAATTTCGTGACATTTTCGGGACATATATTCCGATTCTTTAGATTTAACACGACTTCCGTGACCGGTGGATAACATGGTAACGAGCGTAAGGGATACTGTGAGCACAATATGGGATTATGTGCTTTCTGATCTTTTGCCAGAACTTTGTATCATAATTCAAGCAAAAGCATTATTATTATGAAAATGATTAAGAATCGGAATGTTTAAGAACGATTAGACATTCAGACATTAAGATTAAAAATTATTTTTAATCTTGAAGTAATAAACACTAATTGCTGACATATTGAATTCTTCTGTTTCCGTACGGATTAATCTCAAAAAACTCAAAAAACTCATAACGCTCCACACCAAACAACCAATTTCAACCACCAAATGGATTAACCTTTTCTTTTTCCTTACGCAGTAGTGCCAGTAGTCTCTCATTTGTGAGAGAATAGTAATGCATTACTTAAATATAATAGCCAACATTCTCATTTTTATATTAAAGATCGGTATTTTGCACAGATTTTTTTTTCTTTCTCGACGTACAGGGTGACAATTATTGAGCTATATGAAATAAAAGATCAAATTAAAAAAAAACTACTGAGTTCAAAAATTTTATTTAAATTTGAAAAGTAACTTCAGATCATCGGATTTAGTTTATGACTTAATCGATATGCTTAACTTCAATGGCTATGATGTGGCGCAGACGAAGAGCAAAATTCTGCAAAATTCGCTGAAGTGTAAAGACATCGATGCTTTCGATGACCTCCTAAATGGCGGTTTTGAGCTCAGAGATGGTTTGGGGTTATTTGCGTAAAATTTGTCTTTAATATTGCCCCACAAAAAATGGATCACTAGGGTTGAGATCAGGAGAATATGGCAGTCAAGCGATTCTCATTCCAGTGGCCTCTGGGTACCGCAAAGCCAGAATGTGCTTTCCAAAGTGCTCTTCCAGGACTTCAAACACTCTGTTGGTACGATGGGGTCGTGCTCCGTCTTGCATGAACCTCATCTTTTTTAAATCTGGGTCATTTTGGATAAGAAGGATGAGAACATTTTCTAAAATATTGACATATCGTTCAGCAGTCACCGTGCCTTCAATGAATATTGGACCGATGATTTCCTTTGAGCCGCAATCCGGCTGTTATTGCTCTAATTGTAAGCCTTGACGATGGATATACGCTCAGAAACGCTGTATTTCGACATTTTCAATGAAATATGAACAACAACAACAATACGAGTGCACATTCTCAAAAAAATCCAAACATGCCCTGCATTCAACGACCAAGTTTTCACCGCATCTTGCCAATGGTTCAAAAGTCATGAAGTTCTTTTTTCATATAGCTAAATAATTGTCACACTGTATATTCATATAGATAATATGCACTCATTGCCGCTTTAGTAACTTTAGTAGGAAATGGTTGATAAAACAAAATGATAAAAGTAAAGATTATTTGTACTACTGCTATAACATCTGTTAACCGTCCTGTATTTAGTAACAGACCTTTAATAACACACTGATGCGCCAAAGTAAAGAAAAATATTTTTTTGTGAATTCTCATAAGGAAAGTTGCATGATACATAATTGCAAGATGAAAAGAACTTTTTATATACCATGTTTTTAAATTTTCAGTTGAATCATATAAATGACAATTCTATGTATTAATAAATACTTTTAAAAAATTTTTTTGATGAATTATCCCATCAAATTGAAAGAAAATGAAGTTAATTGGAAGTTAATTTGCGTTTAACTTTTCGTTCCCTTCCCGGTCGATAGCGCCAGTCTACAAAACAAAATTAACTGAAAATGAATCCAATTTTGCTTAAAGAGGGCTAAAAGTATTAAAATAATGTATTGTTACCGTGTTCTGAGCTATTCTAAAAGTTTCAAATGTCTAGCTAGTCGGGAAGTTAGTTAAAAATCGATTGCAAGATTTGTACCGGACACACACACTAACAAACAAGAAAGCGAGTTGATAAAAGCATGGTAAAAAGTGTTATAAATGTTTCTTTAATTCGGTAATGTACATACATAGTATCTCTTTAAATTCTTTATTTGGAAATGGGAGATTGATATGAACGGCCTCATTATAAATTAAAAACAAGCAACAAAAATAATACATTTAAATGCCTACTAAATATTCTTCAAAACGAATTTAATTTTTTTTTCTGTAGTCAAAAAGGAAGCCAGTGGTTTTGACTGAATCCAAAGGCATTGAAAAATCTCAGCGGTTAATGATATTAAAAATTCAGCACAGACATTATGCCAAAATTCTTAAAAATATGCGCTTAATTTCTAAACTTTAAAAAAATATTCTTAAATATAGCTGTTCTATCTCTAGAATTTGTTAATACTCTCCCGTAAAATGCAGGAAGACGAAATATACATATTAAGAGACTCACGATAAATATTCCTTAACATATAAAAATTCCATCGCAAAGAATACATAAGACATTTTAGGATCACACTGGAATCATTTTTTATTTCTTTGTAACGACGTGGAACGTGACTTACTTTCTAAATGACCTCTTAGAACTGGTAAGGAAATGATATTTCCTTATGGCTTAAGAGATATCCTGGCGCAATTAATTTTGGTATAAAAATAGTGTTATCGTAAATTATGCGCACATATATCACTGAAAAATGAAAATTACTTTCTTTTGCATATGATTTATATTTAAAGTTCTTTTTTTGTAGTGCTGTGTTATATTTGCTCAGCACATTGCATTTTTTTATAGTTTTTTGCGTTTTTGTCCAACCTTTTTTTTTAATATTATATTTTATTTAAGCTTGGATACGTGCTGGAAAAGTAGAGAGTTAAAAAGCATCGCCAACACTTTTGTAATTTAATGTACTCGTAACTATATATTATATTAATATTAATTTTAATATGCGTAGGTGTGTATGTCATTAATAAACATTAGTTATATTTCGAAATAAACATATATCCTATTAAATGACAGAAAAAGTATTCGGACACATAGAATGTATGTATATATATATATATACCGCTGTTGTCAAAATAATAGAAACAGTTACCGATTAGGAATTTTTATTGATAAACTAAAAGCCTACTTTGTCTTTGAGTTTGGCTTGCAAAACATAAGGAACTGGACATGGGACGGAGTGATATCAGTCCTGTATATAAAAAAACTGGAATGTAGTTACATTCATCCTGCAACATATGTCCGAACTGTTCCAATGATTTTGGAAGGAATGAAAGTAATCGAAACTTTCAAACAAATGTTTGGTAACGTTAAGGTCAGGAGATTCAGGTGGCCAAGATGGAGATGTAGTTCATCCTCAAGCTTTTGAAACCGTTATAATGACTGCTTTTGTGAGATGCATAAAATGGGCGGTGAGTTAGAAATAACGCCTTCACCAGAAGGTGCACGTCCTCAGCCAAAATATTTCGTACACTTCCTATAACATAGATTGCTGGAGAACAATAGCCCACCACAGTATCAGAGAGTCACTGCCATGCTTTACAGTTCGTGCTAAGAAGTCGTGACGGCATACATTAGATGGAGCTTGCCAAACGTATATTGTACCATCGGTAGGAGACAATACAAAGCTTGATTCAAAGTACATGACGACACGCTGTCAATCACTTGAACTCCAGTTTTTTTTCTTTTTATTCGTACCAGTATCTGACGCATTTTTTTGCTATGGCGTCAGTTAGGTTTGGCTTCTGAATGGTAGAGCGGTAAAAAATACCAGCTTTCTAAAGTGGAATGTTATTACTTTTAACATGGCCATTCATACCTCTGTTGTAAAACTATAGTTTTTAGGATTTTTCGTGCAATGCGTGCTTCCTTTGTTTTCGACTTTCCCTCGCTGACATCTCCATGTAACGCCCGAATTCTTGAATTTAGAGGAAACACCTTGTTCATTTCCGTACCGTGGCATAATTTTCGATGCCTCGTGATACAATATACATACATAATTTCTGCAATCGCCGTCGTGATTTGCATGCGCCATAGAGTATGCGTTTTTTTTGTTTCCCCGAATTTGTTAACACCCTATATATTTATATATATGCGCCTCTATATATGTGTATTTGTATATTTTTTATGTTCAGTTGGCTGTAAAGCGTTGCTATTTTTGACTCGGATTAAAAAAGTAAGAAAGACTTGAGTGTAGAATCGGAATGGTATAATTCCCCACGGTGTGTGGCCAAGAACAAATCAATTGTAAAGGCTGCAAAGGCAGGAGTAAATAGGGGCTTGTATACCAGAGGAAATAGAAGAATAGCTGTTGGAGTGGCCATTGATAGCGATCTGAAGTCTATAAATATTGCAAGATAGATGGTCTTTGTTTTATGGCCCACAGTAAAATATTCAGATGATAAGGGTCAAAGTGGTATTGGAAATGAAAATTATGGTGGGGAGGTACTTCGTAGACTATGGACAGGGGCAGTATAATAAGGAACCAATTGTGGCAGGAACTACTGAGAGAAAAACAGCCCACTGCCCAATGAAAATGAGGGGCGGGCCAGAATGGCCCCCTCGTAAACGGACAACAGCCCCTCGAAGTAAAAAAAAAGAAAAATGAGAGGAGGTCCAGATTTATCTCAGACTTTTTTCTTAGAGCTCAGATAATAGAGAGTCTCGACTGCCTCAGAGTCTAGAAGAGGTGCCAGTAACCCACCAAGATGATCCTGTATATGACGTGATTTTGGGTCCCTGTCGTCGATGCCATCTTTCATCGCTGCATACTTCAGCTGTAGTAAGTGCCTCCCCATAGACTCTAAAAATCATTACTTTGACCATCTGTTTGCCTCTGCTTCTGAGTTCTCGTATGTAAAATGTTAATATGGAAGACAATATTGTGCTAGTAGCAATTACACTTTAATTGAATTTTATGAATTATTAAATAAATATATGTTAAAGGCCAATGCTCTGACTTCCTTGCTTGCTCCAACACACGCATGCATCCATTGTTTTAAAGTTATTTAGTAACCAATATACATCAACATCTTTATAACTACACTCGTAAAATAAGGCAGTTTTTCCATTTTTAATATGTATAATTTTATTAAAAAGAAAATTTTTAAAAAATGTTTAGCGAAAAAAATTTTCTAGTCTGTACAGGTTTATATGGATAAGGAACTGAATAGTGATAGAGCCCCATATGCTAATATAACCTTTATAAATAACTGACGCACACATTCTAGTTTGTGAAAGTTAGCTTTAAAATTTGGGAAATATATAATGATAATATTTCTGATTGTTCAATGCCATTTTCAAATTCTTTGTGTGATACCTTTGTAGGATATTTTAATGTTAAAATGATTATCCAGCATATAACAATCAATAGTTTTGATTGCTAATTGCCATAAAATATGAGTGATGTAGGATAAAAACGAACAATTGCGAGCAGACCAATTTTTCTATCGTTAAAGGTCAAATAACTATATTTTATGTATTTTTGACGATATAAACTTGAAATTAACTTTAGAAAAATCCCCATGTTAATTTTTTATGAGTAAAGCATTTTCTAAAAAATTTCCATTTTAAATGATTGAAATACTATAAGAAAGTATCGTTGACTCAATTTTGAAAAAAAAGGATATTGCTAGTTTTGATCGTACACCTCTCATATATTCACTACATCAAATATTAACGATGAATATTTTTAAGTACTCAAGTTTCCGGTATGACGAACGTTTTATGTTATTTTTATTCTTCAATTTAGAGCAAATTTAGTTAATATTAACTTACACATGAATATATTATTAACATAAGAAAACATTTTGACAAATTTATTCATCTGGGAATAATTACATATTCTTTAAGCTCTTAAAGACATTTTCTTTCATTTATTAACCGTCTTTTTATTAGTACATTTCAATCCCTCCTACGTACGCAGGGAAACGTTCCAGAGTTCAGCTTACCAGCATTTTGTTCAACTTAGACAAGGATCCATTTTTGCTACATTTAACAACAAAGAACCATATACTGAAAACGAAAAAGTGGTTTTTCTAGAAGAAATGGCTATGATATATGTGAGAAGTTTTGAATAAAAGGGGAAGAATAAAGCTCAGGAAATATGGGAATATCTTTTGACTACATTTTCTTTTATTCAGTGGTTTGTTTTATGTTACTTGCCAGTTTCCATTGGAAAGAACACAACTAGCTTCTGATTTCTACTGCAGTTTTTGTTTTAGAAGAGGATTTCTAAACCGAGCTCATTTTTCACGAAAAAAAAACATAATTCATCGCCAGTTTTCTGTCTAAAGTGAACGTTACACGACAAATCAGAGAAATCATGAACACTTCTTGTGGATGCGGAGATGCGTCGAGCATTTCAGAATGTATACTTATATTTCTGTCAACGAATCAATCACATTACAGATGTATGCAACAAATATACCTTCGACTGCAATAAAGGAAATATAATAAAGTTCATATTATCAAACTTTACGAAATTAAAAAAGAATTACGATCATTAATTTTTCTTACATGTTTCTAACATAATCTGTCAATGCTTACAATAAGGCTTCAAAAATTCTTTAAAAATTAAAATCTAAGCTTCAACCACGACCAAAGCATTTCAGGTAATATTTGAAGAGCAAATGAATCATATGATACTTAGACAACACATTAAATGCACCTAGTAAATTTTCATAATTTGCGTTAGAAATACGAGAAAGGATTAAAAAGTGGCCATTGATTATGACAAAAAGCATTCCACTAATATTAATAAAATAATTAAACTACTTAAATCACCTTCCGTTCATTATAGGAGAACCAGAAAACTGAATGCACACAGACATATTAATATATTTATAAATATATATATATATATATATATATATATATATATATATATATATATATATATATATATATATATACTTCTATATATATATATATATATATATATATATATATATATATATATATATATATATATATATATATATATATATGTGTATACATTTTTTTCTTCTGTATATAATGCTAGATCACGTAATATTTCGTTTTGGAACCTGTTTCAAATATTATTTACAGATAAAAATTTATTTCTAACAGGTGTATTACGGAGATTGGCTTATTCTTTTTCACGCACAGTTCCCTGAAATCTTTAATTCAAAACAGCCATTATATTTAAGAGGAAAATTTAGTTATTTTATTTATACTACATTTAGGGTTTCTAATAGCAAGTGTTCTTAAAAATCTTGAAAGACTCTCAAAAAGGGTCTTTAGAACAATATCAACGATATATTTATTGTTAATAAAAATTTATTGAAGAATCTGATTTTCCTTTAAATGTAGTAGATATATAAAAAAAATATCTGTAACTTGAAAAGAATATGCTGAGGTAAAAAAGTTTAAAATTTTGTATAAATCAACTATATCTAATCTTAAAATGCTTTCATTTCTAATTGTGTATTGTTAAGCTTAAGTATGTATTTTCATAATTCTTTACGCTTTCGCTTTATTTGTTGTAATTATAAATACTTTAGATATAGAGTTAATCATTAGTTAAATTTTAAATAGTTGGTTACTGTATTTGAATTTATAAGGAAAGTTTTCATTCCTTTGTACAAATCATAGGATATCCCATTTGAATGAAGATTTTCTACCTACTGAGATAAAAATTTGTATTTGTGTTTTGAAGTATTTTGGGTGTAAAGGAAACATGAATATAAATGAGAAGTTGTAGTAACAGCTTTTGACCACTCAGAGGAGAGAGCAGAAAATCGAAATTTTAGCAGGATTCAGGAATGTTTCCAAAATAACCATGCTAAAACTTAGAAGTATACTGTTTAAGTAAAACATAAGCTGAAAAACCATTAATAATAATCAAAAACCCGTATTAATGAATCATAATCAGACAAGAATATGCACCTCTCGAAAATGAAAAGGGTTTATACAACGCAAGAAGTCGTATAGGCAAATTATGCTTTTTACAAAAACATATTTTATGCGGCAAAATAGCGAAATAGAGAGGTCTTTGAAATGAAAGGTTCAGAGATGGTCTAATGTCATGTAATGATCACAAAACGTCGCGATTATCTTGGACAAAAGTTTATAAGACATGATCCATTGAGCGCTTAGAAAACTGATTCATTTATTGGAGGAATTACGATTTTGTGAATATTTCAATGAGACGAGTCTGACCACAGACTTTATATGGAATATTGACATAAAGATTCATGTATGGAAAATTCACATAAATTCCGTAGAAATATTTCACCTTGTCTGTGCATAGCGTGTTCTGGTGTGTGGTGCGTCCAAAATGCTGTTAGGCTGTTCTAATGGTATTGAACTTGACCCATTCGTAGAAGTAAGAAATAAGATGAACAAGCTTACTTTATAATACATACAAGATTGGTAATAAGAACACTATCAGGAGATGTTTAGAACGCATTTTTTATGATCGTTCAGAAACTACTGAATACAGCAGGCAAGAATGGGCGGCGTCTATATTTGTGAAGATAAATTCTTCATTGGTCTGCAGATCAGTATTGGAGATACTGTGGAATATTGAACCCAGGTGTATTTCTCGACAATCGATGGACGATTTAGGACCGGGAAGAGGCAGGTATTTAAAAAGAAATATTAAAAGACCTTTCAAATCTCTGATCTTTAATACATATATAAAGTGTCTATAGTAAAATTTGGCGGAATTAAAGGGGCCTAGGGTAAAATTTGGAACAAGACCTTTAATAGTTCTAGCTATGTGCAGGGTCCGAACTTGGTTCCAGCTCCTGGAACCAAGTTCCAGGAGCCAAGTCTAAAAGGTGATATTTACAAATAGTTTTCGGGGAATATCATGTTTCCAACGTGTCGGTGACAGTTTTTAAGAAGGCTCTTTCCTGTTTATGAAAGATAAAGCACAAGTTCATTATAAAACGTGCCTAATTTCGGGTTTGGAAGATATAAATTGGGAGAGTTAGCTATCCCCCCTTGCTCTAACGCTTTGGTTTCATCTCCTTTGAAGATCTATCAGATGGAATGATGCACCGGTTGCATTCTACACATTCGCAATCAACTATCAATCATCAAGTGTTGACCATGCTATGAGAGGAATTTTAAGAAAAGTGTCAATTGATAAAATCTAAGTGTACACCTTTCTCGAAGAATAAGATCTTTAATAAGATCAATTAGAGGTTTCACGAATTGGACAAAACAACTGTGGAACATGAACAGTGGTTTTCTAGGCATAGTTAGCTGCGTAGTGCACAGGGGTAACAATAATCTCACAGCATATCTTTTTACATTAGGATATATAGCAAATTTCGTAGATGCAAAAAAAGGTGATTACGTTAGAGGAACGGCTCATAAACTACGAACGCACAGCTTTTATGATTCATAACGTTTGCCGTCCACATTGTACACCGTCCACCTCGGGGAAGCACGCGATGCCAACCACTATACATAGTGGTTGGCATCGCGTGCTTCCCCGAGGTCGGTGTAGTTTCGAATCCTAGTTAAGGCATTGGCGTTTTGGGCTACCTCCTTCTAGGGAGAATCGCTGTTTCATATATCGGGCTCCCATAACATAGCAGTCAACAAAACTCGCGTTGCAGGTAGACGAAATTCCGTAAATCATCGGAACAAATAGTGATTAATAATTTTAATACTGGCTCATTATATTTACAAGGGAAATAACAATGTTCAATTAACTGATTGAAAAGGTATCAGCAATCAACGAAAAAATCTTCCCTCTCTCAAACTTCAAGTATTCTGCAAATATGTTAAAAAAATTCTCAGATGGCAAAATTGCTCAGATGGCAAAATGTTATAAGAAATTTACGTGACAGCAATTCTAAGATTCAAGATGTAAGGAAAAATCAGTAATTTGTTTTACGTGAGCAAACGTGGTACGAATGTTTTAGAAAAATAGTTGGCTATTACTTACAGTAGTTACAGTAAATAGAAAATACTGGTTAACGAGAATCCGGAATGTGAAAAACTCAATTTTTTAAATAAAAATTTCTTATCACATTTTGCCATCTGAGCACAGAATTCAAAAGAATGTTTCATAGTTGAAGATTTAACAGGCAAAAAAATCACCAAATATGCATATTTACATGTATGTGGTCAAAAATTCAGCAATGTAAATTCAGCTAGCAACGTATGGTCTGCATTAAACATTCAGCTCTGATGAGTCATTTGTAGAAGCAAAATTCTCTTTATTTACTCGAAGAATCCGCGTGAAAGAAAAGACAGGAAAATCACGTATTTTCTGCATCACTTTACTACTTTTCTTTTTGAATGGAGCTTTAACGGACGACCATTTGCTTGAAAAGTTCCTATTTTCTAGAGAGAACTTAATCCAAGACAACTTTTAGCTTTTTTTTAATGTTGCACTATGTACATTAATCCTAGTTTATTCTCTTCAGGTGTAGATTATGCTATTTTGTTTTTATTTTAAGAACAAAATATTTCTTAGTTTAAAAGTGTTAAAATACTGAACTCCGTGTCATTGATTTCATGTTTAAAATGTTCAAGCAGTAAAATTCCAGAGTTTTGTATTTTCTTTGATAAACGTGTGGAAAAAGTAATTGCGGGTTTTTACCGTTAATGTCATTTAGAACTATAAGGACACGATAAAAAAAATATCAGATGAAAAATATCATACGATTAGAGATTGTTCAAAACCGATTGAAACTCCTAATTTTACTACTAGATGGTTATTCCGTAAATAAAATTTTTTTACTCACATCATATGCTGTGGCAAAACTAGGCCAAACACGACTAAAAGTGGTATCTCATTATTCTATAAACTTACATTTTAAGATGTTTACACATGATTAATGGTGTGCTCATAGTAGTCATTAATTCACGTGCCATTCAGACATCATTAATATGATTCATCTATATTTTCATTATCATTCATTTCTGAATCTCGATGTGATGTACATTTTACTGACGCTAAGTCTGGAATTATAATCCAAAAAAAGTACCTTAATTGGCGGAATACCAATAATTTTAGTATTATCTATACAGCAAGAGCATTTTTGCTGAGTTGTATGAATCTTACTAGTTTAATGTCAAAATGGCTTTCAGCATTTTAGCTCCTTTTAATATTGTCTGCGAGGTGTAAATTAGCATAATTTTGTGAAATATTTACATTTTTTTTTTACTAACAGTAAATTTCTCTTTTTTCCCACTTGGTCCTTTTTACCATCTTGCGATGTATCTGGTTCGAAGAGTTAGACAGAATTTTTTTATTTATTGTATTAAAAAGATGCGGATGTATGCATTCAGCATCTAAAAATAGAGGCAACCATTACTTGAACAGCAACATAGGTAGTTTAACGAAGAATTTAATGGTGTGTCAAGACTTGGTTTCCGAGTCCCAAACATCTGTTGGAACTTGAGTATTTGAAAAGCAAATAATTGTTCATTACTCAGTGCCGATGAAACTTATAAAAGTTCACTATTTTTTTATAAAAAGCTTCAGCCTTAAATGTATTTGGAGTTTTTGATGGTTTCTATTTTTGTAACTTTCCCCCTTTTACCTTCCTGCTGCCGGTAGGTAATGGATGTGAGGGCACATGAGAAATGTTTTTCATTTGAGATTGCGAAAAAATATTTTTATGACTATATGGGTGTCTAGTTCAACGTGTGGAAATGGATGTTCTTGAAAAGTTTCATGAGGCAATGATGCACATACAACTTTGCCGATAATAATACTTAAGCCCTAACCAAAAATAATGGATAAAATTGAGAAAAAAATGGGGACGGTATGGTGATATGTTATTTTTCATTATATAGAGTGATTCAGTCGAAAGAAGCCCCGTATATTATGCAATATCTCTCGCTAGGATGAAGCAGTCTGAAGCAAAAAAATACGCTCCATACCTTGACGTATGTGCATGTGATTGCATTATATGGATGCTGGAAGTGCTTGCCGTTTTCTTCCTGACACATTTCGACGCGGTTCTTCATATTCCTGAACTTATTGGAAATGATATCGAGTGGAATAGCTTCAATAACACGTTGGATGTATTCCTTCAAATCTTCCACAAGGCGAGACTTGTTCCGACAGAATTTTCTCAAAGGAAATCTCGTGGTGTCAGATCCGGCAACCGTGGTGGCCAAAGCCCCTATGAAATTTCCCTGTCGGTGACGAAAGCCTCAATTTTCACCATGCTCCTGCAGATGTGTGACGTGGCTCTATACTGCTGAAAGTTAACTGACAATCATCCATTTGATTCACAAGCTGTTCAAAAATATCCAAGGACATATCGGTGTCAATGAAAATGGGGCCTATGATGCGAAATCGACAAATCTTTCCCTACACGCCTATTTTTTCTTTATCATGAAGCTGTGTTGGGTGAGCGGCAAAAGAATTTTCAGCGGCCCATATACGGGTGTTTTGCGAGTCCACGCCACATCTGAGAAATATGTGATGACTGAGGAGCACATTGTATCATTCAGACCGCTTCGCTGTTGTAAGAGTTATTACAGAATATTCGTGGCCTTTCCCGAGTGAATCCCCCTATAGTTTAGTTGTTCCCATGTTTCCCTCGAGGATCTGAGTTCTGGCTCTCAGTAACACAAGTTCATAAAATTACAGGGCTCTCAACATATTTTCTCAGAAATTTAAATCTCTAACTATATTACTTGTCTTTAATAAGATGAAAAATAGTACTGTGCAATCCATTTGGAAGAGAGCAGAAACTCTGCCAATTTTAAAGAAGAACAAATTCTCCTCCGATACTGGAAGGTATACATCAATTTTTACCACCAGCATACTCACCAAATTCATGTAGAGAATGGTCAATAATAGGTAAAAATGGGACCTCGAGACAGAAAATCTCTCACTGAACTGAAATCCTTTTCGTTTTTTTTTCTCTCAGTGTGCAAAATACAGTCTTGTTAAAAGTTGTATCGCAACCGCCATGTATGTCAACTATATGGGATCATTACATAACTTCTTTTGGAAGCTAGATTGGTTGAAAATCAGACGAATCATTTCCTGGAATATGTTTCGATGAATCAGTGTTGTTATAGGAAAATAACATTTAAATGTAAGATGAGGTGATGGACTGTCCCGATACAAAAAACAACAAACCGGCTTTCCTTGGGGGATGCATTTAAGTTTGAAGATTTTAACGTCTTTATGTATGAGGGCAATCTGGTTATGTAGGCCTTCGTACCTAAGAAAAATGATCATACGAATCATGAGCGAATCCTGATAAATGCTTTAAAAAGGTTACACAGTTGGCATACTGAGAACAATGCGATAGTGAAAATCGAAAAGACATGCATGTCAGATATTTTTTCACCTTCACAACACCATGACAAGCCTGCAGTTTTTTAATACAGCTTTATTGCACTGTCAAAAATTGTACTGTAAAGATTGTCGCTGTCACTTTGTAAGATTGGGTATTCCTTTTGATTGGCGAGTCTCTGGGAGGTTCTACATTTAGGACATTTACGACAGATGCTGCCAAAAATTGAACTATTTTAGAAGGATAGCAAGTTTAAGATGGGGTTGTACAAGATCTGCTTTAGCAACAACCTATGGGACATTTACTAAACCAGTATGGAAACCTTATTGCTTCCAATTAATTGCTCCAGCAAGTTTTCAGATGGAAAGATTGGGACGTATTCAAACCTTGGCTTTCAGCTTGTCACAAGTGCAGTAAAAATTACACCTATTGACAAACAGTCGAACTGCATCTTCGAATATGGGATGAAATATTTGCATCGGTTGTGAGACTTTACAAGAAGCGTTTTATAATGCAGTTTATAGATAAAGGGAAAATATGCGTAAATGAACTTCGTAGACTAAAGACTCAAGGTAGTTATGTATAACTTGTTCTTAAAAGAATTTAAAAGGTAACATGAACTTTTCTCCTGTTCCACTTTTATTTACTTCTAATCATAATGACCCCAAGCACATTATTTTCTGATCTGACATCGACTGGCTGTTGCAAAGTTTGGATGGAGAGTTAAAGGAAATCTACTACGCTTTACAGCACTTACTAGTTTTGAGTGTTTCTTCAACTCAGGCCATTATTTTTTCCGACTGGAGGGATGTAAGACGTACCTGAGTAGCTTTTCCGAGTGCCACAAAAAATCGTTTACCAGGAGATCTCTCATTGTGGAACCTTTAGCAACGAAGCGGCCAATGCCCTATCCAAAAAAGGAAGTGATTTTATCTAATACGTGTCTGAAAGAATAACATACAGTATGAAATATTCACTTTTGGATCTAAAGTACAGAAAATTTAAAAACCTTCCTGATTTGAATCAGCTCTTTGTCTTTACAACATTTGATATATGAAATTATATTTTTTATATTTTAGAATTATTTTGATAAATATGGTATTATTTTGACTTTTTAAAGAAAGAAAATGATTAAAATCGATAAAAAAAGGTTTTTGAACCCAATTTCTTAGAATTTGCATCTGATTTCGTAAAAAGGCTGAAAGAAAATATCTGGTTACAGAAATATTCTATTCATGAATGAACGATTATTGTTTTTCCTTTTCACTGCTCCATCAGTAAGAGGAATTAATATTGAGTTACATTTTACTATTTTGTTTACGCTCTGAATGATATATGTTAGATACAATTTCAATTTGTTTAAATCAAAAATCATGAAAGGGGAGGAATTACCTCATCATTTGAGACTTAAATGTTCTTTTATATTCGCTATATCTGAAAAAAATTGATGACATGACAAAAAAGAATTAAAATTTGAATTCTATTTTTTGGAATTTCTGTCTAACACTCATCAATATACAAGGGAAGGAAAATTGGTAATTTTTCTGTTCTCCTAGACCTCAAAAAAAGATGTAAGAAATTCACTTTTGATAATTACGTTGACGATATTTCATTTACACCGACTCTTAATATAAAATGAAATGGGATGCATTGCATACTTATGTCTGTCTTATTTAATCAGAAAAAATAGAGACAGGTTGTTACTCCATAAATTTTGACTGCATAAAATTCAAGGTTAGATGTTAGTCCAATTTCGAAGAGAAATACAAGTCTGATAAAATATAATTTTTTAAACTTCATTTCCTGGAATTTCAGGGAAGTCTTCAGAAAATTATCGTATAGGAAATAAAGTAAGACGAACTCAAGTAATTTCGTCAGTTTTTTTCATTATAAGTTACAAAATACTGTTATTTTTATTACACCAAGCGCTAAATTCGATGGGAACATCTAAAAATTAAGTGGTCATGATTGTTGTAAGGGAAAACAAATACAAACTGCTCATACTTAATTATATTTATTGACGACTAAAGTTAATTATAATCTTACTAAATTTAAATTGAAATATCTTTTCATTTAGCATTAAAAATTCATTTAACATTAAAAATTTTAAATCGGAAGAAGATTCTTATAATCAAATAATATCTGTTGTAAACTTTTCACTTTTATTAGCGGGAAAAATAATTCATTGGCCGAGGAATTGAAACTACCTCTCTGCTGCTAACTGTATGTAGAGTTGCACACAGCTAGTTAAATGAGTTTAAACATACAACATCTCACACACACATATACATAAATGAATAAATATATTATATATCCGTAATATTCATATATATATATATATGCTGTAAGGGAAAATATTTAAATAAACGGTTTGAATGCATTATGTGGACAGATTTCAATTTATGACCATATGATAAAAATATGGCGATATAATAAAAAACTATATGACCATATAATAAATAACTATATGACCATATAATAAGAAACTGCATTAATTCATATTTTCGTACACTTTTTATTTTGTACCGCTTAAGAACTTTTTCGAATATTATTTAAATATGTAAATATATTATTTAAATATTTCAGTGAAAATATTTAAATAATTATTCCGAATGAATTACGTGAACATATTTTAATTTATTATTCTATACAGCCATACAATAACGATCTCCATGAATTTAAAATTTCCATACACTTTTTAGCTGTACTTCTCAAGGATTTTTATGAATATTTCCTAAATTCTCATTCTTTTGAAGATCCCCATGCTGATTTTTTTCCCGACTGAAAATTTAACTTACGCTGTTTCTCGAAATTCCGCTTTATTGTTTTAGTCGATGAAAAATTCTCACTTTGGAATAATTGATTTCTTTTCTTTTAATTTTTTAGCCGTTCAAAGCATTATGGGAGGTGCGAACAGGGAAAAAAAATTGAAGCTAAGAGGTTCTCTGTTTACACATAATTGAATGAATTTTCGAGTCTTGCTTTTCTTAGAATGTATATTCTACTTTCCAAAAAAAGCTCTTAAATGCTTTTAAAATTTTCAATTTTACTTCATAAAAAGTTTTGCTGAGAAACAAAGTTTTTTAGGGCTCATATAGATTCCTCTCATATAAATGCACTTTATAGGAGATATTCTACAGTATTCTGCAATTTTATAGTAAAAGGCATGCAACCCACATGGTATAGTGGTTAGCGACGTGAGCCTCCACGCAGTGGGCTGGGTTCGAATCCCGAATAAGGATTGGTTGTTACCTTGTTTTCCCTTTATAAAGAGCAATGCTGGCTCACCTAAATGGTACTCCCATAATTGCCGGCAAGACTTGCGGTGAATAACAAAAGGTGAATGACTAACGATAATTGCCTCCGCATTGGAATTAGATTTGATAACTATAACTAGTAAATGTGTATATAATTCAACAGAAAATTAAGATGGTATATAACAGGAAGAAGGCACTGACAGACCAATGAAATAAACATAAATCCTGCGGTGAGAGCTAAACGCACCATAAATGCAAGATTCTGTAGCAGTAATAGAACATACAAAATCTAAACCATATATAGAGTCAACTGACTGGTCTCTTCATCAGGAGGGCTAACCGAATCAGTTACCTCAAGAAGAACTTTCTGAATACGATGCAGGATCTAGCCAAAAGACATCCCCAGGGCCCCGAGATCCCCACATGGAAACAGATAGTTAAATCAATGGAAAATACAATCCTAAAATGAATAGAACAGAAAATAAAAATGTTATATTCAGTAGTTACTAATATGCTGTTATACGAAAATTAAGGGTATTGTCTGAACAGATGGCGCTGACGGAGGAATAGCATATGTTGCCACAAGAACTTATCAACGAGTAAGTAACAAGTAAGAGGATTTCAAATGAGATTTTCTACCTTTTTGTCCTACGAAAGTGAAAAACAAACTGAAATGTATAGTTTGTCCAGGTAGCTGGACTTATCAAACACAGCACATGAACCTGGGGCACACTCTGGTGAAGGTTAGAGCCCAAGAGTTCTATAAATGCTCTGGTATTTTAAGAATGCACATAACGAATCGAAAGTAACGATGGACATACCCCATATTGAAAGACCATCTCTACCATTAGTTTAATGACTGACACTGGTGAAAGACCAAATAGATATTATAAATTTAACCTTATGTCGCTTTATACCATAGGTAATGATGCTGGTTGGGTTCTACCTTTCTTCGGTACTTCAAGAGATTACTGATATGTCATACCCATATCCAGGACAATCCTTTGGAAATCTGAGGCAGAAAAAAGGATCCTTCCCTTATATCATGCAATGCTTTTTTTTAAAAAAAGGTTATTTGCTTATTTATATGAAATTGAATAATTCTTTCCAAAAAATCACTAAGACGAAATAAATATAATTTAAATACTTATCTTTAAATTATTTTAGACTTTTATAATTTAAATTAATTACATTTAATAACTTTTAGCTTAAGCTTTTCAAACGGATTTTTCTAAAAAAAGACCGACTTTGCTAATTCGCATTAGTTAAAAATGACAGTCAATGACAAATTTTGACTTTTCCCTATTGAACTCAACCCTGATATAGACGCAAAATTATAGGTTATACTTTTTTCTTGGCTTTTTATATTCTTTTGATTTCCATACTCATAGACAATTCTTTACAAAATGCGGAAACCTTATGTCCTATTTTGTATTAAAAAGATGCAATTAAATAAACACGTTTCACTCACCTATTCACCATCGCTGATCGTTAGTTATAAACGTATTAGTAGCTCATAAACCTTTGTTTAATGATTACACAGAAGGGATAATAAACACATAATTTTTTTTTTCTGGTCAAGCTCTTATAGTTGTGTTTCTTACTGGGATTCTGCCACTTTCTATTACGCTAAATCTGATTCGATGAACATGAAACATTTTTGTCCTTTTTATTTTTACTCTTTCCTGTCTTTATAAAATATATAGAAGAAATAGAAAACTATGACTTTCATCAGATTTTTGTAATAATTACAAGAACTTTTTATACACCATGTTTTATAATTTTCTGATGAATCATATAAACTTGAGAATTCTATGTATTAATAAACAATTTTTTAACATTTTTTGATGAATTATCCCACCAACTTGAAAGAAACCAAAGTTAATTGGAAGTTAACTTGCGTTTAACTTTTCTCTCCCGTCACAGCCGATAGTTGGCTGCACCAGTCTGCAAAACAAAGTTAACTGAAAATGAATTCAATCTGCTTAAAGATGGCTATAAAAGTATTAAAATAATGCATTGTCATCGCGTTCTAAGCTATATTAAAAGTTTCTAATGTCTAGCTAGTCGGGAAGTTAGTTAAAAAATCCATTGCAAGATTTGTGCTAGACAAGTACACAAACACACAAACACACAAACAAGAAAGCGAGTTAATAAAAACATGGAAAAAATGCTCATGATATTATCATTTTTCTCCGCGTTTCTTATAAATTTGTTTTTGCTCGTCTTCTACACTGCTGATAACTATATCGGAAACTAAATGTAATTTAAGCGGAAGAGAAATGAAGGAAAGTACTCTAATACACTGCTGGCCACCCAAATTGCAACACCAAGAAAGACAAGAGATATCACAACAAAATTTATTTTGTAGATAACATGTTGACCAAGTATCAAATGATTAAATTTATAGACTTCTGTGAAGTGTGGTTCCTGCCAAAATCAGTAGCCAGAGTAGCCGCCATTGTTGGATCACCGCTGCCACACGCCTCGGCATTGATTCAAAGAGACTTTGGATGACTTCTTGGGGTACAGCAGACCAAGCAGCTTCCACACGTTGCCAAAGTTGATCTGCTGTGGCAGCTGGGGATGGAATCTGGGTCAATCGTAGAGCAACCATGGAACACATGTTTTCTATCGGCGAAAGATCCGGAGAGCGAGGCGGCCAGGGAAGCAATTCAATCTGGCGATTGATGAAGAACCGTTGGACAATGCGTGCCACGTGTGGTCGCTCATTATCCTGTTGGAATATGGCTGTGGGCAAGCCCTGACGGTAAGGAAGGACAACTGGCTCCAACACCTCGGAGATGTAGCGCTGGCTGTTAAAAGTACCGGCAATGCGTACTAGAGGTGTGCGAGAGTGATATCCAATACCGCCCCATACCATAATACCCGGTGCAGGACCAGTGTGGCGGTGCATAACGCAGCTGTTCAGCATCCTCTCTTCACGGTGTCTCCAGACTCGAATGCGACCATCGTGGTGTTGCAGACAGAAGCGTGACTCGTCAGTAAAGACAATTTCATTCCATTCTGCCGTCCACATCCTTCTGTCATCGCACCATTGGCGGAGGAGACGTCTGTGGTTCTGCGTCAAGGGTAGACAAAGCAATGGACGTCTTGCGGACAGACCCCTGTGCTGTAAACAGCGTCGAATGGTACGCTCAGACACTGGATGATGCGTTACAGACTGCATGTACTGTGCTATGGTTCGTGATGTGACTGAGCGATCCGTCACTGCCATGCGCACAATTTGCCTGTCATCACGTGAAGTGGTGCGCTGAGGTGGATGCGATCGAACACGCTGGTCCGTCGTACCCTCCTGCATCCAACGATCACATATCCGCATTACAGTTGTTTGGTTTCGTCCAACACGACTACCGATTTCTCTGAAAGATAATCCACAATCTCGGTAGGCCACTATCCTTCCTCTGTCGAACTCGGATACTTGATCAAAAGATGATCGCTGTTTTCGACGAGGCATAATTGATTGTTTTTTTGAAAAACCACAAGAAAAACTCAATTGCCGAACTTGAAATCGTCGAAATCTCCAAGCCTTAAATAGCGCTTTGAAGTGGCGCCACAAGCGCGCGTGATGTGCGTCTGCGCTGAAATTCTAATCATTTGCATATCTCACCTCCGCTAATGCATGTTGTGAATTTCATGTTATTTGCATGTTTCCTTCAGGATGTTGCATTTACAGTGGCCAGCAGTGTATGTGTATAAATATGCAATAGATATTTTATCTTCTTCTCTGATATTTTCCTATTTCTTTAACAAATTTTCATAGCTTGATTTCTTTAATACTGCAAATTTTGCTCATAATCTATATATTTAAGTTGCTAAGCCGACTTTTGGGGTGGTCCATGAGAGAAAACTACTGCATCAATTTACTTCACTTTGGTTTGAAACGAAAGATTGTAATCTGTAGATTTGTCAAATTAGGTTTTCGTAACCTCAATTTCTATTAATTAATGATAATTTACAATTAAAAATGGATTTCTGCACATGATCAAATTCACTTGCTGCGCATTCTCAGTGACATGTTTATAATGATAAACACGTTTATTCCGTGGAGTCTGTCTAGATCGCACTTTGCCATTTTTATTTTTATAATAATTATGTTTGTGAAATATAAGATTAAGCCTGATGGAAATTGTTTATTTCGAGCTGTTTAATTAGCGATAATTTACAATTAAAAAAATTGCTTTCTGCGCATGCTGAGTGACATTTTTAAATCTGGCTTTAGATACTCACTAAGCACAAGGCCGCTTAAACACAGTAATTTGTTTCTGCGCATTATTATGATTTTCAACGTTTCACAGTGATGTGCTGAGTATAATTTCTGTATTAGTACACTTATTTACTATCTAGCCGTGGTGTTTTGACGGGTACCAACTAGTTTTATTTATAATTTAGGGTAAATTCCGCCAGATCTTATAAAAAATTTTAATGTCTTCCATTTTCTAACTTAACGGTTTTATTTTATATTAAAAAAATTCATTCACAATATCAGGAATAAAGTTATAATGCTAAAATTTCCTCACATCTCCCGTGTAATTAAATTAGAAAAATATACATTAGCTATAAATACTGAAGATTGAATTTTTATCCAAGAAGACGGTAGTTCCAACGGCATCGTACCAAATATGACAGTTACTTGTGATTGATGTATGACAAAATTTTTTGTTGGGAAAAATTCAGCACTATTGAAAAATTCAATAAAAGAAAGATATACTCAGGCTATCCAGTGTCATTGACCTCAGACGAAAAAGAGATGAATAGTTAAGATTAGAATTTTTAAAATGAAAGTTCCTCTTATCACTGGTACATTGCAGTTAGTATTATGCTTATTTTGATGTTCAGTATTCAGTCTTGGCGATTCGGTCTTTTTACGATATGTTTTAAAAAATTTATTAAAATTGTCTATATTTTGGCATATATTAAAGGGTGGGTGTACCAAAAATGCGTCCAGATTTCATAAAAGCAGAAAATAATATTTAGATTCTACACTTGGATTTTGTACCTATTTCTTCTAAATCCTTTTCTAATTTAAAAATACAATAAGATCGTATATTGCATTTTTAATATTAAAAGTGAAAATACTTAATCGATATTACAAAAATTATATATCTTATATAAATTTAATTAAGATCAGACTATTTACTGACATAAAGTGTCCTATCCATTTCGTCTTTTTTTCTGTGGTATTTTAAAATTAAGATTTTCAATTTGGTCACTTTTCCAGACTGAAATATGAGATTAACCGAATTCAATAATCTTCACCAGTTTCTGTTGGGAGATGTAATTTTATTTTTACCATGTTTTTATTAACTTGCTTTCTTGTGAGTTTGTCCAGTAGAAATCTTGCAATCGATTTTTAACCAACTTTCCGACTAGCTAGACATTTGAAACTTTTAGAATAGCTCATAACACGATGACAATGCATTTTTTAATCACTTTTAGCCATCTTTAGGCAGAATTCAATTAATTTTCAGTTAATTTTGTTTTGCAGACTGGTGCAGCCATCTATCGACCGGAACGGGAATGAAAAGTTAATTGCAAGTTAACTTCCAATTAACTTCATTTTCTTTCAAGTTGATGGGATAATTCATTAAAATATTTTAAAAAGTATTTATTAATACATAGAAGTGTCAAGTTTATATGATTCAACAGAAAATTTAAAAACATGGTATGTAAAAAGTTCTTTTTATATTGTAATTATTTAAATTTTTTTATGAAATCAAGATTTAGCAGATTTTTAAGATATCATAAAACAAGGATATCACAAGATATCATTTAAGATATCATAAAAGCAATAATCTGGCTCAATTTGTCTCACTTTTATTCTAATATTTATTTTCATGAATTTGAAAGAATATTATGACATAATGACATTTATATAGTAAATGTCACCAAAGAATCCTTGAGAAATGCACTTAAAAATATGAATAAAGTGAAATAATCTTACGGTTCAACTTTTGGCAAAATTTTCCAGTTGAAGGTTCTATAAAAGTGACCGAAATTTCCTGATTTTCGAAAGGATACAGACTTTCTTTGTCTGAAAAGGTGAACACGCAATGTCTAAAAAACTTTTTGCGTTTTCATCATTCAAAATCCAAAGGAATTTTTCTTCGGCATTATTTTTCATTGTATGAAGAATAGTAGATATTATCGATTTAAGTACATTAGAACACTCCTCTTTTTTAAATATGTTTTTAAAGTATTTTTCTTCTTTCGACGGAGCAAACCCTCTCCACAAATGAAGTGAAAACTGATTCTAGTTTCTCCATTTTCAGACATTATTTAATCGAAAGATTAAAAAAAAAATATTTTTCCCTCCAATTGAAAGAAACATTTTTTACCAATGTATTCAAAAATGCATTCTTTATTTACGACTTTTTTATGATTAAGCCCATAAAAATAAATCTTTATTATTTTGCTGATTAATTTTGAATACTTAATATTTAAAACAAGAATATATTTTTCGCTATCTATAAGTTTCAAATGTTCTACTAAATTTATTAGAAACTTTTATCTTTGATATATATTTGTATATATCAGAATTTATATTATTTAGAAGATTGTATTATTTATATTATTAGAAGCCTTTATTATCTAAACCGTTGTATTATTTAGAAGCTATTTATTTTTAAAAAATAACAATATGTTTTAAACTAGCGTAGTTTCCTGTCCTTTATAGGAAATATTTCTTAAATATTATGTAACTTTAATGGAGACATATTTTGAATATTTTGTACTTTCACTAGTTCAGTTTAACCTTTCAGAGCCCGTTTAATATTACAACTGTATAACATTCACGATATACATATCACGACAATTTATATTCTTGAGAAATATTTTTGAAAATGGACTAACACTAAGGGAATACATATCAAGATTTTATTGTTAAACTGTGCTAAAACTGTATTTTTGCGTGAACATTTTAGAAAGACAGAATAATTTAGATCTCGTTTTATAATAATATTAACAAAAAATATTGCGTTCCAGGAAAACGTTTTATGCATACTCTTTCTTTGTTTTAAGAACTTGCAATGTATTACTCGGAATTTTATATGATTGCTTTTTCACCAAATAAATTCATTCACATTTAGAAGCAAAAGCATAATACAAAATACTGGTAAGAAGACCCTACGATTACTGAAATTTAAACTAACTTTCAAACGTTCTTTTATCGTTAATGGCTTATTGTAATCTCCTGGAAAATTCTTTGTAAATTCCGGGTGCTCATTAATTCTATCACATCATTTTTCTTGGAGATGCAACGTTTAATTAATAAATTAGTTGAGCACGTTTAATTTAACAGACCACTGAATCCGATCAGTCGCTAAAAGTAAATTTCAAAGAACAGTTATGAAATTCTAACTAATGGTTTAATAAAATCGTTAAAGTTTACCAAGAAAATTTTCATTTTAATGGCGAAAACAAGCAAAACATTGTAGAAAAATTCGAATCGTCCGGGAAACATTACTTGTGTTTTCATAGATTAAATCCTACCATTTAAATGAGGTCCGAAACATTAACTAAAACAAACAAACACACACGCACGCGCACACACACACACACACACACACACACACACACACATATATATATATATATATATATATATATATATATATATATATATATATACATACATATATATATATAATATGTATTTCAAGTGACATAACATTGGATAACTGATACCATTTAAAACAGTGAAGAATCTAACATGTCTGATCTGTTATTTTTAAGTTTGACGGTATATGCCTGGAAAGGTTTCTTTTAACGAATTCAATCAATGATTTATTTCGGACACCTCTTGAAAGACGGAACTAGATGAACTAAACAAAAAATGCAAGTGCAATCAGAATATATATATATATATATATATATATATATATATATATATATATATATATATATATATATATATATATATATATATATATATATATATATATATATATATATATACATATAATGATATCGGCTGACGCTCACGATATCTTTAACTTTACATTACAACTATGTAGAGGAGATGAACACGACAGGGTAGACGTGGCCAGAGTGATGAGAATAAGACTATTTCAGGAGAGCCGTTGACACATCGGGGAGGTAACCACAGAGAGGGGAGGCATTGATGGATACGCAGAACAGAGACGCGACGCACAAACAGTATCCATGGAACTAATTTATTAAAAATCTCGACGATATAATTCAGCAGACATTCAGCTAAGCACAGGAATATTTAAGGCCGGAGACACACAATAGTAACATAACCGGTTCCTGCCGGGACAGTCGGAAGGTAGACTTTATATCGCCGTATTGGACAGCAGCGCGGACACAGGACAGCTTCGCGGAGCAGCGCGAAGACAGGACATTGTTACTAAGAGGAGCGAGGAAGCAAGAAGAGAGCAAAATATCCTCTGTCCCATCTTTTTAAACCATGGTGGCACTAATGTGACGCTAGGTGTAAACATTTGTTTAATTGGCTAGAATTGGTCACCTGATTTCATTACATAAGGGTCGCATGATGTTCCGAAAGGCGCAACACGGCGAAAACATCACGTGGTGTTGATTCGTGTTTTAAAAATGTCTTTAACGATCGTGCACTAACGGGTAATATTGTCGTATTGCTTGTCCATTTTAATTATAGGGAATGATTATTTGGTGGTAGTACAAAGATTATCTATCAAGGAGTATTTGGGTGCGTTGTGTTATAATTATTTTATTTTGTTACCCAAGGCTGTGGACGCAATTAGCAATCTACGAACAAATTTTTAAACCAGTTGGATCTGCAACATCAAACTTGCTCCACATTAATAACACCCCAGCAGATAAATAATTACTGAAACAATTTTTAAAAGAAAAAAAAACTTATTTATTTACATTTTGTCCTAATATTTACATCTCATCTCATCAAATTTTTATTAACATCATAGCTGCTCTGTTCACTATCAACAGGGTTCGATTTAGTTTGACTTCTGATTCAGGGAGCGTAAATACAAACTACACAAAATTCTAAAATAGGTCCTATCCAAATTAAATACACGATATTTTTAAATTGCGTAAAACTCGCACCAACTATCAATATCAAGCGCGGGATCTGAACTAAACAAAATCAAATAAAAACACTCACGTGATTCAGCTGAGAGCGACTTTCGGGTACTGTGATAACTTTGGTAGGGGACTCTTTCCGTGACTTCAGGTTGCACTCTGTAGGTTCTCTTTAGTTTGATGGGTGACTCTTCCACGCTTGGGTTATCTTTCACTGTAGATGGACTGGAGGCAATCTTCTCTGCTATCCCTCTTTATTTCGGATTCGGGATCAGCTATCATTCGTCTCTCCACACAGGCTTTCTTTCTCGGGAAGGATCCACCGAGCTCCGTTGCATCAAACCCCCTTTATTTTATTTTTGCTCCGAGAATATTCCACCGGACTTTTGGGGCAATCAAACAGGGTCAGGTTATTTTTCAGCCGACACAGGGCAAGGCCTCCTGGACTCCGACTCTCTCGACTTTCTTCTCAAAACTCCCCTCCAATATTTTAATTCCTTAAACTTTCCCGCCTCCGGAACCATTTCACTAGCCATTCAGGAAACTTTCGACTTTTTTATTTGTTAAGTTTCAACACCTACAAACCTCTCATTTGCTGCCCTCATTCTTGATCAAAAACGACCCTCTTACACAATAATCCAAACAGCTGACCGACCACCCGCAACATCGCCAGACCATGTGGTTTTCAAACGCTCCCCTCCAATCAATCACCCACAAAGAGCCATTGTAAAATAACGTCATAAACGGTGCCATCCTTGCTTATCTGCGTCTATCATCATAAAAGACCCCACACACTCTAAGCCCATAAAACCTTTGTAAATTTGCTACCGTTGCCGACAAACGCTTTGCTCTATAATTACATCAGCATTAAAGACTTCCCCGACCTTTTAACACAAAATGTAATGAATCAGAGCTTTCAAAGTTTTTATTTTCTCTTAAAAAATGAATTTTAATTTTTTTAAAGCGCTTCATTACAAATATGGAAGGTTAGTTGGTCAATACCTTGGTCACAATTGGAAGAAAGGGACTGGGCTTTATTGAAAAGGGAATAATTTAGAATACGCGTCAAGTAAAAAAGGTGGGGCGAAACAGTTAAGAATGGTGGGTCGTTATTATTAGACATATATATATATATATATATATATATATATATATATATATATATATATATATATACATGCAATCAAAATTGAAATATTATCAGTAAAGTATTCATATTGTTCACCTAAAATTTTGCTGTAAAATGATAAAATATCACGGGGCATTCAACTTTTTCCATAATCATATGTCAAATGTGAAAATATTTATAAATTCGTGTTTAAAATTATAGTATTTACTTTTACTGAGAAAAGTGCTCTGGGATTCTGATGAAACCACTGGGTAATTTGGTGGATCACATCATCGCATGAATGTAAATCGAGGGCCGAGAGTTGTATTATTTATACAACTGCTCGACGGATTTTGAATATAATATTACATCTTAAATAAATAGCACATAGCTCTACTCAGATAGCAATCTAACAGCATTTAAAAACAAAAATACCACAGATAATAATAATTAAAAGGTTTTTTGGTGGTAAAAACTTTTCAATAATTTTGCAGTTCTATGTCTTGTATTATAAACTGCTATCAGGGATATAAATCTACAAGAATTGTTGATTACATTTTTAGGGTGAAAAGTTACATTTTAAAGAAGCGGATTAAAATTATTTCTAAAATATATATTTTTTACCTGAATTCCTTGCTTGGACTACCAGAGTGTGTGGGTTCGAGTCCAACTCTAGGCATGGACGTTTATAGCCGTTCGGAATGCCCTCGAATAGCAAAACTTGACATAGCAATCCAAACCAATCTTTTACCTTAAATTATTCTGCCACGTGACCGAAAACGCATTAAATTAGAAAACAGGAGTAGAAAATTTTATAAATACATGAAAGAAACCATTATTTCAATAATGAAGCTAAAGTAAGTTACTTTTATGGAAATAAAGCATGAAGAAATTAATGAATTCGGCTTCCTTCAGTCTATAATTACTTAACGCGTTAAGGCGACTATAAACAAAACGAGATATTAAAAATGGCCAGATTAAGAAAGCCAGCAAGCATAATAACAGAGTAAAAGGAATTAAAACCTCTAATATTGCCACATAATAATATAAAGTGTCATTCTGAAGTTGCTGCCAGTCGTTGTTGTAATGTTATTATTAAACAGTTGTATTTTTTAACACTTGGCTTGTTCTCTTCGTTAGTTGTAGTGTTTTCATTTACGTACATATAAATCGAATATCTTAAGGACGCAGTCGGAGAATAATTTATTATTACGAGAAACTTCTGTTTACCAAAGGATACGTGCTCATTCATTGTGCACGAAAGATATGCTTAGTAAACACGCACTTTCGAATACACTGCAGCTTTCTGGAAAATTCTGTCACGTGATATAATCATCAGCGGCTATATTTTAATTGTCTGTTGTTTAAATGTCACCCGTAACTTAGTAATAAGTTAAAATGAATAAATCTAAGTACTAAAAATAATACACACGGTATTTTTAGATATGATGAGGTCTTCGGGATAAGTGTTTGTATATATATATATATATATATATATATATATATATATACATATATGAAATCAATTTCAAACCTTTTTATTATTAAAACACCAATCTAAATTCTTTCACCCTTTTGCAACAAAGCAATCCCCCTCAAATCCAACCCAATTAATCTATTAGTTTTTCCCCTAAGGCACGCGCTGCCCCGTTATATAACAGTTATATAAGGTTGGAGAACTTTCCACCGATCACCCCATATGACGCGACTTAATCACGTGTCCGTTTCTGGCCAATTAGAAGTTTAATAGACCCGTACGCAGCCGAGAAATTTCGCGTCTCCGAAGCTTTTGTTTGTCTGCTCTCGACGAGAAAAGATGCAAGTTTTTCGTTCTCCCAAATTGCGGGTCGGGGGCCCCTTTCCCCGTCCGCCGGCCTTTGTGTGTTCTGCCACGGTACTGTCAAGATGTAATTTTTGGTCGTGCTGCGTCCCTTTGTCTACTGTGTGATGACTCCGGCGATTTCCGGAGAACTTCGACTAGTAAACTGTGTAAACCTATGCCAAAGTGTTAAGCATAATCAACATTTTACGTTATCTAGCGAGGGTGTCAACTAATAAATCATCCTATATTGTGAGCAGATCGCCTCTTCCTTACTGGCGTAGAACTTAACTTATTCTCTCCGGCATGCCTGCCTCCACGACCACGTCCATTGCCTAAAACTTTGTCCGACTACAAACTCAAAGTACATCTGAGGATATGAAGTTCACCGGCCTGTTACATCACCCCGCCTTAGCTGTCATTACAGAATAGCCCGGCAGGACGTGAACCTGTTCGCGGCAAAACATCCCAATGGATTACGAAGTGTGTGACCACCGGTTGTGAAAGAGAATTTTTCGCGTCATCCGATGCAGCCAGCGTTTCGTTCCAAATTCACCGTGAGAATTTCTCGCCTTGCGGGTGGTGTGCCTGCGATGACGCAATAGTGGTGTTTTTGTGCGCGTTTCTGCCATAAGTTGATGTGTCGGCGCCATCTCGTGCCGATATTTTTCTATACAGATATTCTTCCCCTTCGTTCGTCGTGACACGGTGTGTTTTCATGTGTTTTCGCCAATAGTAGGGGAGCATATGTCGAAAAATTGAGCTCCGTGGCGGTATTAATGATGGGAACATAGGTGGATATTTTTTCATCAGAAACTACCTGTAGATGAATAATTTCCATGGTGTCACTCTTTGGTGTGTGGCGTATAGTAGTAATGACGTCATCAAGATGGCCGCCATGGAATTTAAAAAAATCCACTTTATTTCGGTTATTTATCGGCCGATTTTGTTTTGTAATACCTCATATTGAAGATAAATAAAATGTCTAGATGACAGATGCAGAATCAAGGACGACAGAGTCATCACAGAGCACAAAAGGGAGAGAGCGCGTCCTGTGAAGAAGATGGTTGGCTCGCAGTTGGAATCTGTGTTATACTAGGTCAAAGTTACATTGGAGACCCTCCATGAAGGATAAAAAACTTTTGTGTTTGTAATTAAATTAACATTATACATAAAGACAAAACACTTCATGTCGGCTGGCCAGCCATTGAAAAAAAAAAAAAAAAAAAAAAAAACACCCCTGTAAATTATACATAGAAAGTGCATTCAAAACACATGGAAAAATGGTAACAAAAAATTACAAAACAACTTAAATAGGTGTCATACATAAATGAATGCACTATAAGAGTCAACCTTGTGAAATAAGTGTCATTACTATATAAGGAAGGTTAGAAGACACGTCTGCATGAAAAACATAACCCTCAAAACAGTGTATCATACTGTACCATGCCTAGCACAAAAAGTAAAAAGGAAATGTGCTTACAAACTTAAAAAAACAAGTGCAAAAATTACATTGGGATACACATGTTAACATGAGTACATACCCTAGAGCAGGGATGGGCATTTAGTCGATCGCGATCGACCGGTGGACCACCAAGACATTTTGGGGTGACCGCCAGAGTCATCACAGAGCACAAAAGGGAGAGAGAGCGCGTCCTGTGAAGAAGATGGTTGGCTCGCGGTTGGGACCTGTGTGCGATTCTTAGAAAAGAGAGGAAGAGCCCCCCAAAATGTGCCAATAAAAATGTGCCTCAATAAATGTGCCAATAGCACGTAGTAAGGTCATACATATGTGTAACTCTCCAGGTCGTAGCACAAAGCGATCTCGAAGATTCTGTTGAGCCATGATAAGTTGCTGCACAGGACGGTAAAGACCCAAATCTAATGGAACAACACATTTTGAATCTACTACATACACATATATAGTCAATTTTTCAAAGTACGTCTAGAAAGTCAATTGTATGGAACGATCTGTTGGAGTAGCTGGTATGATTGGTGAGCACGTATGTGAGTGACTGGTGTTTGGTCTTTTAACAGCTTTGCATTAAAGACCGCCCAAGTTGGATCAGATGCTGGATTATAACTACTTTCATGATTAGAACTTGAAGGTCGATTTCCGGCACTATCGGATATTTCTTCTGTATCACGTATTATTTTGTTTTTGCACAGACACCACGCTAAATCTTCTACATTATGTAGTTTAAAACGCTGAATTATATATATATATATATATATATATATATATATATATATAATCTATCAGATTTCTTAAAAGCAAAATTGTTAGGCTTTAAGAGTTTTAGCCCATTGTAGTGAATAAAGTCTGTCATGTATCTGGATCGTTTCTGTAGCGAACGATTGGGTACCTGTGTTTCAGCATCAGACAGGGTTATAGATTGCAATTCACCTTCGTTATATTCTTGATAAGAAGTCATCACAGTTGCGTGAAGGGTTCCTCGTCCATCAGGCGTGTCTCCAAGGAAGTCTAAATTATCTGCTGTACAAAAGATAAATCTCCCTTTCACAATATCGGGTGGGACATACAATCCGTCATTGTCTTCCATATGGTTCAGAATTTATTCATTGGCTATAGCAGTCTCAAGGCAGAGAACTTTATTATAACCAATCGAGTAACCCGAACCATGCATGAGCTGAACCAAGAATTTTCTGTGAGTTTTACTATGTATCGTTAGGCCAACAGCAACTTGTAGAGGAAGGTCCCGTGAGTTTCTGTGTTTAACTAACGCCGTGCTACTATAAACGGTTTGTCTTTCAGTTTGGCACTCATACATAAGAGTTTGTGGTAATGCAGCACCCCTTTGGTTCAAATGTTTGTTATCAATCTGCAAACTTTCCAATTTTTTGTTCCCTCCAATATACCATTTGAAAAAGTATAGAACTTCTTTCGGTATGATATTTATGATTTTTTTTCTTCGTTATAGAACTTGTAAACTTCCATTTCTCCTCTGTCAGTATGGTTTTACGTAATAATTTAGCTGCTTGATACAGAACTTCCATACTCGCATTCATATCAGAATTGGATTCCACCCGCGACAACAAAACATCATTGACAAATTTCAAAGAAATACGCTGTGAGATAGGGTCGTTAAATACTACAGTCATGTAAAATAATTCGTGCTCAATAAGTATTTTAAGAGATTTTCTTGACCATATGTCTTGCCGTTTAACACCATTCCAGTGACAGATATCTCTATAGTGTCTCTCAGGATCTGCCATCGTGACAACATTACCTTCCAAAAAAGAATCTAGCAAACGATCTATGGATTCTACTTGACTAATACATTCTGGCAAGTTAGGTGTTGTTTCAACTTCATCTGTACTTCGCAATGACGTTTTTGTGTGCAACATTCTTTGTGGTATGCTACATCATATGCATGTACATCTTCTGGATTAATGAATCCACTCAGTTTTAACTTCCAATTGCTATTTTTACTTCGCTAGACAGCATCAGATCCTTTGAACTACCTTTTTGATGGAAGCGGTATATAATGGATGTCTCCTAGCTTCAAGTCTATCGAAAAAGAAGCAGGTATTTTTATGTAGTTTCGTGCCAAGATTTTGGCCTCTTGTACACGGGTGGACCTTATTGCACACCGAGCCTGGGGAAGCTATTTCAATTTCCGCTTGTTGCTTTTTATACCTGGCCTGTAGGCTATCAATGTTACTTGTGTGCGTGCATTTCTTGTGACAAGTTAAATGCCACAGGGCATTTAGCTGGATTATTCCTTCCACTGTAAATTTTCGAGCGTATTCTTCGAGGTGCTGATAATCACTGTCTTTACACTTGTTTTGAACTCTCACTGCATCAAATAGTTTGTGCTGAGTACTTGAGGTTTTAACCAAATCCTCATTCAATAGATGTTGGCAGAATATACACAATTCAAAGTCTATGTTCTTCACTCGCTTTCGCTTAGACGGTAGGTCGAATTTAATTACAACCATCCATATTTTAAGTTAAAATTTACCACTTGAAACCAAAAAAAAATATAGGCAATTTTGAACCGAACACAAGTTGTACTGTCTTTCGTTTAACAACAACTGTTGTAAAGGCACTCATGTATTATGTGTAGATCACAATTCATGCATTTATAACTCATGCCTTTATAACTTTATATTGGTGAAATTTTTATTTTTTTTCTTATTTTTGTATATCTCACCTGCCATTTTGTGAAGTGTATAAATCATTAACGTGTCGTTTTTGCAAACAAAATCATCATGCAATTTTGCTATACTGTGTAACATTTTTGAATAACATGCTGTTGCATTTTTCTATGATTCGTTAAGTTTTTTTTTAATGCTCTAGGGCAGGGGTGGGCAGACTTTTCCAAGGTACGGGCTACTTCTAATTTTGTCAAGGTGTTGCGGTCCACCCAGTGACGTAGGTGTGGTGAGCTAAACAAAAGGTCTACAATATTTATTATAACTTAATAATAAATGCGGAATATGTACTTACCTACATAACTACAAGAAAAAAAAACTTACTCTTTTAAAACCGCGTTTAAAGCAAATCGCGTCGGTGTTCCAAAAATATGTTTCTTTTAGTATGCGCGTCTTAGTAAAGGCGGTCACCCCAAAATGTCTTGGTGGTCCACCGGTCGATCGCGATCGACTAAATGCCCATCCCTGCTCTAGGGTATGTACTCATGTTAACATGTGTATCCCAATGTAATTTTTGCACTTGTTTTTTTAAGTTTGTAAGCACATTTCCTTTTTACTTTTTGTGCTAGGCATGGTACAGTGTGATACACTGTTTTGAGGGTTATGTTTTTCATGCAGACGTGTCTTCTAACCTTCCTTATATAGTAATGACACTTATTTCACAAGGTTGACTCTTATAGTGCATTCATTTATGTATGACACCTATTTAAGTTGTTTTGTAATGTTTTGTTACCATTTTTCCATGTGTTTTGAATGCACTTTCTATGTATAATTTACAGGGGTGTTTTTTTTTTTTTTTCAATGGCTGGCCAGCCGACATGAAGTGTTTTGTCTTTATGTATAATGTTAATTTAATTACAAGCACAAAAGTTTTTTATCCTTCATGGAGGGTCTCCAATGTAACTTTGACCTAGAATATCACAGGTTCCAACTGCGAGCCAACCATCTTCTTCACAGGACGCGCTCTCTCCCTTTTGTGCTCTGTCATGACTCCGTCGTCCTTGATTCTGCATCTGTCATCTAGACATTTTATTTATCTTCAATATGAGGTATTACAAAAGAAAATCGGCCGATAAATAACCGAAAAAAAGTGGATTTTTTTAATTCCATGGCGGCCATCTTGATGACGTCATTACTGCTATACGCCACACACCAAAGAGTGACACCATGGAAATTATTCATCTACAGGTAGTTTCTGATGAAAAAAATATCCACTCATGTTCCCATCATTAATACCGCCACGGGACTACATTTGCTCCCCTAGTACAAGTGAGAGAATGAAAAAATCTGTGTGCGCGAAAATGCTCTGTGTTTACATTCTTTTTTTCCTTCAACGTGCTGATTTCCGTGAAAGTGCCAAATGGTGCGAAAACATTCCGTTGTGTGTTTGCAGTTTTAATGCTAAACCAATTACTTGCTAGCCACCTGTCCATCATCACTAATTATGGCATAGAATGAGTTTTGTTTTGTGTTTTCATCATGTTTGTAGCCGTTCGGAATGAGGTTAAAGCAGTAGGTTCCGGAATAATTAGCCCTCGTGTAGCCCAAAATAAGGCCGTAGTGCTTGCAACCGACTAACCTATTTCGACATTCAGCTTTGTAAACTTTCAGATGAATAAACGACGAAGAACGTATCTTTATTGAAAAAAATACTTTTTTTTTTGGGGGGGGGGGGGAGGGAGACTACTTCAAGTCTATTCAACCGATAAAGAATTGCATCCTTAATAGTACCACAACTACAGTCACGCAAATTTTGTAATTCATTAGGGCATTTATCCATGCAACATTTGTAGTTACGGACAATTTAAGCTCCTTTGACTGAGAAATTTTTGAGCTTTAAAATACAAGCATGACATTCTTTCCTAACAGAACATAGGTATGAAAGCTTGTGAGGCCAAAATATGTCTATTTTGCTCCATCGCAAGAACGTATCTTTATTGAAAAAATACTTTACTTTTTTTTGGGGGGAGGGGAGATTTTACTTCAAGTTTATTCAACCGATAAAGAATTGCATCCTTAATAGTACCACAACTACATTCACGTAAATTTTGTAATTCATTAGGGCATGTTTCCATGTAACATTTGTAGTTATGGGCAATTTAAGCATTTTTGATTGAGAAACTATTGAGCCTTAAAACACAAGCGTAAGATTTTCAACTAACAAATTATAGGTATGAAAGCTTGTGAGGCCAAAATATATCTATTTTGCCCCATCGCAGTGAGAATCTGATGAATGCACATCTTTGGTTATTTTGAAAAAATGTATTTACGATACGAAGGTAAATTCGTGTATTTTTTATTCTACCCTTCAGATTTAATAAAAAAACACAGACGAAGAAAGCTGACATAGAAGGTATCGTTATTGAAAAAAAAGACTTTACTATTTTCCTTTCTTATATTAGAAGGAAGAACAAAAACAACTTGAATTCCCTCAAGATCCGTTCTGTCACACTTTCCTTTACCTTCTTTCATAAAGTTAAAGAAGTGAGAGAACTTAAATGAGATCAAAATAAACCGCAAGCTCTATGCAAAGAGACCGAAATGTAAAAGAAAATATAATTTTTAACTTTCGTTGCCACCGCTATATTTTTAGAGTTTTGAGGAAAAAAAATCTTCAGTGAAACTCTGGAGATTTTTAAACCTTCATCACTCTGCATGATTTTTCATCCTAAATAGAGCTGAACTCATATTTTTAAATGAAGTAAACAATTTTACACCTTGGTAATTGTTCTCACATATATATATATATATGTGAGAGTTTATGCTGTTTTTTTAATTGCTTCATCTTTTAAAATTAAACGTTAAGATATGGCATCATTTATAAGGGATATGATCCAAACAAGCAAAACTAAAGTGAAAATGTGTATAACATTATGTTCGGGGCTGTTTGTCAACAGAAGGCTTAGCATAGAACGTGGTAGTTATTCATGCACTAACAGAAAAAAAAAGCTATAGCAAATTTTGAATGTTATATGTTACCATGGAAATCATCATATATAATGTTCTAGAAGAAATATTAAGCATTTATCCCTGTTTACACTTTTTAAAATTTCACGTTCTAGAAATATGCCTTAAAAAGATTTCTTGAGAGAAAAGAGTTTTAAAACTGAGTTGTTTACCGCGTAAGGAAATAATATTGCAATATTGACAAAATGTGATACATTTTTACCTGAAAAAATTTGCATTTTAGCCGACATATATCAGGATGAAATAAGTTTATCCTTACATTTTAATACTTCTTCCATGATCATAAAAATGTTATATCAAAAATGAAGTCTTTTGAAAATTTTGTTATTTCCCACTAATACATTATAAATAAACACACACAACAAAAGGAAGTAAAGAAGTATTTATATGCATTAAGAAATAATTCTTTTACTTTTAATGTATGGTTTAATATGTAGTTAAAATAATAAATAATTTTAAAAATATTTTTGTAAGGAAAAAATGTATCTTCCCATCAGTAAAGAAAAAACGAAGAACAAAAAATTCGAAGATTTGAGTTCAAAGAAAAAGTTCAATAAATACTCCACTGAAATCAACCAGCACCTTTATCTGCTAACTAACTAAAAGTGTTGATATACATACATACATATAAATATATATATATATATATATATATATATATATATATATATATATATATATATATGTAACAAGAAAACGCGTCTTCCTAAATTACTTTACGGACTGCCTCCGCATTTCCGAAGCATTCTCGTATTCCACGATCTTGAAACGACGTCCGAATGGATAACAGTAGCAAGAAGAGTGTTTACCGATGTTCCCCACGGTGCTTCAGCGAGCCGAGATGTCATAAATCCATCACGACCCATAAACTCAAAACGACCTTATGCTCCCAGGATCCCATTTCAACATCCCGTGCCAAGGGAATTTTCTCCTCGCTACCCGCAGTATCAGCGATCCCAATTCAACCCAGCGATGCACTATCAAACCACAAGCCCTCCGATGAGACGAGATAATTTCCAAAATCGTCGATGACCTTACTTCAAAGTGAAAATCATCTTAAATGAACAGTTAATTACACGACTAATTGACACGGGATCCACAATTAATGTAATCCCTTATCATTTATTGCCGAATCTCTGCGAAACTACCATAATATCGAGCGCCGAAGAAAGACTCCCTAAGGTAAAAACGTTAAAAGGTGTTGTTGAGGTAAGAAAAATTGTCCTCTTGGAAACAAACATTTCTAAGATTACAAAATTTATCAAGTTTTATGCGATTGAAATCCATTGGGGTTTCCCCGCGCAGGTTGGAATCCTGCCGGCTTTATAAATGTGATAATAATCACATTTGGAAAATTTAGCACAAGGGAATTGACGCGTAGAACTTATGGGAGATGCAGTCGGTACGAGGAGTGATGCAGTCGGTCTGAGTGTTCATTCAGGAAAACACTTACGAAATTTAGGAGAGTAACACACGAGGAGCCATAGAAGAGGAACACACATTTCAGACGATGTCCAGGAAAGAACCTTTATTCAATTATGAAGCATCGCGAAGGCTGCAGCGGCCCTTGGATTTGCCCGGACGGGGCGCGGATTACATACAGGAGCGGACAGCAGGTCCGACAGCAACGAGAGAAAAGACACGCAGAGAGAAAAGTCTTCTGTTCATGCAATATTAAATGGATGTTTTGCGATACAAAAATGTTTTTGAGTACAACAATGCTAACTTGGAATCTTATACAAGTTACCACAATTTTGTACTGATTATGTTTTATGTTGGAGAATATGGTTTTAAGTCCTCAGGTTTGCTATGTTTGAAAAAAGGTAAAGGTATAATAATTTTATATGTATAAGAGATTTTCTTGGTCAGTAGATAATAGAGGAAGCAGTTGTCCACTTATCTGGCATCGGAGCGTCCTTCGTAAAAGCTGATAAGCGTCCCTTAACCACGGTTGGTTTTGTTGAATCCGTTTGTTAATGAGGAAAAGCCCATGTCTAAGGATAGTCTCATTTCTTGTGATGATGATGATGAAAAAAAATGGTAATAAGGATATTAAACGAATACGTGTTGAATTTACTAAGAAGAGACGGAGTTATATGAGTAGAGGATTTAAATCATATTGCATACATTTTGGTAATCTTGTTGAAATTAAAAACTTATTTGATGTTCTAACTAAAAAGCAAAATATCGACTCTTATGATATACTAGCATATGGACTTCTATATATTGGGAATTTTACCTATTTTAATACAGAGAACAATTTGTCACCTATCCTTTCTTTGTTGATTATGGAATAAAGTCCTCACTATGACGAATGATGGAAAAACTCAAGTCCATCATTTTGATGTATAGAGACTGTTCTTCTGTCAACATATATAAGTGTTATATTGTTGTATATTTGTATCAGGTGGTAAACTTAAAATTTTGTAGAATTTTATGTCAACGGAAAATTCTTCTTTTCAGCAAGAACTTTTCTTATTTCGATGGGGGGGAAATGTAACAAGAAAACGCGTTTTCCTAAATTACTTTACTTTAAAGCATATTCTCTTGTTAATAAGGAAAGATTGTCGCGTAGATGGTAGTCGTATGGATTGAACACACACGTAGAGGGGATACAACGCTGTTTATTAGCACACAACACTTAGCTGGTAGAACTCAGAACTGACTCACAGGTTGAGCTACTTGCTCTTTTATCCATCAACAGAATATTCTGGAACGCCGTTCCAGGAAATTAAAGAATGTTCTAGCAACTTCTAGAACTAACAGAAATAGAATTAGATTTAAATTAAATTAAAATAATGTAGAGCTTTGAACCGGGGACCTCTTGCTCAGCAGTCCGGTGCGTTGACCATTCAGCAACAGAGTCTTTGACGGGAAAGGCTTTAAGCGGCATTGCTCCCTCCTTAGAAGAACAGCTTCGAAGAACCATAGAATAATGTAGAGCTTCGAACCGGGGACCTCTTGCTCAGCAGTCCGGTGCGTTGACCATTCAGAAACAGAGTCTTTGACGGGAAAGGTTTTATCGGCATTGCTCCCTCCTTAGAAGAACAGCGTCCCGCTGTCCTAGGTTGCCTAACTGCTAGCAACTTTTGATCTGGAACGTGTCTGTGGTCCGGTGTAATCATTCTTTACATTGGTAGGCGGATCCTCTTCACAATGGCCGTCTTCAGATGTTGAAGAATCACCATTCGGATGTTGTGCTTGAAATTCAGGGTCGTAGTAAGGCTTCATTCTAAGAACATGGACGGTGTCTATCGTTTTCCGGCGTCTTGATGTTGGCTCATAGTCTTGGACTTCGTAGGTTACGTCAGATAATCGTCGTAACACCTGGTATGGTCCGAAGTATTTTTTAAGCAGTTTCTCGTACAAGCCTACTTTCCGAACAGGCGTGAAAATCCATACTAAATCTCCAGGTGCATAGGACACCACCCTGTGCTTGGAATTATAACGCCGACGGTCCTTTTCTTGCGCCTCTAGGGTTCGTAGTCTGGCTAACTGCCTTGCCTCTTCGGTTTTCACGACAAGATGCTTAGTATAGTCATTCTCCACGTCAGGGCAGAAGGGGAAAAGAGTGTCGAGCGTTGTTTCGGCTTCTCGGCCATGAAGTAAATAGAAAGGTGTGAATCCGGTTACATCCTGTTTAGCGGTGTTGTAAGCGAAGGTCACAAACGGCAGTATCTCGTCCCAGTTTCTCTGTTCTACGTCTACGTACATGGATAACATGTCGCCTAGTGTTTTGTTGAATCGCTCAGTAAGGCCATTGGTCTGGGGATGGTAGGCTGTCGTCATTCGATGACTAATGTTACACAACCGGATGATATCTGAAACAAGTCTTGATTGAAACACTTGACCTCGATCGGTGATGATAACTCGGGGCGCTCCATGTTTTAGAAGTATATCTTCGACGAGGAACCTCGCTAATTCCGCAGCTTCAGCAGTTTTCAGGGCTTTTGTAATAGCATAGCGACTCAAATAGTCGGTGCAGACTACGATCCATTTATTTCCAGTGGTCGAATTTGGAAAACGCCCAAGGAGATCTATCCCAATGCGATGAAATGGCGCAACAGCAGGCGGTATAGGCATTAGATGACCCGGTGGCTTCTGTGGAACGGCTTTCCTACGCTGGCATTCCCGGCAGTGCATGACATATCGTCGCACATTTCGGTAGAGCCCTGGCCAGTGAAATCGCTTCCTTATTCTGTCGTACGTTTTGACGAATCCTAGATGTCCGGCCGTGGGTGCGTCATGGAAACATTGAAGAATGTCTTGACGTAGATGCTTTGGAATGACAGGAAGCCATTTCTTGCCGGTTGGATCGAAATTCTTTTTACATAGTACGTCTTCAATCAGCTCAAATTCTCCTTTCACTGTTTCGCCATTTCCTAGAGTCCGTATTAACTCCGCAAGTCTTGGATCTTTTCTTTGTTCGTCAGCAACGTTAGCAAAATCTATAGCGGCGATGACTTCCGATGGTATATTGTCTTCTTCCAATGGATTTCGGGACAAACTATCAGCGTCCTTGTGTTTCTTTCCGCTCTTGTAAACAATCGCGATGTCATACTCTTGTAGTCGCAAGGCCCACCTCGCAAGTCTTCCTGAGGGATCCTTTAGATTAGTTAGCCAACACAGCGAATGGTGGTCTGTTACGATTGAAAAGTGTTTGCCGAAGAGGTATGGTCTAAACTTGTGAACAGCCCATACGGCGGCAAGGCATTCTCTTTCAGTCGTGGAATAATTTTTCTCTGACTTGGTTAGTGTCCGCGTCGCATAGGCAATAACTGTTTCTTTTCCATGCTGTATTTGAACCAAGACTGCTCCAATACCATAGCCGCTGGCGTCCGTTCGCAATTCTGTTTCGGCGTTTTCGTCGTAAAGTCCCAGTATAGGGTCAGATATCAGTGCTTCCTTTAGCCGGTCGAAAGCATCCGACTGCTCACGTCCCCAACGAAATTTAGAGTCACCTTTCAGCAACATTTGTAAGGGTTGAGCTTGATGACAAAAATCCTTGATGAAGCGGCGGTAATAAGAACAGGAAACATCTGACGTCGTGCACACTTTTGGGTGTGGGAAAACACTTCACGGCCTTTACTTTATCTGGATCGGGGCGGACACCTCCTTCCGATACTAGATGTCCCAAAATCTTAATTTGTTCAGCCCCGAAGAGACATTTTTTGGATTTAGGACAAGCCCAGCTTCTTGGATGCATTTAAGTACGACATTCAGACGTTTAAGATGGTCGTCGAAGGTCTCAGAAAACACGACAATGTCGTCTAGATAACAGAGACACATGGTCCATTTCAGGTGTCGTAGAAGTTATCCATCATTCTTTCAAAGGTTGCGGCGCATTGCACAGACCAAAGGGCATGACCTTGAACTCGTAAAGTCCTTCTGGTGTGATAAAAGCTGTCTTTTCGCGATGTGCCTCGTCCACTTCAATCTGCCAGTAGCCAGAATAGAGATCGATCGACGAAAAGAACTTGGCTCTTTTTAAGCTGTCTAATGTGTCGTCAATACGTGGCAGAGTGTAGGCATCTTTTTTCGTAATTTTGTTGAGCCGACGATAATCGACACAAAATCGCCAACTTCCATCCTTTTTCTTCACGAGGACAACTGGGGACGACCATGGGCTCTCCGATGGTTGAATAACATCTCTGTCTAGCATCTTTTCTACTTCCTCTTGAATAATTCGACGCTCCGCAGGAGATACTCTGTAAGCCCTTTGGCTAATCGATAGATGATTGCCAGTGATTATACGATGTTTCACATTTACTTTTGTTCCGGCTTTCCTTGATTGATCAAAAATTTCAGGAAACTCAGAAAGTAATTCTCAGAGTCGCTGTTTTCGTTCTACCGTGAGATCTTGGGCTAGCATTTGGGAATAGTCGACCGGAGAAGGGCTCGATTTCAACTTGGCGGCTGAGCAGATATGCGCACTGGAGATGCAGTTCAGATACCTCTCGTCTAGAGTCTCTGCATACCCCACACACATGCCTTTGTGAATGAACCTAGCTTCTGGTTGAGCATTCGTGACCCAGAGTTCGGCTGTACCGTCGTAAAACGTCAGGATCGTTGAGGGCACCGCAACTTCTTTGTCCAGCAGCAGTAGTCGATTTCCCTCCACTATGACGTCTGTGATCGCATTAATTTTGGGATTCGTGACCATTACTTTAGCAATAGAGTGCGGGGGTACGACGCAGTCTTGAAGGGTGTTCACTCGACATGTCTCAGCAGATTCAGAGTGTGTGACGAAATGATCTGACATCATTTCGTCAAACACTAGTTCCGATCGGCCACAGTCGACGACTGCTCTCGAGGCTTCGAGAAAATCCCAACCAAGTATAACATTGTGACTGCAGTTCGGCATAACTGTAAACTCAAAGGGACGTATTAGACCATTGATGTTTAAGCGAAGAACACATTTCCCTATTGGACGGACGTGACTTCCGTCGGCGACCTTGAGGATTATGCTTCCGTTGATTGGGAACATAACCTTTCGCAGCTGACGTCTATATTGGTCTGAGATGACAGAAAATGATGCGCCGGAGTCCACGAGTGCACGTACTGGTTGACTGTCAATGTTTAGTTCTAGATAATTCTTCGTCATCTTTGCGGCAGCGGGAGGATTTTGTTTTTCAGCGGCCTCACCTCCAAGGAAGGTCGCACTGCTTAGTTTTCCTCATTTCTTCGGCCAGGTGAGACACTGGAACGTCTATACGGCGATGGGGATCTGAAGCGACGAGTAGGCGATCGACCTCGGTTAGGGCTAGGCGACAGACTTCTTCAAACGTTCGGCTGGATTCTTCGGCGGTGTTCTGGGAGATCATGCGTCGCTGGCCTGTGTTTCCTCTATCAGCTCTGTAAGCATTAAAAATTGCTCTTCTATCCCGGCAATAGCGAACGACATGTCCGGGGCGGCCACAGTGAAAGCAAACGGGACGATTGTCGGTCGTACGCCACACGTCGGTTTTTCGGGGTAATTGTTCCTGTGCCGGCTCCGGCCTGTTATACGTCGAGTGGATGCTGCGGTTGTATGTGGGAGTCGACCTTCGGAAGCTTCCACTAGATATGGGAGCCAAAGATTTCTCAACCTCATCTCGCACAATTGCTTCTATGGTTTGTACGCCTGTTTGGGGCTCTTCAATTTGGGGTGTAGTTAATCGCTGTATCTCTTCACGGACAATTTTACGTATCAGTGAGGTTAGATCCTGTTCCTCGTCGACGGAGGCAATTGGGACAACATTCGGCAAGCGACTGAATTTCTGACGTCCTATTCGCTTTTGCTGCATTTCCTCAATGTACTGGCACCATTTACTGAAATCGACTGTCGTTTTTATCTCCTTAGTTAATAAGGCCTGGTACACCTCTTCTGCGATGCCCTTCATTAAGTGGGACACTTTATCGTCTTCTGACATGGCCGGGTCAATTTGGTTGCAGAGTCCTAAAACGTCTTGGATATAAGATTGTGTAGCTTCCCCAGCTCTCTGCGCTCGGCATTTTAAGCAATCCTTAGCTCGCCGTATATATAGCTGAGAGTCACCAAAAGTTTTTTTCAGTTCTCTTTCGAAGTCGTCCCATGAATTCAGCAGATCTTCCTTATTTTCAAACCATATTTTGGCGGTCCCATCAAGGAAAAAGTAGACGTTCGCAAGACATAGAGTATCATCCCATTGATTAAATTTTGATACTCTAAGGTATTCCTTTAACCACTTGGTTGGATCTTGTCCAGGATCGCCCCTAAAAATTGTCGGCTTTCTCGGTTCCCTAATTAGTGCTGGAGACAGCAGGACGGTTTGTGGCTTGACTTCTCCTTCAGGCATTGCCGGGAATCGCTTTCGTGGAGCGGCTACGTAAAGACCGTATTCCGGAGGAAGATTTAAAAGTCTACGGCTTCTTCGTATTTCTTCTGCTTCCAGACTGAACTGAGTACCCGGCGCCTCCACCAAAGATGTCGCGTAGATGGTAGTCGTATGGATTGAACACACACGTAGAGGGGATACGACGCTGTTTATTAGCACACAACACTTAGCTGGTAGAACTCAGAACTGACTCACAGGTTGAGCTACTTGCTCTTTTATCCATCAACAGAATATTCTAGAACACCGTTCCAGGAAATTAAAGAATGTTCTAGCAACTTCTAGAACTAACAGAAATAGAATTAGAATTAAATTAAATTAAAATAACGTAGAGCTTCGAACCGGGGACCTCTTGCTCAGCAGTCCGGTGCGTTGACCATTCAGCAACAGAGTCTTTGACGGGAAAGGCTTTAAGCGGCAATAAAGCACGACCCCTTTTCCAAAAATTGCAACCTAAAAGTAAAGGAAGTATAATTTATATTAGCCCTGCAGATCATTAACTAGGCATGTGAAGTATCTGAACTCAATAACATCCCCAGATATGAGTGTTCAAAGTTTATGAGATTTCGAATGTCAATGTAATGTCAAAATTCCTGAAGAGTCCTCTAACCACTCTAGATTTATGCCTTTTATAATGTCGAAACCACACTGCAAGAACTTTATGTCCACTTATCCTGCACCCAGGTCAATAAGTCGCAGATCTAACAAGCGCGGGATCTAGCAATAAAGTATCCCTGGGAAACTGAAGTGGACACGCGACTTCACGAACCTAAAGGCGCCCAATTAAAATATTAAGTAGTTTAGGCCCTCTGGCGTAAATATCACAAAACACCCATTTAATATTGCATGAACAGAAGACATTTCTCTCTGCGTGTCTAACTCTCGGTGCTGTCGGACCTGCTGTCCGCTCCTGTATGTAATCCGCGCCCCGTCCGGGCAAATCCAAGGGCCGCTGCAGCCTTCGCGATGCTTCATAATTGAATAAAGGTTCTTTCCTGGACATCGTCTGAAATGTTTGTTCCTCTTCTATGGCTCCTCGTGTGTTACTCTCCTAAATTTCGTAAGTGTTTTCCTGAATGAACACGCCGCCCGACTGCATCACTCCTTGTACCGACTGCATCTCCCATCAGTTCTATTCGTTAATTCCTTTGTGCTAAATTTTTCAAATATGATTATTATCACACACACACACACACACACACACACACATATATATATATATATATATATATATATATATATGTCAGAACTTAAGTTGGGAAGGGAATAATCAATGTAAATTAAAGGGGGCTTCGGAATTAAATTATATTCGTGGCGTAATTCGCCTCTAATTTTTCGTATTTCAAGACGTATTTCAAGAATTTCGTATTTCAAAAATTGTGAAAGGGAATTTTCCCTTTTCATTATATAATCTTGGCGCGTTTGTGGTTTCGGCGTTCGAAGAGGAAATCTTATATAATTCACCTTGAAAGATGTCTAGTTTGGACTCTGCGCATGTGCAGAGAGAGTTGGCGCTTGGAATTTGGCCGTGGTAGCTAGCAGAACGCGTGATTTAATCGTTGCTCGTGGACGTGTGTCAGCTGGGTCCACAATTTGAAAATGGTGAGCGCTCAAATATGCGCTACTTGGATCAGTGGTTGAAGAAATAAATTAAACTATATCTCGTTGGAACTATGTTGTTTACTTGATTTAGACTACTTACCACTCGCCACCAGTATTAAGATGATGACTACAAATTAATGTGAGAAGAGGCAAACCAAACGCCTGTCATATATACATTTCACTATATATATATATATATATATATATATATATATATATATATATATACACACACTGAAGTGCCACTGAATTAGGGATAGCAAAGCCTATGCAAATTGTGTAGCGCTGTCAATCATGTATGCGCAAGTGAGGGCGCTGTGATAACTGCATATATAGCGCGTACTGTGGTTCTGAATTAGTTGTTGGAATTGCCAGTATGGGTAAACTGCCTGATTTAGACGCCTTCGATCGTGGACAAATCGTAGGTGCGCGACGCATGGGCCATTCAATTTCCGAAATCGTCAGACAGCTAGGATTTTCAAGATCGACAGTGTCAAGAGTATACGAAGAATACATGGATGGTGGAAATAAAACTAGCGATCGGGCAAACTGCAAAGGACAATTAGCCTTGACAGTGCGTGGTGAGAGTCGGCTCAGGCGTATTGTACGTAGACAGCGAAGCCAAACATTAGCTCAAATTACCACCCAGTTTAATGACGGTGCCAGTCGTACAGTCAGTAAACGGACTGTGCAACGCTCGCTTCACCGTATGGGTTTCGGGAGCCGTCGACCTACGAGAGTACCATTGCTCTATACTCGCCATCGGGCTGCACGTCTTGACTGGGCAAGAGAGCACAGTGACTGGAGTGTAGAGGACTGGAAACGAGTAGCATGGAGTGATGAGTCTCGATTCCGACTACTTAACGCCGACGGGAGGCTGAGAATATGGCGTCAGGCTCATGAAGCCATGGATCCTGCATGCCTGGCTGGAACTGTACAAGGGCATGGTGGCTCAATCATGGTCTGGGATGTTTTTTCATGGCACAGTTTGGGACCTTTGGTGCGTGTACAGACCTCCCTCAATGCAATTCGGTACATAGAGTTGCTGGGTGGTCACCTCCATCCGTTTATGCTGTTCTGTTATCCGCACGGTAATGGAGTTTTCCAGCAAGACAACTATACCTCTCACGAGTCCCGGTTGGCTACTGGCTGGTTGAATGACCATTCCTCTGAATTCTCTGTCATGAATTGGCCACCTAGAAGCCCAGACTTAAATCCTATTGAGCATCTTTGGGATGTTTTGGAACAAGACATGAAAGGCCATGACACAGCACCAAAGAACCTTACTGAATTATAGACAGCATTAGCCAATATTTGGCAAGCCATTCCCGTGGAACGTTTCCAGAAACTTGTTGAATCTATGCCTCGTCGTGTGGCAGCCGTTATCAAGGCCAGAGGAGGCCCAACTCGTTACTAGGTAGGTATCCCTAAATCAGTGGCACTTCAGTGTGTGTATATATATATATATATATATATATATATATATATATATATATATATATATATATATATATATTTTATATATTATATATATATATATATATACATATATACATATATACATATATATATATATATACATATATACATATATATATATATATATATATATATATATATATATATATATATATATATATATATATATATATACATGTGCGAGAGTGATATCCAATTATGCCCCATACCATAATACCCTGTGCAGAACCAGTGTGGCGGTGCATAACGCAGCTGTTAAGCATCCTGTCTTCACGGTATCTCCAGACTCGAATGCGACCATCGTGGTGTTGCAGACAGAAGCGTGATTCGTCAGTAAAGACAATTTCATTCCATTCTGCCGTCCACATCCTTCTGTCATCGCACGATTGTCGGCGGAGACGTCTGTGGTTCTGCGTCAAGGGTAGACAAAGCAATGGACGACTTGCGGACAGACCACTCTGCTGTAAACGGCGTCGAATGGTACTCGCAGACACTGGATGATGCGTTACAGACTGCATGTGCTGTGCTATGGTTCGTGACGTGACTGAGCGATCCGTCCCTGTCATGCGCACAATTTGCCTGTCATCACGTGAAGTGGTGCGCTGAAGTGGATGCGATCGAACTCGCCGGTCCGTCGTACCCTCCTGTATCCAACGATCACGTATCCGCATTACAGTTGTTTGGTTTCGTTCAACACGACTACCGATTTCCCTGAAAGATAATCCACAATCTCGGTAGGCCATTATCCTTCCTCTGTCGAACCCGGATACTTGATCAAAAGATGATCGCTGTTTTCGACGAGGCATAATTCACCGTTTTTTGAAAAAATCACAAGAAAAACACAATTGCCGAACTTAAAATCGTCGAAATCTCCAAGCCTTAAATAGCGCTTTGAAGTGACGCCACAGGCGCGCGTGATGTGCGTCTGCGCTGAAATTCTAATCATTTGCATATCTCACCTCCGCTAATGCATGTTGTAAATTTCATGTTATTTGCATGTTTCCTTCAGGGTGTTGCATTTATAGTGGCCAGCAGTGTATATATACATATATATATAAAATAACATGCTTCTAATATGCTAGCCAATTTATACTTACATTATTTTGAAGTTGATAATATAATGTATTAATAATAGCAGTTACAAAATATATAGATGTATTGATGATATAATTGTAATTAATAAAAGTAATAATCATATAGCCTTAAATTTTTACCATCATAATCTGGAACTAATACAAAGTATCCAAAATAATATTAATGTAAACTTTTTAGATATTAAAATTAAATTAAATTCAAATTGCAATTATACATTTCACTTATATGATAAAAGATCAGATTATGATTTTAATATTGTTAAATTTCAAAATTTCCTAACTTGTTTACATAAATCTGTTTTTAAAAACATTATTGTAAATCAGCTAGTACGTATAAATTGGCTTTGCTCTAAAGGCAATAGGAATAAGCATATTTTAGACTTGTTAGATGTACTAAAACGTAATTATTACCCCGATAGTCTTTCCAAGCACATGATTGGTTGTTTTAGATTTAATGAATTGGTTGTTTTAGATATAATGCTTGTTCTTTTGCAATTAATTAGTAATATAAACTAATAAGATTAATAAGTGTAAATAACTACTACAAATTAAAATTAATAAATAATAATTAAATTCTTAACTAAAAATAATATTAAATAATAAATAATAAAAATAACTCTTAGTCATAATAAAAAAGTAATTTAATTTAGGTAATTTGTCCTATAACACAGTCTCCTTAGTAAGTTTGCTTCTGTGTTTCCATTTGCTCCATGGTTGCAAGTTTTGTGACGTCAGTCTTCTTTAGGTTTCCTATTCTTAACTTGCACTTTGTCTAGCACCAGACTTGACGTAATTTGATTAAGTAACTGGTTATTCAATTCTTCTGTTTCTAATGGATGTGGTGTCTGAGTATGTTTATTGTTTAGATCATACTTATCAGAAACAATCCATTGGTTTTTAGACAGTATCGGCACCGCTGATGACGAGATGCTGTCTAAAACATATTTAATACTTATCTTTTCATGTTTTTAGTTCCTGACTGCAAGTAGCTTTAGAGCTCATACTGGTTTTTTCAACTTTGTCTTTAACTTTGTCTTTATATATATATATATATATATATATGTGTGTGTGTGTGTGTGTGTGTGTGTGTGTGTGTGTGTGTGTAAAGTAAGCACATCACGAACACGATTCATGAACGCTTTGTAGTCGACACGGAAAAAATAAACTTTCGAGGCTGGGAAATACATTGATTATCTTTCTTTCATCTTGAAGTAGAGTGAAAACATTAATGTATCACAGGTAGCTTGACATAATGACCCAAACAAATGGCCACTGGATCTGTCGGAGCTTGAATATATAATACCTTTACACCATAGGATAGGGCGCGGTAGCCCGGTTGGCAAGAGCAGCGGGCCAGTGATCTGAACGTCCCTGGTTCGAGGCTCGTCGCTGCAAATCTACCGCCGTGTTCACTAATGGTGGCTGGGGCACGTAAAATAGGGCGTGGCTACAATGTCGTCCATGTTCTCAAATTTACCTCTGGAGGTGCGGGGTCAAGTGTTCCGGTCTCATCACTTGGCTCGGTTCAAAATTACGGGACCGGTCATTTAGCCAAGTCGGACTCCGACCCTTGCGGTGCTATTAAAAACCGGAGCCGCACCTTCATCGCCCATAGCCTTCGGGACTTGACCTGATGTTACATGTCGGTCAAGGGGCATCAGCTACAACAACAACAACAACACCATAGGATAGTCGGAAGCAGAACGCTTTCAAGAGAGTGAAGAACGAGGGAAACGCGAGAGCAAGGCAAGGACGAAGACCCACGAAAATCTGTGCTCAGACTTTTATACTACGTGTTCCTCGATTCTGATACAAGGTGTTAAATTATTCTGGTACTCAAATTCCTTGAGTATTCTTTGATCAGGTCCTGGTCTTTATTCTCGGTGAGAAATCATCAGTTCGACACACAAAATGAAGCACATTTTAAACACAAAAAAAAAACAACATTTAATAATCTGCGAAGTTTAGATTTCAGATTTCGTCTAAGCAGACACCATTACATTTTTAAATCAATTCCTTTTCTAATCTATCGGGCGACGCAGCGCCCTCTATAAACAAATCTTTACATACTCCCCCCACAATGAACATCAGGTTCATTCCTAAACGAAAATACCAATTACCATTAATGAGAATAATAATGCTAAATAACATTTCTTAAGTTACTAAATAAAACATTTTGCAAACATCAAATATCAATGTAATTCAATAATTAAAAAAAATAATAACAATAAAAGATGTAATAACTTTATAGCTGTTAAAAGAAAAAATGCAATTAGAGTTTTTAGTCAGCTATTTCTAAATTATATAAGAGTTGGATTGGACGTTTAAGTGTCCCATTAGAAGTTTTGATGTTACACGATCTTATTTTTCCGTCTCTGCCAGGAATCGTCTCTATAACACGTCCAATTTTCCAGACAGTTCTTGGAACACGCTCATCGTGGATTAAAACCAAGTCGTTTTCTTTAAATGTTGAGGTACAGCTCTTACGCTTCTCAGAATGAAGAGATCTTAAGTCCAGCATGTACTCCCTTTTCCACCTTCGCCAAAAATGATCCAGGAGTCTTTGTCGATTATAATACTTCTTATTCAGGTGCTCACTGGATGACGATTTATCTAGGATAACAGGAATATTTGGTGGTAGGGAAGTTGCACTTTTCTCCAGTCAAAAAATGGGCTGGTGTTAAACATGAAGGTTCATTAGGCTTACTGTACAAGTAGTTGATGGGTCTACAGTTGATTACAGATTCTATTTCAACTAGAATGGTTTCTAGCTCATCTGACGTCAAACATGATTTTCCGAGGACCTTTCGCAGACATGATTTGACTGTTTTCACCATTCGCTCCCAAAAGCCGCCCCACCAGGCAGCTCTTGGAACAATATATTTCCATTCTATTCTTTTAGAACTGTAGAATGTCTTTACGTCATTATGGTAATTGTATTCCACAACAATCCAAGTTCTTTCTCGGCTCGCTTGAATGTTTGGGCATTGTCAGTGAATACTACACTACAAAGACCTCTTCTAGCGACGAATCGTCGAAAGGCTAGTAAAAATGACTCAGTACTCAGGTCTTGCACTAGTTCTAGATGCACTGCTCGAGTTACTGCACATGTGCACAGTAGAATATAACACTTTGAAGTCACTGCAGAATTTTTCACCTTAATGTAAAGGGGACCTGCGAAATCTAAACCGCTCACAGCAAAGGGTGGAGACTCAGTTACTCTGTCAGATGGTAGAGGAGCAGTAATTTGTTGACCTGCTTTAGCAGTAAATTTTCGGCATATCATACAGCGGCTTATGAAAGTTTTAACTATTTGTCTACCTCGTGGTATCCAAAAGGTCTCTCTAACTTTAGACAATGTACTTGCTACTCCTAAATGCATTACTTGATTATGTGCTGACATTACTATCAATTCGGTTAGTCTACTGTTGCTAGGGATTAACCGTGGATGCCTTTCTCTGAATTCAAATTTAGAATTTTGTAGTCTCCCACCGACTACCATTATTCCTGTGTTATCTAGACACGGATTCAAATCACGAATACTGGAGTTCTTGGGAATGGGATTTCCTTCTTTCAAACATTTAAATTCCACAGGAAAACATTCCGCTTGAATATTTTTAATCCACAGTCTCTCAGCATCCAAAATTTCTTCTGCGGTTAATTCTGAAGTCATTAGCATTTCCTTATCTTTGAATTTTGAATTTTCTGTAAACCTTTTCACCCAAGCAGTTATTCGATATACCCTTTGAATAGAACTATATTTCTTCAAATCCAGGATCCTTTCTGGATTTTCTTTTCCTTCTGCAGTTATACTGTTAAAAATGGCTGCTTGTTTTAATCGCTTTTCCTTTTTAACATTATCTTCACAAATAAAATTATCTCCATTGTTCGGCCACTGTTCCATTGGCAAGATTAGCCATTTTGGCCCTTTCCACCATTTTTCCCCATTCAGCAAGTCTTCCGCTAAACATCTTCTTTAAAGCATATCTGCCGGATTATCCTTTCCGCTGCAGTGTTTCTAGTTTGATGGTTCAGTCAAGCCTTGAATTTCACTAACGCGATTACATACAAAGGGTTTCCATTGCTTAGCATTTCCCTTAACCCAATGTAATGCTATTGTGGAATCAGACCACAAAGTATAATTACTTCTAATGTCAAATACTTCCTTCAGGGAATGCAACAATCTGGCTCCAATTAATGTTGCCATCAATTCAAGTCTAGGGAGGCTTAATTTCTTTACTGGAGCTACTCTAGATTTAGCAGCTACGAAAGTAACCTCAAAGCTACCTCCCTGGTTTCTAAATCGAAGGTATGAAACTGCTCCATACGCAACTTCGCTCGCGTCACAGAAGACGTGCACCTGAAATTCTGGTACATCGCCATCGTCTTCTTTGAGGAAATACCATCTTGGAACAGATAATTTTTCTAGAATGGGTATTTCTAAGCACCATTTGTTCCATTTATTTCTCAATTCTTCTTGTAATTCTTCATCCCAGTCTTGACCTCTCTCCCATATTTCTTGCAGCAAAATTTTTATACGAATAGTAAAAGCAGTTATAAACCCAATAGGATCAAACAAATTGCAAGACAATTTTAACACACTTCTCTTAGTATTTTTTGATTCTTTGAGAGCTTCTAACAATGGTGATAAATCTAATTTAAAATCATCAGTTTCAACATTCCAGATTATACCTAAAACCTTAATAGGGATCAGATGTTCCTTTTGAAGTTCTTCAAACTTAGTTTCATTCCAAATATTACAAAGCTCTTTAGAATTACTCTTCCATTTTCGAAGATTCATTTTAGCATCGCTTAAAATAAATTTAGCATCCTTCGATAAACTTAGAGCTTCATTTACAGTTCTCGAGCCACATATAAAATCATCGACATACAATGATTCATTTAATGCCTTAAAAGCCGTGGGATAAGAGAATTCATAATTTTTAAGATGATGCTTTATGGTAGCAGCCAAAAGGTAAGTTGATGATTTCACTCCAAATGTTACAGTTTTATAACGAAAACATTTTAGATCTTTGTTTTGTAAATTATCGACCCATAAGAATCTTTGACAGTCCCTGTCTTCAGCCGAAAGAGAAATTTGAAGGAAAGCCTTTTCTATGTCGGCTATTACACCGATTTTATGTTCTCTAAATTTCAAAAGTAGAATTAGTAAATTCGGATTCAAGTTTGGGCCTGCAAGCAAATTGTCATTTAAAGATAAACAATTTCTATCCTTCGCGGACGCATCAAAAACAATACGAAATTTTGTGGTCTCTTTATCACGTCTAATAACAGGATGATGAGGCATGTAATATACAAGATTGGATGACTGTTCAAAGTTCTCATTTACAGGTTCGATAACATCAGAATTAATTTGATCTGCAAAAACTAATTTGTACTCTTCATATAATGATGGTTCATTGTCCATACGAGTTAACAATTTTGATAACCTTCTTTTGGAATGCGAAAAATTGTCCGATAAGTCTATTTTGTCTTTGAATGGTAGTTTAACTTCATATTTTCCGTTTACTATGACTTTAATATTTTGCTCAAATCCCTTCAAAGTTTCAACATCAGCTGAAGTATGATTATTGTCATTACCGTTGGAATTAATACCTAACGACTCTAATTCCCAAAATCTTTTTAATTGAGTGTTTAAATCATCACCAAAAGAATCTGGATTGTTTACAACATTACTCAGTGTTTCCCCTTCTGTCAGGCATAAATTTACGAATGATCTGGTTTGTTTACCATTTTCTCGTACACCCGATATAATGAATCCTAATAAAGTTTCAATGCAAAACAATCCTTTTGATATTTTCCTTATGTGTCCAGTCTGCAATTTCCAGAACACATCGGCGCCAATCAGTATTTCAACTCTCCGCCCTTTTGCTTGTTTAAACTGTTGGAGAGGAATTTTGAACTCTTTTAGCAAATGTTCAACCGCACTGGCTGACGTCACCATAGACACATGAGAAATTGTGTCCGTTACATACACTTCAAGTTTTATTTTTCTTTCAGGATTATTCAAGTGATTCAGCTCAATTTCCGTTACGTCGTATGTCTTGTTTATGGGTTCACGAGAACCGAAAGTGTAAACTAATAAATGCTCTACTCTTAAAATAGGGAGCTTTAATTCTCGCGCACATACCTTTGTTATAAATGATTTTGAAGAAGCGCTGTCAAATAACACTGCGGTTATCTTTGATTTTGATGGGCCTTGAACTTCAACAGCACATGTAGGCAAAATTATGGAATCACTACATTTTCCCTCAGAATTCGCGATACTAGATATTACTGTTTGACCTTCCGGCGCTGAATTAGGTATTTCATCATATGGTTTTTGAGTTTTAAAACAAATGATTTCGTGATGATTTTTACCTTTGCAAATCGAGCAATCTTTAATTCTACTTCTACAATGAATACTCAAATGTGAACGTTTAAAACATTTGAAGCATCGTCCTTCTTTTCTTAATTTGTTTCGTTTCTCTTCTGAAGGGACAGTGTTGCAATTGAATGATTCATGATTTTGGTAACAAAATACACAATTTTGTTTCACATTAGAGGCAAACGCAACAGTTGGATTATTTTTAGGATTGAAGTATTTATAATTAGGACCTTTGTCAAATTTACTCGAAATTACTTGTTTTGGTTGTCTTTCGGTTTGGGTTAATAAGATAGACGACTCTCTACACTCAATTTCTCGTTTTAAGAATTGCATTAATTCAAGAACATCAAATTCTGTATTAGATTTCCTTTGTCTGTTGTATTCTAAACTTATATCATCTGGAATCAGTTTGAGCAAAATTGGACATAATAACTGGCCATATGTTCCTGCGGCTACGTTTAAACTTTCAAGTGATCTCACATTTATTTCTAAATCATCAAATAGCCGTCTGAATGCTTTAATATTGGTCGAACTTTTTACAGGATGTAAATTTAACAAGTTTGTCATGTGACTATTTATAACGATAAAATCGCGACCAAATCGGTCAGTTAGTAAATTGATGCTCTTAATGTAATTTTCTTCTGTAAGCGAAAAACCTTTTATAGCGTTTAACGCAACTCCTTCTAATAACATTTTTAAATATGAGAATTTCTCTGTCTTACTTAAGTTATCATTTTCATGAATCGCATTTTTAAATTGCTGCCAAAATCCAATCCAAGAACTTGGATCTCCATTAAATTTTGGAATTGTAAGTTTAGGTAAACTTATAACTTTTCTTTTTAACTCATTATTATGTGATAATTCTTGGCGAGAATTTGGCGATAAATCGACTGAAACATCTGATACACTTTTTACGTGCTCTATTATTAGCCTAGTTATTTTACCTTTCCATTTAATTATTTTCTCCGAATATTCTTCAATACCAATTATTTCATTTTCGATTTCATTAGAACCAATTAAATTCTCCATCTGAGCATCTAGAGCTTTTAACTGATCACACTTTTCTAACAATTGCTCATTTAAATCCTTCAATTCTTCTAGTTTAATATTAGTTTCAATTTTTTCATCATAGAAAACAAGTTCAATTTTTGAAATCAACTTCGTAGTTAAAGCTCTAACTGTGCTTCTTTTCTTGCGGATTTTATCTAATTCAGCCATAGTAATGCATGCAGATTAATAATTTCTCACTCACCTTATTTAAATCTTAACTTTCGAATTTACCCGATCGTGGTCCCACGTTGTTGCGCCATGTTAAATTATTCTGGTACTCAAATTCCTTGAGTATTCTTTGATCAGGTCCTGGTCTTTATTCTCGGTGAGAAATCATCAGTTCGACACACAAAATGAAGCACATTTTAAACACAAAAAAAAACAACATTTAATAATCTGCGAAGTTTGGATTTCAGATTTCGTCTAAGCAGACACCATTACATTTTTAAAGCAATTCCTTTTCTAATCTATCGGGCGACGCAGCGCCCACTATAAACAAATCTTTACACAAGGTTTTAAAATTCTATAATTGGTTCGAAGTGACATTTGAGTTGACCATGTGACTGTATGAGTGAAAGTCGCATGCCCCTGAATCCTCTCTGACTCATTTTTCCCCGCGCCTGTGTGTGGGTAAGAGGCTAAAAATAACTTTAATGTTAGGCGCGTGCGTTTAAGGAAATATAATATCTTATTAGTTAGTTTAGTTCTAGGTCGCAATTTGGAATAGGGTCTGTGCTTTATTGAAAGGATAATTTACAATATCCGTCAATTAATAATGGTGGCAATTAATAATGGTGGGGCGTTATTATTACTTACTTACACACACACACACACACACACACATATATATATAGAATGAGTTCCCCCTTATATATATCTTCAATAGTATAAAAAAAAATTATAAATTTGGATATGTATTGCACATGTATCAGTAGTACATTTCGACAGAAGCTGCAATGATTTAAATTCATGGTGACAAACCCAAACTAAAGTGTAAGTATTCGAATTTTTTTTTTTTTTTTGCTATAGGTAAATTCGCAAAAAATGAGATCATCATAAAAAAATGGAATGTGAACATAAAGGAATTAGCTAATTGTACGTTATAATTTTATGGTCTCTCTGAAAGATAGCAAAAAATAAGTGAGTTAATTTTTTTTTTGCGACAGTACATGATAAGATTCTTGGAGATAAAGAGTAGTTTGTTTGAAACAAATTTCTTGTTGTGTCCCAAACGGGATTGACATTAATGAATAGGTGTTGTAAAACTCAAATAGGCAACCTAAAGGACAATCATTAAATACTTACCAAGAAATCGGATATCATTACGGTTGTACTTTTCACTAATCTTAGAATTTTTTTTTTTAAGATGTAGGATAAATGTTGTCTGGTAATAATAAGAATAAAGTACAATAAAAGCAGCTAAGTGGAGAAAAGAGAGAATTTTCCATACATATTTCGCTGATGAAGAGGGATGAGTTTCTCAGGAATTCATTAAACTTTCAAAAACGTCTATAAGTCATTGTTCGTACAGTTTTGTGATGGATGATTATTAAGAATTTGGGTATCAAGTTAAACGAAAAATATATAAATACTTTTATAATGATATGGATACTTGCTACACTGTTTTATGCATCTTTTGGGTACATTTAGTACATCAAAATCTTAAAAGAAATTCATACATAAATGTAAAGTTTAATTAAAATTCCTAGAATAATTTTGTTTTATATTTACGCATAAACATCTATATATATAAAACAGTTCTGTAACTGACTGACTGACTGACTGCCTGCCTGCCATAAAACGCACAGACCAAACCACTGGACCTAAAGGGCTGACATTTTGCATGGCGAATCTACTTATAGAGTAGGGGTGCACTAAGAAAGATTTTTGAAAAATTCTTCTTAGATTTTTTAAAATAAAATTTTGAAACCGTTTTAGTAACTTTTTTAAAACTTTCCATTTAAAATAATAATTTGAAGGTTCTAAAATTTACACCACAAGAAAGATTCTGAATATTCCTTTAAAATGAAATCTTTTTGAATCTTTATCTTCATTTTCTGATTTTTGGTGAATTTTTAAAGATTACTTTATAGAATTTAATTTATTAAATGTTGATCACGTGATTTATTTTTCTGGTAATTTAAATTAATTTATCGTCACGAAATAAACTACGAAATAGACAAAAACAATTTTTTTTCTTGATTATACGGCAGACGATTGGACATTATCCAAAAAAATATTAAAGACATGTTCCTAAACAGTTAAAGACATGTTCCTAAAACTGTACTATATTAACTGTACTATATTGTTTAGTATGTTCTACTTCATTTAATTTGAATGTTTTATTGTACAATATTTTGTCTATAAAAATATCCCTTGCAAATTTTTTATAATTATATATATATATATATATATATATATATATATATATATATATATATATATATATATACCGGGTGGCCATAATTAAATTTACACTGCTCACAGTGTTCTGTAGCGCAATCTATTTGCGAGAATGATGCCACATTTTGTAGGAAGATTAAACAAGACGGGGGACGAAGGATTCCGCGAAAAAATAAATTAGTTCCAAAAGTCACCGCTAGGGGAATATTTGGCGCTGTGTAATAGAAAATAGAGTGTTAACAAATGCAAATTAATACGGAATAAAATTACCTTTTATTATGCACATTTTCTTATTTAGTTCAAGTGCAATATGGCAACACTTTTAAAAAAGCGTAAAATCTACATAAACACCGATAAAGTCTCCTGATCTGCAATATCACGTACGCTGAGCAGAAGAAGTTCTTTATTGAAATTTCACGTTACATCCATTGGCACAGTGCCAGCTGCTTGGGTTTTAAAAGGCAATGTGTTACGTTTCGAATCAATCGGATTGAAAGTTTATGTGCAATGTCTCCTTCTTTAGTCGAGCGTGCGTTACTGGTCAAATTCTTTTACCTCAACCAGTGCAACGCTTCAGCCGCTCTTCGTGCTTTTAGAACGCACAAAACAATGCGTAAAGGTAACGGTCCTGTGTCAGTTAATCGTCTAAAAGCAATGGTTGCGACGTTTGAGAAAACAGGTTCTCTGAAGGTTCAGTAAGGCAGAGGATGAAAACCTCTACCACAGGATACAATCGAAGCAGTTGCCACGGCGATTGTCGACAGAGGACCAGACAATATTGCTGCCACCTCTAGCGCTCGTGGATTAGCTCGGAATATGGATATGCCTTACAGTACGGTATGGAAAATCTTACGAAAGATTATCAACTTCTATCCGTACAAGATCAGCCGTGTACAGGAGTTACTGTACCCCGACCATGATAAGCGATTGACTTTTGCTCTCACCTTTCTTGCCAGAATGGAGGAGTGGTCCAGGACCTGGCTACGTTGAAGGATAACATATCACGGACTGTACGGGAGATTCCTGCAGACATGTTACTTTCTGCTGTTGTGCATACTGTGCGCAGAATGCAATATGTGGTCCACAACAACGGCAGCCACATTGAACCTCATTTGAATGCAAAATAAAGGGAAATTTCCGTATAGATTTGCATTTGTTAACACTCTATTTTCTATTACACAGCGCCAAATATTCCCCTAGCGGTGACTTTTGGAACTAATTTATTTTATCGTGGAATCCTTCGTCCCCCGTCTTGTTTAATCTTCCTACAAAATGTGGCGTCATTCTAGCAAATAGATCGCGCTACAGAACACTGTGAGTACTGTCAGTTTAATTATGGCCATCCGGTATATATTTACATCAATTGCATACATTGACCTTTGTATTTAATTTGAATGTACTCCGTAGCAAAGTACCGGTTTTCAGCTAGTCTATATGTATAAAACATTTCCGTAACTGACTGACTGACTGACATACAACGCACAGACCAAACCGCTCGACCTAAAGGGCTGAAATTTTGCATGACGATTCTTTTTATAGCGTAGGGGTGCACTAAGAAAAATTTTTGAAAAATTCTTCTTAGATTTTTTAAAACTAAAGTTCTTTTTAAGCTGTTTTAGTAACTTTTTTTAAGTTTTCATTAAAAATAATAATCCGAGGGTTATAAAATTTATATCACGAGGAAGATCATAACAATTCCTTTAAAATGAAATCTTTTTCGACTCTTTACCTCCATTTTCTGATTTTTGGTGAATTTTTAAAGATTTATTTATAGAATTTAATTTATTCAATGCTGATCACGTGGTTTCTTTTCCTGGTACTATAAATTAATTTATCGTCAAGCGCATAACAACGAAATATACAAAAAAATATTCTTTATTTCTTGCTAATGCGGCAGACGATTGGACATTATCCAAAATAATATTAAAATATAGTAAAATATATGTTCCTCAAACATTACTATATTAACTGTTCTATATTCTTTAGTATGTTTTATTACATATAATTTGAATATTTTCTTCTACATTATTTTGTCTATAAAAATATCCCTTACGATTTTTTTTATAAATATTCTTTTTTTTACATCAATTGCATGCATTGATCGTTGTATTTATTATAAATATATATCTATATCTATATCTCTCTCTCTATATATATAATATATAATATATATATATATATATATATATATATATATATATATATATGTGTGTGTGTGTGTGTGTGTGTGTGTATGTATGTATGTAAGGAAAAACTAAAATATAGGGGGGATTTTGTTAGGGAAAAGGGGAATTTATAATCAAAAATTATTAACTCACGAAAGTTCGCCATAAAAGAAGAAGGGTTGTTAGTAGCAAATATAGCAATAGGGGTCGCCACTAGACGCGTGCTGTTCAGAAAAGAGATATTTTTCGGCAGGAGCAAGTTACATAAAGAGTTACATAAGAGAAATGTGGAGAACATTCCATGATGAATCAGCGGAAAGATTGGGCGGGATTTTAATAAAGAAAATCTAGTCAGTCTTCACAGAGATCTGATAGAGAGAAGACGTATGTCTTGAGAGAGAACCTGGGTGGAGTGATTAAGCATAATGGTTTGCATAATTATGTTGGAGCTCTGATAGTAATAATGAAAATAAACGAATTTAAGCGATCTCTGTCATCTCATCTAATCATTCTATCCACGATTGTCTTTAATTAATAAGAAATGGATACGAAACATGACATATGTATACGAAACGTGTCAAAAGCCGGTAGGAGTGTGCATACTACGTGGGTGAGATTTTAAATTTTTTTTTCGGTAAGCCGACGATCGTCAGTTGCAACCACTCGTCTTTCAATCCAGTAAGTGTTTCTTTCTCGTGACTGGTTGACAACGTGAGCTCCGATATTGAAATTTCCTTCTTTTTCAAAAAATAGAAAAATCTAAATGACTGTGGATCACGTTTTGTATGAAACTTTTTCTTTCCATTGGTGAGACGTGGCAATTTGAAAAGTAACTGTGCTTAAAACGGATTGTTTGGGTCTTCTGGGCATCAGATGACTGAATTTTGTCACAACTATAATTGGTGAGAAAAAAGATAATAATAATAATTTTTTTTGCTTTCGTTTAAATCAACAAGAAAAGAGAAACAACGTAAAGAAGTTTAAGGAGGAAGAAAAGACGATGGTGCAGCAGTAAACGATGATTAGGAAAATAAAGATGAGAATAAATGTGAAACAGAAGCAAGTGACAGACAAGAAAAAAAAGTTCTAACATTAAGAATATGCAGTGGAAAAACAGCAGAGAAAGGAGAATTGTAAAATATAAAGTTAATGGTCCCGAAGTACGACAATCTGAAATTTAGAAATATTCTGCCTTGAATAGAACTCTATGAAGAAAAATGTAAGGCTTTGAATTTGGATGAATATGGGAGGATAGAATATATTTTACATTATTTGGATGGCGAAATTCAGGACTTCATGATAGCGACGCAGTTGTATAAGAAGAGTTATACAGAAATCAAGAGAAATTTAACATCAGTCTTTTCGCGCAGTAGACAAGAAATGGAGAGACAATACAGAAATCTCAGATTAACAGAGGATGGAGATCTACAAGAGTACTACAAAAAAAGGTGGAACTTGGAACGTCATTACAAAAACAAGAAATAGAAATAATAGAAAGCCTAACAATGGACAAGCCAACACAGATGAACACTCTACTCAGTATACAGCAAATAAAATCCGTAAGTGAGTGGTTTGATTTAGCGAAGAAGATTTTTACGTCAATTAAAACTCAAGACAGCAGATCAACAAACGACGAAAAGAAAAACATCGGAAATGCATCACAGCAGACAGCCGGATTCCAGCACTGGAGAGAAGGAAACAACACCAGACCCCAGTCAAGACAATTTGAAAGTAATTACAGTGAAGACAACCAAGAAAGAAATTTTTCAGACCAAGAAGAGAAAACTTTGGAGGAAACTATGGACACCGAGGGAGACCGATACAAGAGCAAAACAGAAGGAGTAACTATAACGAATCATCTAATTTTCACAGACCAAATGAAACCAGAGAGGAGAGAAGGTGACTACTGATATCTGCAGAGATGAGTGACTTTAAAATGTTGTGTCTTTTGGACACGGGTTCTTCAGTGACGATAATATCAGAAAAATTATGTAAACATTTGACAAATTTAAAAGTTCTAGACCATCAAAAAATAATTTTAAACCAAACAAATGGTCAAATCAATGTGAAAGATGTAATAACTACTAATGTCAGGATTGGAAAAATTCAAAAAGCAATAAGCTTATATGTTCTAGACACAGAGTTACCATATTTATTATTAGGTCTTAATGAAATATGAAAGTTTAAATTAGAAATTAATTTTAAAAATTTAAGGGTATATCAATGCAGAAATGAAATTGAATTATGTTGTGATTATAAATTTAAAAGTCCTAATGCATTTCATATACAAAATTTTGATAATTGTGGTGAAAAATGTAATGCTAATAATTTGTGTAATGCTAGGAATTTAAGAAATTGTGATAATGTTGGTAAAACTTTTAAACGTTATAACTGTGTTAAAAATGGCCATTCACTTAAGCAGAAATTTGAAAATGAAAATGTTTGTTGTGATGATTCAAATGTAAACAGTGTTTTAAAAAATGATTGTGTAAAACAAAAAAAATGACTTAAACCCTAATGTGAGACAACCAAAATTGAGATGTAAGGATTTTGATATTGAAAATAGAATTATAAACAATAATGTTGAGTTTAAGGAGGAATCAGGTATCCCCGATGGTACTCTGAATGCTCTTTTTAAAATGCCCAGTGATGTTTTGGAAAGTTTGGCCCCAGAACAAATACCTGATAACTGGTCAAAATTAGATTGCATTTTAGTGAAATTTGATAAAGTGTTTTCAAGAGATATATATGATGTAGGAAAAATAAAATTAGAACCTCAAAGAGTCCACTTAACTTCAGGACTTCCAATAGCTCTTAGACCTCATCGTTCCTCACAAACTGAAAATTTAGAAATACAAAAACAAATAAATGAGTAGTTAAAAGCAAGATTTATTAAACCATCCCATTCACCATTTGCATCACCAATGTGTTTAGTAGACAAGAAAGGAGAAGGAAAAGCTCGTTTATGCATAGATTATCGTAAATTAAATTCTATCACAAAATTTGATTCAGAACCTATTCCAAGAATAGATGACCTCTTAGACCAAGTGACCCATGCAAGGTACTTCTCAACACTTGACTTAACTTCGGGTTTTTGGCATATTGCAATACATGACAAAGACACAGAAAAATTAGCATTTACTACTAATTTTGGACAATATGAGTGGCTCAGGCTCCCCTGTGGTTGGAAGAATGCTCCAAGTGTTTTTCAACGAGCAATTAGACAAATTTCAGACAAGTATCAAATAAAATATGCACTAAATTACTTTGATGACATAATAATTTTTTCTCAAAATTTTAATGAACATATGCAACACTTAGAAGAAATTTTTCAAATCTGTAAACAAGAAAATATCAAACTAAAGAAATCAAAGTGTCAATTTGCAAAGAAGGAAATAAATTTCTTAGGTTATGAGGTGTCACAACGAAAATATTCTCCACAAAATACAAACATTGAGACAATAAAAAAATTGTTACCACCCAAAAATGTAAAAGAACTCCAAAGATTTTTAGGTTCCATAAATGTATACCAAAAGTTCATTCAAGATTATGCAAAGTTAAGATTACCACTCAACAAATTATTAAAGAAGGATGAAAATGGAACTGGTCCCCTGAATGTCAAATGTCATATCAAAAATTAAAAGATGAGTTAATTTCAAAACCAATTTTGACTTTATATAATCCAAATTATCCATGCCACTTGTACGTTGATGCCAGTCAAGAAGCAATAGCTGCATTTTTGAAATAAAAATATTCAAATGGACAATTACACCCAATAGCTTTTCATTCCAGACAATTAAGAAAACATGAGAAAAATTATGCCATAACTGAGCTTGAATGCTTGTCAATTATTGATGCGATTGACAAATATCACTGTTATTTACATGGCCAAAAATTTACAATACCTTCAGATCACTCTGCATTACAATGGCTAAAAAATGTAAAAAATATAACTGGCAGGCTATTTAGATGGTCATTAAATTATCAATGTATGATTATGATATAGTGTATATTAAAGGAAAATGTAATCATGAGGCTGATATGTTATCCAGAAACCCTGTAAGTCATTTTGTTAATCAATATTGTTATTTCCTAAGCACATATGAAATAATTAAAGGACAGTGGGATGATAATATAAATAACATTAAGTATAAAAAATATAATGGAGTCTTAACTGTAAAAAAGAAAAACTTAGTCAAAATTGTAGTTCCGCCATCACTAAAAGTAAAATTAATAAATTCAGCTCATGAAAAGTTTGGTCACCCAGGTGTAAAAAAGATGTTAAAGTTAATTTCCCCAATTTACTTTTGGCAAGTCATAGTTGTAGACACAGCAAATTTTGTTCGTTGTTGTGAAACCTGTCAAAAGAATAAAAAATCAACTCAGAAAAAATTTGAACTGATGGAGCAAGTGCCTGTGGTGAAAGAACCATTTGACTTAATTTCAGTTGATACTGTTGGGGGTTTCAATTATTACAATTCAACAAAAAATATCTTCATCTTGTAATTGATCATGCAACCAGATAGACTATATGGACATTCCCCTCAAAGAGTGTAACCAGTGAAACATACACAAATTGCTTGAGACAAGTTTTCAATATTAAGGTTCCAAAGCAAATACTCAGTGATAGAAATGCTGCATTCACTTCTTCCAGATTTAAGAAATTTTTGAAGCATCACACTGTACGACAATTATTGACCAGTTCGCATAGACCTCAGACAAACGTGAAGAATGAAAGATGTAATTAAACAACAGTAGCAAAATTAAGATGTAAAGTAAATTCTTCTTCGAAAAAAATTCCCTGGACAAAAATTTTAGAACAAGTAACTTCTGAATACAATAATCAACCCCATTCTGTGACTGTTTTTTTCCCAAACTATCTTATATTTGGAATACTACCATATGATTCACCTTTGCCCAATACAACTTCATTAAATTACCCACCTGTTGAGGAAGCCAGGAAAATTGCAGTGCAAAGAACTACTCAACACCATAAAATTAATAAACGAAGATATGATAAACATTTTGTTCAGTCAAATTTTAAAATTTGTGACTTAGTGGTGTACGAAGAATTTAAATACCCAAATTGAAGAAAAATAGATCCACCTTATTCAGGCCCCTATGCAATTATAAGTCAACTATCTAATGTAAATTATGAAATTAACAGACCAAATCAATATACTGGAAAAGCCACCGACATTGTACATTCAACAAGATTTAGACATTTTCATCCACAAAATGAGTTTAAATTAAAATAAATTTGAGTTCCTGCGGCATTTCTTGGGGGGAGGGGGGAAATAAGGAAAGTTTTGTACTAATTGCAAATAAAATTGAAATTGTGAATTTTGAATGTTAATAATGATAAAACTATGAAAATTAAATTGTATTTCTGAAATTAAGGAAAAACTATAATATGATTTGTATTGATTTTTTATTTGACTTTAACAATTGTATGATATGAGTTAAAATTTAAATAACTGTTGAAAGAACTTTTTCTAAATCTACAAAATCTGAGTATGTTGAAATGTTTATCACTAGTTTATAATTTTGAATTGTTTTATAAGCTGAACTGTATGTGATATTTGCCCAATTATGACCAACCTCAAGCTCAGAGGTCCATTTCTTTTGGTTTTATTTCTTTGTGTGTTGTTTAAAAATAATTTTAAAAAAAACTGTCTTGATTTAAACTCTCTACTAGAAAACTGTTTTATGTGATGTTTTGCATCTTCTGAGTTAACCACCGATTATGACAAGTCTAATTCTTTTACCTTTTTTAATTTCCCTCTTTCTTGAAGTTCTATACTATCATCCACTTCTACCCACGCGTTGGAAGTCATCCCAATTATCTAATCATTTGTATATAAGAAATTCTACGTGTCAGTCACTTTAAGTGCTGAATTAATCCAAAATAAACAAAATAATGACCAAAGACAGGCTGTGGGATCTCCGCTCTTTTGTCCTCCCTTTCCTTCAGGTTTCTGTTGACTCATGTTTTCCCCATTGGAATTCATGAGTGAACGGATTACATTTTTCCTCTTGGTTGGCTGGATGTGAAATACTTTCCTTTTTCTGGAGTCAGTGACTGAATACTGATCTCTTTTGAGCCTTTCCCAACCTAGAGTTTCAGTGTCGTGCACTACACGCACCAATTTTTCACTCTAAATTTTGTTTAGAGTTGTCAGTTGTGGTTAAGAAGGTGGGAAATTGTTGAACCTGCTCTCCTCTGACTCAACTAAGCATTTGTTCACTCAAGTACACAAACACACACAAACAAAAACATACACCTTGAATTAAACAGAATGTACACAGATGAAGGAGTGGCACACCAGTACCAGAAGTGAATTGTGTTACATAATGAATCTGTCATTATGAAAATTTAATGTGGTAAATTGTAACTAAAAATTATGTCTAAATGAAAATTGTAAATTAAATTATGAAGAAGTGTTGAATTTCATGTAAGTAAATTTTAAAATGTTGGAAAAGTTCTATAAGATAAATGAAATTGATGAAGCTTAAAATATGATGTGTTATAAATTGGATCATATGAGAAAAGTAGAATTTGTTATAGTCTCAAATATTCATATTTTTGCCTATGATTCTTTACAGAGACAAGATAGCTAAACAAGATGGATGCCTCCTGGGATACGTGGCACCACAATATCTATTTTTCAGTACTTTTGTATAATTTCCTTGTTTTTAATGATGTTTTATTAATATTTTTGAATTTATATGTGAAATGTTTTCTGGAACTGTCCAAAAAGCTGGATTAAGAATGCTATTGATAAAGAATTAAGAATTTTTGTAACTAGTCAAAGAACTATAGAACTCCAGGGTAGCCAATACTAGGCATGGACTTGATAAAATTCAAGCATGCGAACATTTGTGTAACTTTAATTGTGGCAGTCCAATTTTACTACTTAAAATTGTTGTGTATAATTGATAAAAAAAGAGAAGGTACTATTGTTTACTACTGAATACTTAATTTTCACTTGTCAAGGTAATAATAATGTATATTTAGTGATTTAATTTTGTTTTGATAAGTGCCTTAAATTCTTTTTGACTTTTGAAGATAATGTTGTAAACTTTATTGTAATGATTAATAATGTGATATATTAGTTTCTGTCTCGACTGAAGACAGCTGTAAGTTGTATATTTCATCTACAGCTCCTTCATGGTTGTGTACAATAATAATTTAATTTAGAGATACAAAAAAATTAGCTCACCAAGAAGGAGACGTCAAAATGAAACGAAATTTTACATACGTAATGACTACTTTGGTATCAGTAAATGATAAGAAAATCAAAGAAAAAGGATAATTTATTTCAGAGAAAAAGGCAAAAGAACGGAGGAGTTAATACTCCGTTGGACCCCCTCTAGCGCGAATGCACGATGCGATACGATCGGGCATTTAGTCATACAAGTTCTGTATGATGTCTTGAGACATTTCGTTCCATATTTGCTGTAACCTTGCCTCTAGTTCGTTCAAACTCGTGGGATGCCCAACTCATCGTCCCAAATGATCCCAGATATGCTCGATTGGAGACAAATCTGGGGATCGGGCAGGCCAAGGAAGGGTAGTAACAGTGCGGAGACAGTCTTGTGACACCCTTGCCATATGAGGCCGAGCATTGTCTTGTTTAAAAATGGCTCCTGGGAGCCGTTGCATGAGTGGCAACAAATGTGGTTGCAGGATTTCATGAAAATACCGCTGGGCTGTCATGGTGCCACGGAACAATACTAGGGGTGACCGTGTATTGTAGGCAATGGCACCCCATACCATCACACCAGCTGTGGGAGCGATGTGTCGCTGTACAGCAAAGGCAGCATTGAAGCGTTCACCGCGGGCTCTCCACACACGAACACGATTGTCATCACTGCCGAGATTGAATCTGGATTCGTCGCTAAAGACGACCTGGTTCCATTCCGCTGCAGTCCAGTTTCCTCGTGCACGGCAAAACTCCAAACGGAGGCGTCGATGGGTGGGCATCAAGGGCAGCACACGTAATGGGCACCGCGATACCAACTGTCCTTCAGCCAGGCGCCTTCGTATGGTTCGAGAAGACACAGAGGCCCCTAGTGAAGGTGCTACCTGTGCCTGGATGGCGGCCGATGAATCAGTTGGCTGTACGCGTGCATTTCTTACGATGTGGCGGTCTTCTCGACGACTGGTCTGTCGAGGGCGTCCTGAGCCTGGTCTTCGTGTACATGACATCTCTCGGGTCCACTGGTCCCAACACCTCCTCACAACACAATGAGAGCGGCCTAATTGACGAGCTACTCGCCTAGCTGACCACCCAGCTTCCATCATCCCGACGATTCTCCCCCCCTCAAACTGCGACAACTGCTTATATTGTTATCGAACACGGCGTAATGGCATGTCTATCTCAGCTCTTCCTTTGTAAATGATTCAGCACACTCAAACAAGGTTTGGTTACCTGTTTTATACTCCACAGAGTACGGTGTTCAACGCCCTCTACCGGCTATACGTAATGCGCAATCACGCTGCATTTCTAATCATTTGCATATCTCCCCTACATGTACCTTCATTGGAAGTTTCGTTACGATCCCGCAATTATTTCTTGGTGCGCTAATTTTTTTGTCCATGAGTGTAGTTAGGAAACCAAGTTAGGAATAAGAAAAGATAAATTAAGTTAGGAATAGTTTTCATGTAAGGGGATGGTGGAGTTTCAAATTACCAAAAATCGAGCAAAAATTGGAATTTTTGTTGGGGGGTGTATTAATATTTTAAAAACATGTAAATATTGGAATGAAATGCATTTAAAATGTGTAGTGAAAAGAAAAATGAAAAATTGGTGGCTTTAGAGTAGTAAGTATTAAAGGTAGATAAAAAAATTACCTTTTAAATGACTTTTTCTGAAAATGAGAAATTTCCAGATTTGCAAGTCTTTAAAATGCTCCTCGCGTCATAATTTTTGACGAAATTTTATGAAATTTATAATAAAGATTCCTGTAATACATCAAATTAAAGTTATGTATCCATTTTAGGATTCGAGGTCATTTAGGTTATAAAAGTTTAACTTTAGTGTAGAAAAGTACAAAAATTTCGCGAAAATTCAGAGTACAAGCATAAAAATATTTTCTAAAAATTAACTATTCAACGAAAGTACAAAAAAATACATAACTTTGTTCAGAAAGTATTTATAAGCAATATAAATGCAAAATTAAGGAGAAAAGTTTAAAATTGAGTCGCAAGGAGCATTTTAAAGAAGGGTAATTTAATTTAAATTTTTTAATTATAAAATATTTTTTAAAAAATATTTATAAAATTTTTAAGGTGTTTAATATTGTTATACTTTAATGAATATATATACAAAATTTCATATCTCTGTGTAAAAATTTCAAAAATCGTTTTGAAAGGTCCACTATCCCCTTAAGCTTTCATTTAATTTTGTTGATTAGGGACTGCAGCCCTGATCAGCATCCTTTTCAAGTAACTGTCAATTGAGTTTGAATTAAATTTAAGTTTTCACTTCTGGAGACTTGCCGAACTGAACTGGCCATTCTTTGTGTACACGCCTTCAGAGGACGGGGAGTGGAAGTAGTAAGGAAAAACTAAAATATAGGGGGGCTTTTGTTAGGGAAAATGGGGAATTTATAATCAAAAATTATTAACTCACGAAAGTTCGCCATAAAAGAAGAAGGGTTGTTAGTAGCAAATATAGCAATAGGGGTCGCCACTAGACGGGTGCTGTTCAGAAAAGAGATATTTTTAGGCAGGAGCAAGTTACATAAAGAGTTACATAAGAGAAATGTGGAGAACATTCCATGATGAATCAGCGGAAAGATTGGGCGGGATTTTAACAAAGAAAAGCTAGTCAGTCGGCACAGAGATCTGATAGAGAGAAGACGTATGTCTTGAGAGAGAACCTGGGTGGAGTGGTTTGCATAATGGTTTGCATAATTATGTTGGAGCTCTGATAGTAATAATGAAAATAAACGAATTTAAGCGATCTCTGTCATCTCATCTAACCATTCGGTCCACGATTGTCTTTAATTAATAACGAAATGGATACGAAACATGACATATGGATACGAAACGTGTCATATATATATATATATATATATATATATATATATATATATATATATATATATATATATATATATATATTTATTTATTTATTGGCATTAATCGCATACATTGACCGTTGTATTTAATTTGAATGTACTCCGTAGTGAGGCACGGGTATTCAGCTACTATCTTATATAAACTTTTAAGATGTTTGATTCCTGTCTTTGGGGATCGGTTGATTAATTTGGGGTAAATTTCAACATTATATTAATAATAGATTTTTTTGTTGCTATTCGTTACACGATGTATAGATGAGAAAAGAAAACTTGTATCTTTCTGCCTACAGAAGTATAAAGATGGATCAAATGATAGGGAGAATTTTGTTTTAGCGGCAGTGGTTAAATACCCAGAGCTTTGTGTGCCAGTACACGTTTTATGAACCGAAACAAAGCTGTTATCGTCGGAATGTGTTAGCGTGCTGTTTGAATGTGTTTAAAGCAAGATGACTACGTACGGTAATGACAGGGATTGATCCAAACAGGTCCAGTGAGGGGTTATTAAATTTTTGACTGCAAAATGTGTTAGTGAAGCTAAAATTGATCATCGTAGGAGAGATGTGTATAGGCATGGGTGTCTGTCTTAGTGCATAGTATTCATCTGGTTTAGGGAATTTTGTAATGGACGTGTGAGCACGGGACATATCGAAATCTGCTGAAGCACATTTCGCCATCACCATGGAATCGACTGCCGTGAACAAGAGCGCTTCCATTGTGAGGTCATCGACCATCCTCTCTCGACTATAGCCCCAACCTGTCACACTTCGACTACCACACCTTCGGCCCATTGAAAAAGGCTTTCAAAGTCCATCGGTTTGCTAACGATGCAGAGGTCTGGTATGTGGCACCGGGTTCAAAACTGGTTCCCCGGAAAGTTATGGAAGTTCTTCGATTAGGGTAGCCAAATCCTCGTAAGAGCTGGTACACTTGCTTGAACTGACAGGCCGACTAATTGTAGGAGAAATTTAGGACATGTATCACTATTACTTCCTGTAATTTTATATGTTGCAACCAATAAATCATTACAGAAAAAACCAAAAGTCTCCCTCTCATTTGAGACACTCTTATACAATCGCAAATTGTAATCATACTTGTAAATTCAAATTATTCTGTAATCTCAATAGGGGTTAAAATATCTGTCAAATTTTCTAAAACGATAACTAATAGTTAGACGTTGCTAAAGTACGTGATGCAGACTCCTAAAAACTTGAAATTTGAAAAAAAAAATTATTAAATGTCTCATGTTTGAAAATTCCGAAACAAGTACTAAAAATTTTTCCCAACACATAACGGTGGGAAACCAAAATGTAGGAATTACACGATGAGCCGAAAAAGAATTTTTATTCCGATTTCAAAAAAGGCGAAGATCTCTAAGTTGTTAAATTAAATGTTCTTTTAAAGATTATTTGATTAACATGAACCGTGTAAAAAATTGTTGCGTATAACAAAAACTTATTTTATGCATAAGTGACAAAGATTCGGTAATTAGAACATGATACTTGAACAGTAAATGAGAAACTTAAACTGCAGATTTTACAAAATACATGTATACACACTCGTGAAAACTATCTCTGATTTAAAAAGAATCTTTTAAAACCGTGCTTTTCAAGTTTTGCTACAAAAGTTTTGAATAAAATTCAAATCTCCAAGGTTTAGGAGAAAAAAATTTTTGACTAAAAAGAGAAAACTGCAATTTCGAAACAAAAGAACTAAAGACTCTTACTCCTTTCCGTAAGAGAAAATTTTGTTTCTGTCACATTCAAATAATTTTTTATGTATTCTAGAAGAACAAGTGAGGAATAATTTCAAATGTAATAGAATATTCTCCATTGGGATCAGTTTATACTCGAGGAAAAAACATCTATGGAAGAAGAGATGTGTTTAAATCTTTTATTTTATGCAAATTATCATTATGATTTTTAAGAAGTTTTTAAATTTTCAATTGTGGACTTCGCAACAACTGACTTATAAAAGCTTTTAATAATTGAGTTATAATTTCTAAAAATTAAATTTGGGGAATGTGGAGCAGAATGCAATTTCATTTTCTTCTAAATATTTTTTTTTTGTCCAAATGAACTTATCCTCAAATATTACTTTTCATATAAGCACAGAATTTAATTTATAAAAAGTATTCTCTAGTAAATAGGTAAAAAAATTGTTGAAATCCCCAAGGGGAAGATAGAAAAAGTTTCATTTGTATAAAGAAAACTAGAAGTAATCTTAGCAGTGAGTTGCCAGAATATACAAACTAATATCTGGCATTTTTTAAGCGTATAAAGTCGGATTTTGTTTTTAAAGTGAGTATAATGATTTTCAGATACCTTGCAGTAGTTTATAAAATTTTGAGTATTTATATTCATAATCTACCTCAAGACGTTTCGTTTTGTTTTAACAAATGACAAACCACTTTCCTTTCTGAGTACAGATGATTGTTCACACTGTATGGAAACGATTTTGATAGTTAAGTTTTATGTATAAATTCAGTATTTGTGTGGTGATTTTGTTTTATCTGATAGCCATGGTTCTTGACAATAGCTGTAGCTCGAATTTTCCATGAAAGAAAACTTTTTCTTAGTACTGTTATGTCAATTTTACCCATTCCTCTTCGACCATTTTTCAAAGTCAGTTCAGTGTTCTTGGATGCCGTATTCCTACGCCTCGTTTTAATAAACCGAAAGCGCAAAAGTCCATTGGAGAAGCGTCAGGTGATTTTACAGGTATTTCATTTAATGGGATGCACTTTATTCCTGTTTCTGATTCTTTCTTTACTAAATAAGCGGCAGTTGATTTAGGCATGTGACTAGAGATTTTGTACATATGCAGTTCAGCTTTACAATGTCTTTTCAATATAAGGCTGGAATTTCTTTTTCAAAAATTGGTTCAAAAATCTGCTGATAGTAGAGTGAATTAATTTTGGCTTTACTTGAGACTTTTTTGATTCCTAATTTGCCGTTGTAACAAAATCCTTCAGCTATCATGAATCCTTTGGGAACTTTTCTGTACACTGACGAAGCCATTTGTACGGTCATTCCCGTCAGTTCAGCAACAGAAAATTGATCCCTTTTTTATTACAGTCACTTAAATACACCCATTCCTCATCGAGTGTTACCACAAATTTCCCCTTTTCAGCAACTAGGGTTTTTTCCTATAATTTTCTACAATTTGATTTTCTTTCAGCGACATGCTTTGGAAAAAGCAGATGAACTTTAGGTATAAATATCTTTTTTAACTTCAAATCTTTATGAATGATTCTACTTACAGTGCCAGAAGACATTTCTAGTTTCGATGCAATGGATTTTTGAGTCGGCGGATTTTCTTTTAGGATCAGAGACTTCACTTTCTTGATATTTACCTGTATTCGAATAGTCTTAGGATAAGGTTTCGTGGTCATGTTTTCATTTTTACTTTCAGTTAAGACTCTTTTTCGTTTCAAATTTAATATATTATAAATAACTTTTCTTTTTAAATGCCATGACCGCGACTTTTACACAGCTTTATAATTTGTTGATGTGAATATTCCTCCTCGGAAAGCGCAGTTACGTAACCTTCGAGCCATCTATCAATTTTAGGAACCCTTTTCAAAATAAATCTTTTATTTTACATTCCAATGAAAAAAATGTAGCAAACGATTATTCTGAGGTTGCCAAATTTTTATCTCAAAATGCAAACTACAAAAATAAATTATAAATCCGTTTCCATAAACTGCGAACGACCTTCTGTAAATCACAAGAGCCTTTCAATCAGTGTGGATTATTGGCCCTCAACACTTTTGGTATTTCGGATATAACGGCTCCAGAAAACTTTTAAAGTTAGAACTTTCAAGCGGTAACTTTTCAGTACTATCCAGATTGAGGTCTGGACACATTAAAAATATGATTTTTAGTAACAATCAGAAAATTTTCCTATCATGTCCTAACTGAAAATCTGAGGCTATTTCTGACGACATTTAGTATTGTTTGAGAGCCTGGCATTCTACTCTCTTTGTGAAATCTTTGGAAGTGTTGAAGCATATTCACCTACGAAATATGCATGGTTTTGTCGAATGACATGAGTTAAGAAGAAGAAGAATGCTAATAAAATTTCTGAGTCTAGTTTGACGTAATTTATTTTTTCCTCCACAGACAGAGTTGCACTTGCAACGTTTTAATAATTCTCGTTAATGTTTTCCGTCTACGTCATTTAAGTATATATTTTTAATAATTAACGATACCACTTGTTTAGTTCTTAAAAGGCCTAAAAGTGATGGAGAGTTATGAAAATAAAAAAATAGAATTTAAAAAAAATGTTTCTATACGACATTAAGACTAGCTCACGATTTCAAAGAATAATTTAGACTGAAATTAAAACATAACTTTAAGGCTGCTGGGAACTAACCCTAATGTATTCGCTCACCTCGAAGTTAACATATGGATAAAATTAGTCTACTATTTACAGCTACATAAATGCTGATAATCCAATATAAATGGTATTTTTTGATACCCTGAACTTTTTAGCACCTTACAACAGGATTTTTTTTATAAATTTCATCCACCAAAGTAATTTATGGGCGTTTAAAACTTACTATATCAGATTTTACCCCCGAATAATTGAAATTTAAAAATATTATTTGTATATTTTTTAAACGAAAATTTCTCCAAAGTGTAAAATTTCTTTCTCTATTATGGAGTAGAATTTTTTAAAGAAAATCTTTCAAACCATGTCGGCAATCCTTGAACGCTTTTTCTCCATAGGTAAACACTGAGGTGAGAGAATCCAATAGGATTAGTACACAGTAGCCTAAATTTAATATGCAGTTTAGAGAATTTTTTTTAATGCTGTGGAAAAGTAATGTGTTTCGTACTGATGATAAAAGTAGATCTAATACTGGGTGGGCAAAAAGTCCGTAGAAACTTTAAAAATTCATAAAAACCGGAAAAATAACCAAAATAAAATTTTTTTTGCAGGGTTAGCATCGCTAGGTCACGGGAATTTTTTTAAAACAGGAAAAAAAATAACTCAAAATACAGCCGACAGGTGGGGCTGAAGTACACAAGTCAAAGGGGTGTATCATCCCGGGTGTATATATCTGGTCCATTCAATCTGTTGGAACAGAAAGATGCGATCCACCGAGAGATGTCATTCATATATTTGGACCTGCTGCACTCTGCCGTTGCTGGATTTGTGACTCACCTGCAATGTATTATCCCCTGTGGTGGGGGTCATGTGGAACACCTACTGCTGTAATAAACGATTTAGAAGCATTCTTTTCTTCATTTGCGTATCTTTTTTTGACTGCGTATCTTTTTCAGCGCACCTGTCGGCTTTTTTTTTTGTGTTATTAATTTTTTTCCTGTCTTAAAACAATTCCCGTGACCTAGCAATGCTAACCCTGCAAATATTTTTTTTTATTTTGGTTATTTTTTCGGTGTTTATGAATTTTTAAAGTTTCTACGGACTTTTTGCCCATCCGTTAGAATACTACGTTATAGACCATACTTGATACAAATATATTAACAACTCTTAACATTAATATTAGAGGTGTATTCTATGGTATGGTGCATTAAGTACTTAAATAAGCTATGCGCTGTTCTGTGGCACTCTACAGAATAAAAACAAAATATCTCTACAAGTCACCCAAAGGCATGCCGGTTCCTGTTGTTTGTAGAGGATTGTAAGCTAAATATTGTTATGTATTCCAAGTCTATGTCATTAAATACTGGTCAGTCTTTTGAAAATAAAGGTGTTTGTATTACAAGATTTCCAAAATTTCAGATGAAGATTAAGGATTTACCTGTTACGCTTTCAACTGACTTTGGTTTTTAGTATTCAGCTACGAGAAGGCGAACATTTCTTTAGTTTTTTACTTTTATCTCTTCTGTCTAGTTGTACTTTGAATTAATTATTTTCTGCATTGCCAATGGTTGCTTTTACAAAGTACACAATGAAGACATGTCGCAAGAACTGAATCATAGTCCGATTTAAGAGAACCGTGAGTAAATGACATCACGCCTCGGGCTGATGTTCTAATCAGATGATTTACTTAAAAACAACGGTTTATTTAATTGATACATTGACTGAGAATGTTAACTCAATTTAAGTTAAGTCATTGCATTGGAATGAATTACACTGAAAGCATTTTTTCTACTTAAATTAAACTGTGTTACATTTTATGAAAGAATGTAGAGGATTCGAATTGTAACTCTTCGTATTGCGGTTATTTTTAGAATAAATTTCATCCGTAAATTCAATTGCCTATTGTTGCTCATTGTAAACGTTGTAACATCGAACTGGATAGTGGACGTTCATTAGCTTTATCTGACAAATATTGCTCCAGACACTCTTTCGAAAATACAGAAGAAATCTTCGGGAATTATTTCTGAGCTCTAGTAGGGTTGCTAAATGTATAAACAGCATTTAAGGCCAAGTTATAAAACTAAAAACTGCAATATTTATCGTTCTTTAAACAAGTTTATACCTTGGAATATCTAGATTATTTTTATTACACTTGCTGCAAAGTGGGATATATATATATATATATATATATATATATATATATATATATATATATATATATATATATATATATATATATATATATATATATATATATATATATATATATATATATATATATATATATATATATATATATATATATATATAACGTCTATCGACTTTCATAGGTATAACTTTCATGGATTTAATGATTCATGAGTTTATTATGAACAGTCAAAAGGGAATAACATTTTGATTTTGCAAATGCTGTCCTTTAATTATTAAAGATAAAGTAACAGGGTTCTGTATTGTATAAAAGTGTGTTTAATAAACATTTATATTTTTCATCATATTTAACAGGTTATTTGAATTAATATTACCTTTATATTAATTTAAATATTTATTTGCATTGTACTTCACGCAGGGGAGAAAAATATGAGTTTCGTTGGACTTTCCTCTATGCACTTGGCTACAACGAATTGCTCATAAGTCTCCAAATTCAGTGTGTACTGAAGCGCATAGATTTTATTACTAATGATGTTATAGAGCCAATTTTATTCTTGCAATTAACGTCACTGAAATTTCATTCGAATGTACGTTTAAAAACTGCCATCACCCGATAAAAATTAGTACGCGAATAAAATATTTAGTATTAATACACATATAAACAAAAGAAATTAAAATCTAACATATTGTAACTTTAGGCTGCGGGCGTAAAAACGTGTTTCCCGTAAATAAGTATTTTAGCATTATGTTGCAAAACATGAAAATAGCATTCTAAAGCAACCAACCCTTATCATGTCTTTAAACAGGGTCATCGTATAAGGTGTCCGTGATTTTAGTTCTGCACACACGGAACAATCGACCGATCGGATTTTGCGTAGCAGCAGATGATATATTAACTCTAAAAGTTTTTTTTCCACATCATGGTGACGTGATAGAGCTAAGGGTACCCGCCGACACTGTGAAGTCGCGCTTCCTCATACATGGTTTGGATAGGAAGCAACGGTCAAATTTTTTGGTCACCAAGAAGCCCGATTTGACCACTATATACTTTTTTGGTATAGGATTACATAAAAAGCATTGTGTACGCTGAGATGATTCGGTATTGTGCCATTTATCTTATGGAATAAGCACTTCTGCAATAGGGATTGTGACTCCTATGATCGAGCGTAACTGGATGGAGACCGACTACTGCCTAGATACAAGTCGAGCTACGAGGGCTATAGAAACCTACTAGGTAATGTCCAAACTTGATTCATTTCTGTATCTCTTGGTGAAAAATATAATCACTATGAGTATATGGTATTACTAGCTGAAAACCCGCACTTCGCTACGGAGTACATTCAAATTAAATACAACGGTCAATGTATGCAATTAATGCCAAACAAAAAATGAATATATATATATATATATATATATATATATATATATATATATATAGTAAATACGACTAATAATGTATACAATTGATGTAAAAAAAACAAAAAAAATATATTTATAAAAAAATCGTAACAGGTATTTTTTAGACAAAATAATGTAGAAGAAAATATTGAAATTAAATCTAATAGGACATACTAAATAATATAGTACAGTTAATATAGTACAGTTTAAGGAACATATCTTTTACAGTATTTTAATATTTTTTTGGATAATGCCCAATCGTCTGCCGCATTAGCAAGGAAAAAAATATTTTTTGTCCATTTCATTGTTATGGACGTGACGATAAATTTATTTAATGTACCAGAAAAAGAAATCACGTGATCAGCATTTAATAAATTAAATTCTGAAATTTAATTGTTAAAATTTCACCAAAATCAGAAAAAGGAGGTAAAGATTCGAAAAAGATTTCATTTTAAAGCAATTTTTATGATCTTTCTCGTGATATAAATTTTCTAACCCTAAAATTATTATTTTAAATGCAAACTTTAAAAGAGTTAAAAAAACAGCTTAAAAATTTGATTAAAAAAATCTAAGAATAATTTTTCAAAAATCTCTCTTATTGCACCCCTATACCATAAGAAGAATCGCCTTGCAAAATTTCAGCCCTTTAGGTCCAGAGGTTTGGTCTGTGCGTTGTATGTCAGTCAGTGAGTCAGTTACGGAACTGTTTTATATATATAGATTATAGTTTTAACGCTCCCATTTTTATTACCTTGTTTTGCTACATATCATGAAACTGTAAACAAACGAAAAAAATGCAAATTGTTTAAAAGAACATATAATGACATTCAAAAAATTAATCCTTTCCTGACGAGAAGGTACCATGTATATTTTTTTACCAAGTCCTCAAATGTTGTGAAAAAAATTAATTCAGCAGCTATTCCTCTACACTATAAGAAGAATCGCCATGCAGAATTTCAGCCCTTTAGGTCCAGCGGTTTGGTCTGGACGTTGTATGTCAGTCAGTGAGTTAGTCAGATACGGAACTGTTTTATATATATAGATATGGTTATTTATTTCACGTTGCAATCACGGACACCTTCTTCTATGACCTTGTACATTCGCTAGAAATTATTAATTGATTATAATATCATCCGCAATGGGTATCAAATAGTTCTTATCACAATTCATATAAACCAAGAGCTATACAGTAATGTAAAAATATTACTTATTTTTTTATTTAAAAGTCAACCTTTATAATAGCAGGCATTTATAAAAGTGAACTTTACATTTACAATTTTTTAACTATATCAAAAAACAAAACCTCTTAACGAAACTAGTTTTTTACAGAAGAAGGGTGTAGTACATTAAACATTCGTGAAGAAAAATGAATTTTGAGAAAAAAATAACGGCTTTTTTTAAGCTCTTTCTTAAATTGTAAAATGAAATAAAATAGAAAACTTGATGTAAACTCGGTTCAAAATGTGTTCTTAGCGTGCAAGAAACGCATATTTATAAATAAGTGGAATGAAAATGGTCTTAAAATAACTCACAGGGGATCCGCCGCCTGAAGGAACTTGGAAATTTATATTTCTTGCATATTTTATATGTAAATACAATAAATTCAAATTTAGTTCTGGAAAGGTAGAAATTTAAATGTTTTGAAGTTATTTTATGATATTTTAAAGTGATTCGAGTGTAATAATTTTATGCCAGCCATATTTGCAGTTTCAGAATATGTAGTAAATAAACAGTACTATTGAATTTCCTCGTTTTACATAAATATTGCCCTGAAATGTTAGAGTAAAATATAGAACTATTCTGGCGATAGGGGATGTGATGGAGTAAAGTGCTTTAAATCATCCTATATAGCATATAAAGACTTTATCATGACCTTTAATGCAATGTAAATTATCTCTTTAGAGAACAGTAGGCTTACATAATAATACAGACGTTATACAGATGGTGGACAAAATAATACGAACACCTGTGAAATAATGGAAAATATTTCTTAATAGGGGGTTGGACCACACTTTGTCTGAAGTACAGATTTAATGCGACGTGGGATAGATGCATAAAGTTCATGGACAATATTTAAAGGAATATTAAGCCATTTCACCTGCAGAGCGGTCTCTAATTCCGAAAGTCCGGATGGAGGTGGAAATCGGGAACGGAGTTTGGACTCCAAATATTGCCATAAATGTTCAATAATATTCAAGTCCGGAGACTGAGGGGGCCAGGCGAGATGTTCAACTGCATCGTCATGCTCTTCGAACCCTTCTTGAACACACCTAGCAGTGTGGATAGGGGCGTTGTCGTCTTGAAAAAGCGGTCGCTCTCCAGGGAATACAGTCTTGACAAAAGGATGGACATGATCCCCTAGAACGCTTAGATAGTGATTAGATTTGATCCTCCCATGCAGAATTACAAGTGGCCCAAGACCGCGCCAAGATATCGCACCCCATACCATAATGGAGCCACCCCCATGCTTCACAGTCGGCAAGATGCATTCAGGATGATACGCCTCTTTGGGCGTTCTCCAGACATAAACGCTTCCGGTCGTCTGAAATAGGGTGAATGACGATTCATCTGACCATATTGCCTGTTGCCACTGCTGTGGAGACCAGCCTTTGTGATCTCTGCACCATTGGCGTCGCTTGAAAGCATTAGTTGCTGTCACCAAGGGTTTACGAATTGCCACTCTGCCATAAATTTTCGCAGCATGAAGGTCCCTTTTGAGAGTTTTTGTTGAAACGGGGTCCTGGAGATGACTGTTCATTTCGAATGTTATCACGGATAACGATTGCTTGTACTTTCGGGCTACTATGCGCTTCAAGATCTGTCTATCCCTATCAGCAAGATTGGACTTTCGGCCACTGTTGTGCTCTGAAGACGTCGTCTTACCCTCTTTCGTGTACGCTGTCATAACGGCTGATACCGTACTCCTTGCAAACCCCAAAAAGGTTTGCTGTTTCCGTAACAGATGCTCCACTTAAACGCGCACCAACTATTATTCCTCTTTGGAACTCTGACAGGTCTGACATTTCAACTTATCACAGACAGTTCGATAGAAGCATGCAACGTAGGTGACTGCTGTTGAGAGACTGATACCTTCCTCTTCACGCTCACTAGGTGGCATACTTCTATTGCAGGTGGCGCGGCTGTACTGCAGGTGTGAAATACGTCATACTTTTTCACAGGTGTTCGTATTATTTTGTACTCCATCTGTATATGTTAGCTGTAATAGGTCCAAATCTCATAATGGGAATTTTTTTTGTTATTTTAACATTTATTAATACTTTGAAGAAAAGCCTCTGATATTCAAAGTAATTTGTCAGTAGAAACTGTCACGTCTAATTATGTGTTCATAGGAATTAGTACATTAGTTTTGTCTATTATGTGTGAATATTTGTAGCGAGAAAGAGAAAACTATTATACACTCAACGAAACTCCATCTGTAGTTAGCACACTTTATAGACAGGTGAACAAAATCTCTTTATTTATGTTTATGAAATGTAAAGTAAAATATTGAAAGCAGCTGTTTTGGGGTTAAATGGGTAAGATGAAATTTTGTTTAAAACCTACACCCGCGGTTGCTTTTCCTAGCATACTTTGCCTGGCAGTCCAATATAAAGGAGAAACCGCTCCAAAACAAGGTAATAGTAATAAAAAAAACTCGATATCGTTCAGTCCTGATCAAGGAAATTTGCGAATGTTGTTGCTTCTTTAACACTACCCAGGACACACGTATAGCTTATAAGCGCATTAAGTTGTTTTTATGCCTCAGAAGATTCCAGACAAGTCGCCCAGTGGCTAAGTGGTTAAGACATCAGCCTGCCACGCCGGGGGCGTGGGTTCGATTTTCGCATAAGACTTGGTTGTATTCTGGGGAACTCGTCAGTATTATACCTGTAAAAGGAGCCCCGCCCCGTCAAGAAAGGGGAGCTGCAATCCATCGTCGGTGTTATCGTTTGTTGATAAAAAAATCTTCTGTGATTGTGTGACTTATGTTTCTATTTGAGTGTATTCGTATGTACACCAGACTGGTGTGTGACATTCGTCAACCCCAGAGACCTTAACCACACACACATTCCAGACAAGGTCCATGTACTGCTTGCTGGGCTAAGTTGTGAGGCTCGGTTTTAGGGCACCAGAAGTGTGTGAGTCTGACTTAGCCCAGCCCGACCACAATTTTTACCGAGCATTCCCGGAGCGACATCCGTTGGGCTCCTACCGTGTCATCACATGGATGTACTTTCCGGCCTACGGATTTAACGTGCCTAAACTCGGAGTAGACAGGGAGGTATTCTAGTCTGGTGTCGGAATCAGCTCCCTCAGTCTGAAATTGAACACGTTGCTCTACGCCCGTGAGAAAAGATTGGTGTGAATGATGTATTTCCCATGTGAAAATAAGCATAGATGAAAATTGTCTGTTTTTTGTGTGCTAAGTTTATCTTTCTGAATATCTTATTTCACGTCCGTCCCTTTGTTGGATAATAAGGGAATCTTTAGCCGGTAACTAAGATAATACGTGAGTCGGAATAACGTAACTCTCGTATCAATGTAATCTGTAAAAAAGAAACCTCCCAGCTTATATTGGTATTATAATGATATGACATGATTAATTGATATAATATGATTCAGGTTTTATTTTTATACAACATTAGAAAATATTCCTTCATTGATTGGGTAAGACTGTTTAAGACTTACGCTGTTATGAGTTGTTAGACTAAAAGAGATAAATTTGCCATTAAAATCAATAGAGTAGAAAACTTATGTTCAGTTTACCTAAATGTTATACACGCTGAAATATTATTATCAAAAAGTATTTTAGACATTTTAGCCTCATTCTTGCGGTGGAATGTCAAGAGAGAGTGAATCTCAAAATTCACCCCAAAAGCAATGATTTTTTCCTTACAAATGATCGGATTAAATAATTGATGAAAATTTTCCCGTATTGTCTGCTGATAATGCCCTTCTACGTCTCATCACATTCTATTTTAAAATTTTCATTTCTCTGTTAAACTTTAATCCATCTAGAGCTCTGTGCTTTATTTTCAATTCAAGCGAAAATTTCCCTTGTGAATGTCACGCCGATATAAATTTTTTTCTCTGAGACATTTATCAAGAAAGCTCATCTCTTCAACAAAATTTATCTCATTAATCACATAATACCGTCCCTGAACTGTCCAAAGTGAAGAAGTCTCTCAGTCTTGCTAATTTAACTCAATGACGAGTTTCCACGACAAAATTTAATGAAAGCCAAAATAACTTGAATATAATGACCTAAGTTTATCCCAGGAAAAATAAGAATTAATGAAATTATTACTGAAAATTTGGACTAGCCCAGTCATCTTACACAATAGATATCTAGAAAGTTAACATGGTTGTAGATATATCAATATAGTACTTAGTTTTGCATAAAGGAATCGCGATGGTAATTACTTTAAATGCCTTATCCTTTGAAAAAACAACTCAGTTGGATTTTTTAAGGATTCTAGTTATCTGAAATAATGCATCGGACATATTGTTGCCCGTTATCGCAATCTGAGTTAGCTATTTTTATCAGATGTGTATAAAAGTGTTTCATTTCCTCTTTGAGCCTTTTCGAAAATGCCGTTTATTGTCAAAACTAATACATTTCATTGTGCATATCAAACTCAGTAGAGGAAAATTTAAATTTGCATGCCCTTTCATATCCAAATATTCGAAATACCTCTGCAGTAACGTTTATTACACATAAATAGTCCGCTTGAAGGACCTTTTACTATGAATAATAGTTTGGAATGTATGCACGCAACGTATTAGCTTATAGAGAAATGTTATCGAATTGGAAAGCTAGACGACTAGGGAAGTTTTAACATCGGTATTTTGTAAAGTTGCGTTGAAACAGCAACGAAGATAATAGCGTAGTGTGTGTTTTAGGAAGAATGGAAAACAAAATGATTGTTCATGGGTCTAGCTGGAAATTTAAGAGCTTTTGTACACTTATATTTGCTATTTGGATAAAATGCTACTTTACAAAACTTTACTGTAACGCTTGATATACAAAATTAAACTATAACTTAAAGGTAGGGCTTAAAGGTAGAGCAGTAAACTAACACATTGCGTAGATTGTCTACGCATAGTTAAATTTGCTAAATGAGATTAGAGTTTGCTTTTAAAATGAATTTCGGATTTTATAATTGTCTTTTCAATTTAATGGGATTTTTTCTAATAAAAATTCCGCATTATCCTTCCAGAAAAAGAAGAAAATGATATGAATATACTCTTAAGTGGCATATGACATTGTCCAGTAAATTTTATGAGAGGTGTCGAATTGCAGTGTTTGAAATTTGTGTCCATTACATAGTGCAATGATTCTCAACCTTTTTTTTCGTCACGGTACACTTTTAATAATTTAAAAATTTAGAGAAACACTAAAAATAAGATAAATTTAAAATAATTTTACTTGGATAATTGATTGATGTACCTATAATATATTTTGTAAAAATAGCATACATATTTAGCTTTTTCGTTTCAAATATATAAAATTACAAAATAATACATAACGAAGCAATTGTTGTTTTAAATATTATAATGAATCTTAATAAATATGATAGTTCAATAATATATTCTTTCTGATCGTATTTAGTTATTAACGTATTTGTTTCGGAACGATACAGATAAATACACGAAAAGATAATGAAATACAAAAAAAAATACGATGATAATTTACAAATCAATTTATAAACTTTTTTTAATAAATTCTTTATTCTGCTGTGTGGATAATAAATGCATGTATAAAAATTGTCATATAAAGTAAACTGATTGAACTACTTGTCTCACGTCAATTATGTACGGGTATTCACAGTGGCGGCACACTTAAAGAATCTAGCGGCATACTAAAGTGGCGCGGTACAGTGGTTGAGAATCACTAGTACAGTGGTTAGAGTCAGAAACTTCCACCTATTAGGCCGTAACTCAAATCTTTGCTGAGGCATGGGCGATCCTGAGCTATCACTTGCTACGGAACAATGTGGATTCACCTATAAGGTGCTAGCCAATAAATTCGCGGTGGGTGCGGGCTAATTCTTTTCTGGGCAAGTGTCTGCCGCACTGGTGGTGGAAAAAAAAGTATTATTTTGCGCTGAACATAATATTGCTGTATGTGATACTGATTGTTTTTGACAGGTAAAATGTTATTGGATATAAAGAAATATAATAGAAATTAAGCTTTTAATCGAATATCATGTATGCCTTGGTGACAACATGCTTGCTCTGTTAGAAGAAAAATTAATTAACAATGTTGAGTTTGGTAACATATTCAGATAATAAGAGAAAAGGATAAGAAAAAAAAGTCTTTTGCCACATGGCCCGGGGACTAGAAATTTTGATTTCAAGGGAAGGTTGACCATGTCTTTGGAATTATGAATGAGTATGTCCGGATTGTTAAGGAAAGAGAAAAATAATTGAATTTCCTGAAATGTTTATAGAGAAACTGCCGATAAAATCTAAGCTGATTAATTTAAAAATTGCAATCAAAGATTGCAATTTTTGTCTTTAATTTTATTGTCTATTTTATCGTCTATTTTATAAACTAACTAGCTGAAAACCCTTACTTCGCTACGAAGTACATTCAAATTAAATACAACGGTGAATGTATGCAACTAATGCCAAATATAAATATATATATATATATATATATATATATATATATTGTCGCGTAGATGGTAGTCGTATGGATTGAACACACACGTAGAGGGAATACAACGCTGTTTATTAGCACACAACACTTAGCTGATAGAACTCAGAACTGAACTCACAGGTTGAGCTACTTGCTCTTTTATCCATCAACAGAATATTCTGGAACGCCGTTCCAGGAAATTAAAGAGTGTTCTAGCAACTTCTAGAACTAACAGAAATAGAATTAGAATTAAATCAAATTAAATTAAATTAAAATAATGTAGAGCTTCGAACCGGGGACCTCTTGCTCAGCAGTCCGGCGCGTTGACCATTCAGCAACAGAGTCTTTGACGGGAAAGGATTTAAGCGGCATTGCTCCCTCCTTAGAAGAACAGCGTCCCGCTGTCCTAGGTTGCCTAACTGCTAGCAACTTTTGATCTGGAACGTGTCTGTGGTCCGGTGTAATCATCCTTTACATTGGTAGGCGGATCCTCTTCACAATGGCCGTCTTCAGATGTTGAAGAATCACCATTCGGATGTTGTGCTTGTAATTCAGGGTCGTAGTAAGGCTTCATTCTAAGAACATGGACGGTGTCTATCGTTTTCCGGCGTCTTGATGTTGGCTCATAGTCTTGGACTTCGTAGGTTACGTCAGATAATCGTCGTAACACCTGGTATGGTCCGAAGTATATTTTAAGCAGTTTCTCGGACAAGCCTACTTTCCGAACAGGCGTGAAAATCCATACTAAATCTCCAGGTGAATAGGACACCACCCTGTGCTTGGAATTATAACGCCGACGGTCCTTTTCTTGCGCCTCTAGGGTTCGTAGTCTGGCTAACTGCCTTGCCTCTTCGGTTTTCACGACAAGATGCTTAGTATAGTCGTTCTCCACTTCATGGCAGAAGGGGAAAAGAGTGTCGAGCGTTGTTTCGGCTTCTCGGCCATGAAGTAAATAGAAAGGTGTGAATCCGGTTACATCCTGTTTAGCGGTGTTGTAAGCGAAGGTCACAAACGGCAGTATCTCGTCCCAGTTTCTCTGTTCTACGTCTACGTACATGGATAACATGTCGCCTAGTGTTTTGTTGAATCGCTCAGTAAGGCCATTGGTCTGGGGATGGTAGGATGTCGTCATTCGATGACTAATGTTACACAACCGGATGATATCTGAAACAAGTCTTGATTGAAACACTTGCCCTCGATCGGTGATGATAACTCGGGGCGCTCCATGTTTTAGAAGTATTGTTTAGAGGTATTCTCTTTCAGTCGTGGAATAATTTTTCTCTGCTTTGGTTAGTGTCCGCGAAGCATAGGCAATAACTGTTTCTTTTCCATGCTGTATTTGAACCAAGACTGCTCCAATACCATAGCCGCTGGCGTCCGTTCGCAATTCTGTTTCGGCGTTTTCGTCGTAAAGTCCCAGTATAGGGTCAGATATCAGTGCTTCCTTTAGCCGGTCGAAAGCATCCGACTGCTCACGTCCCCAACGAAATTTAGAGTCACCTTTCAGGAACATTTGTAAGGGTTGAGCTTGATGACAAAAATCCTTGATGAAGCGGCGGTAATAAGAACAGAGTCCTAGGAAACATCTGACGTCGTGCACACTTTTGGGTGTGGGAAAACACTTCACGGCCTTTACTTTATCTGGATCGGGGCGGACACCTCCTTCCGATACTAGATGTCCCAAAATCTTAATTTGTTCAGCCCCGAAGAGACATTTTTTTGGATTTAGGACAAGCCCAGCTTCTTGGATGCATTTAAGTACGACATTCAGACGTTTAAGATGGTCGTCGAAGGTCTCAGAAAACACGACAATGTCGTCTAGATAACAGAGACACATGGTCCATTTTAGGTGTCGTAGCAGGTTATCCATCATTCTTTCAAAGGTTGCCGGCGCATTGCACAGACCAAAGGGAATGACCTTGAACTCGTAAAGTCCTTCTGGTGTGATAAAAGCTGTCTTTTCGCGATCTGCCTCGTCCACTTCAATCTGATAGTAGCCAGAATAGAGATCGATCGACGAAAAGAACTTGGCTCCTTTTAAGCTGTCTAATGTGTCGTCAATACGTGGCAGAGGGTAGGTATCTGTTTTCGTAATTTTGTTGAGCCGACGATAATCGACACAAAATCGCCAACTTCCATCCTTTTTCGTCACGAGGACAACTGGGGACGACCATGGGCTCTCCGATGGTTGAATAACATCTCTGTCTAGCATCTTTTCTACTTCCTCTTGAATAATTCGACGCTCCGCAGGAGATACTCTGTAAGCCCTTTGGCTAATCGGTAGATGATTGCCAGTGATTATACGATGTTTCACATTTACTTTTGTTCCGGCTTTTCTTGACTGATCAAAAATTTCAGGAAACTCAGAAAGTAATTCTAAGAGTCGCTGTTTTCGTTCTACCGTGAGATCTTGGGCTAGCATTTGGGAATAGTCGACCGGAGAAGGACTCGATTTCAACTTGGCGGCTGAGCAGATATGCGCACTGGAGATGCAGTTCAGATACCTCTCGTCTAGAGTCTCTGCATAGCCTACACACATGCCTTTGGGAATGAACCTAGCTTCTGGTTGAGCGTTCGTGACCAAGAGTTCGGCTGTACCGTCGTAAAACGTCAGGATCGTTGAGGGCACCGCAACTTCTTTGTCCAGCAGCAGTAGTCGATTTCCCTCCACTATGACGTCTGTGATCGCATTAATTTTGGGATTCGTGACAATTATTTTAGAAATAGAGTGCGGAGGTACGACGCAGTCTTGAAGAGTGTTCACTCGCCATATCTCAGCAGATTCAGGATCTGACATCATTTCGTCAAACACTAGTTCCGATCGGCCACAGTCGACGACTGCTCTCGAGGCTTCGAGAAAATCCCAACCAAGTATAACATTGTGACTGCAGTTCGGCATAACTGTAAACTCAAAGGGACGTATTAGACCATTGATGTTTAAGCGAAGAACACATTTCCCTATTGGACGGACGTGACTTCCGTCGGCGACCTTGAGGATTATGCTTCCGTTGATTGGGAACATAACCTTTCGCAGCTGACGTCTATATTGGTCTGAGATGACAGAAAATGATGCGCCGGAGTCCACGAGTGCACGTACTGGTTGACTGTCAATGTTTAGTTCTAGATAATTCTTCGTCATCTTTGCGGCAGCGGGAGGATTTTGTTTTTCAGCGGCCTCACCTCCAAGGAAGGTCGCACTGCTTAGTTTTCCTCATTTCTTCGGCCAGGTGAGACACTGGAACGTCTATACGGCGATGGGGATCTGAAGCGACGAGTAGGCGATCGACCTCGGTTAGGGCTAGGCGACAGACTTCTTTCAAACGTTCGGCTGGATTCGTCGGCGGTGTTCTGGGAGATCATGCGTCGCTGAGCTGTGTTTCCTCTATCAGCTCTGTAAGCATTAAAAATTTCTCTTCTATCCCGGCAATAGCGAACGACATGTCCGGGGCGGCCACAGTGAAAGCAAACGGGACGATTGTCGGTCGTACGCCACACGTCGGTTTTTCGGGGTAATTGTTCCTGCGCCGGCTCCGGCCTGTTATACGTGGAGTAGATGCGGCGGTTGTATGTGGGAGTCGACCTTCGGAAGCTTCCACTAGATATGGGAGCCAAAGATTTCTCAACCTCATCTCGCACAATTGCTTCTATGGTTTGTACGCCTGTTTGGGGCTCTTCAATTTGGGGTGTAGTTAATCGCTGTATCTCTTCACGGACAATTTTACGGATCAGTGAGGTTAGACCCTGTTCCTCGTCGACGGAGGCAATTGGGACAACATTCGGCAAGCGACTGAATTTCTGACGTCCTGTTCGCTTTTGCTGCATTTCCTCAATGCACTGACACCATTTACTGAAATCGACTGTCGTTTTTATCTCCTTAGTTAATAAGGCCTGGTACACCTCTTCTGCGATGCCCTTCATTAAGTGGGACACTTTATCGTCTTCTGACATGGCCGGGTCAATTTGGTTGCAGAGTCCTAAAACGTCTTGGATATAAGATTGTGTAGCTTCCCCAGCTCTTTGCGCTCGGCATTTTAAGCAATCCTTAGCTCGCCGTATATATAGCTGAGAGTCACCAAAAGTTTTTTTCAGTTCTCTTTCGAAGTCGTCCCATGAATTCAGCAGATCTTCGTTATTTTCAAACCATATTTTGGCGGTCCCATCAAGGAAAAAGTAGACGTTCGCAAGACATAGAGTATCATCCCATTGATTAAATTTTGATACTCTAAGGTATTCTTTTAACCACTTGGTTGGATCTTGTCCAGGATCGCCTTTAAAAATTGTCGGCTTTCTCGGTTCCCTAATTAGTGCTGGAGACAGCAGGACGGTTTGTGGCTTGACTTCTCCTTCAGGCATTGCCGGGAATCGCTTTCGTGGAGCGGCTACGTAAAGACCGTATTCCGGAGGAAGATTTAAAAGTCTACGGCTTCTTCGTATTTCTTCTGTTTCCAGACTGAACTGAGTACCCGGCGCCTCCACCAAAGATGTCGCGTAGATGGTAGTTGTATGGATTGAACACACACGTAGAGGGAATACAACGCTGTTTATTAGCACACAACACTTAGCTGATAGAACTCAGCTCACAGGTTGAGCTACTTGCTCTTTTATCCATCAACAGAATATTCTGGAACGCCGTTCCAGGAAATTAAAGAATGTTCTAGCAACTTCTAGAACTAACAGAAATAGAATTAGAATTAAATCAAATTAAAATAATGTAGAGCTTCGATCCAGGGATCTCTTGCTCAGGAGTCCGGTGCGTTGACCATTCAGCAACAGAGTCTTTGACGGGAAAGGCTTAAAGCGGCAATATATATATATATATATATATATATATATATATATATATATATATATATATATATATATATATATATATATATATATATATATATATATATATATATATATATATATATATATATATATATATATATATATATATAATAAATACGAAGATCGATGTATACAATTGATGTAAAAAAATATTTTATAAAAAAATCGTAAGGGATATTTTTATAGACAAAATAATGTAGAAGAAAATATTTAAATTAAATCTAATAGAACATACTAAAGAATATAGTACAGTTTGAGGAACATATCTTTTACCGTATTTTAATATTTTTTTGGATAATGTTCAATCATCTGCCGCATTAGCATAAAAAAAGAAAGAATATTTTTTTGTCTATTTCGTTGTTATGCACGTGACGATAAATTAATTTAATGTACCAGAAATAGAAATCACGTGTTCAGCATTTAATAAGTTAAATTCCAGAAATTAATCTTCAAAGATTCACCAAAAATCTGAACATGGAGATAAAGATTTGAAAAAGATTTCATTTTTGAAGGAATTTTTAGGATCTTTCTTGTGATATAAATTTTATAACCCTCGGATTATTATTTTACATGAAAACTTAAAAGAAGTTACTAAAACAGCTTAAAAATGTAATTTTAAAAATCTAAGAAGAATTTTTTTAAAATCTTTCTTGGTGCACCCCTATACTATAAGAATGGTCGCCATGCAAAATTTCAGACTTTTAGGTCCAGCGGTTTGGTCTGTCCGTTGTATGTCAGTCAGTTACGGAACTGTTTTATATACATATAGATTTCAAAAGCAAAGATGAGTCATGATATTTCCACATAATTAGGTTGTGTGAAGTTTCTTTTTTTAACGCAATAGATTGGCCAATTGAATTAACCTTGACCACGTTACGCATAATTTTTGTATTTGTTTTCGTAAAAAAAAAAAAAAAATTGAGTGAAATTTTACTACGATTTCAGGCTCTTGGAAATTCGAGTAAAGTAACATGAAAATTCAACATCATGCCCAGCTCTCATCTTAGACTAAATATATTCCGAACGTCGATCGAGATGGATAGATGTTTAAGGGAATGAGAGAATAGAAATATGCAAAAAAATCAGAAAAAAAAAAGAATTTATTACGTATTTGGAACAGTCAAGGAAGTCATAACCAGTTTTCGAGTTTTGCTAAGGGAAAATATATCCGGTTCTATAACATAAAAGATACATATTACGATAGTGTTCAATATATTTCTTAAAGTGAATTATTTTCTTTCTTTCTCAAACCCAGAAAAAGTTATTTTAGACAATATGAATTTTATGTAACGTTTTAGAAGAGAAAGCTTGTTTTGGAAAATTTTAAACTTTTTTGCTACGAAAAATAAATAAATTAGTATGCTGAAAATATTTTATATAATAATATATTTTAATCCATTTAAGCCTTCACTCTAGACACTGATAATACTAGCTGTAAGACATAAAAATGAGCAACTAAATAATATTTTATAGTTTAGTATATGACATATATTCTTTTAATGAAAATGCCTTTCTGAGTTTACTGTGATTATAAACTGTTATCCTTATTGTAAAGTGTAACTAACGTAATATAGTCACATTAATTTAATCAGTTAAGTCTTTAAATCTTAACGTAGTGTTGAAATGGTATTTAGATTCTAATGGCAAGGGATTCTAAATCTGAGAATTACACTTAACTATGAGTTATCCATGTTAATTTATCCAGGAGTGTATTCGGGAAATACATGTAGTAGGAAATGACCTCAAGGCTAATCCAAAATTAACCTAGTATACCTTAAAAAATGAAATTGAAGGTTTTGAATTAACTGCATACAGTTATATTAATTAGAATTAACTAAAATTATAAAAATTACACATACTTTCGGATTTTCTTCCAGGAAAATATCTACAACATTTCTTATTTTACTAGTCATGTTGACATTCGGTGAGGCAATTCGTATTTCATTTCTAACGGTGTGCTATTTTGAAACACTAATACTCCACTCATGGAAACTATGAACTTTAGGCTATTATTAACCTGCGAGAACGCGCGTCGGGCCTGCAAGGACCGACCGCAAAATGGAATGACCATAAAAACACCCCTGTTTTTCAGAAATGAGCAATTCTTTGTGTAGCTGCCCCTTAAGTCCCATTCTTTCAGATTCTGGAATTTCAAACATTTTTCTACCCCTCTTTCGGTCGAAAACTGGTTCCTCGGGCCGCTCAGACCCGGCGCCCCTGCTGGTATTATAGGTTTGTCGCAACACCATAGAGGATTTATTTACTGGCATGTCGCTATATTTGAGTTCCCAGGAAGAGAATCACAGGAAGAGTTCCCAGGAAATGTTCATATAGCCAAAAATCTGTCTCCTCTACTAGATTCTTGACAGATTTTAGTTGATTATACAATTTTGATGCAACGTTGTAAATTGCACGAGTATCTACGCTGATAGCATAGCCACTAATTTTCAAAGAGATCACGATGCTAAAAAAAACTACTCTGGCTGAAATCAAAGATAGAAAATCAAAAACCATTTCTGGCAAATGTGAAAAAATTGTCTGCAACGAAGATGCTTTTACTGTATGTAAATTATGCTATTAAATGAGAAGTCAATATTTTTTTTTTCTCAAATTCTTCTCTAAAATTTTATTATTTCTATTCATTTTCATTCATAATGTTTAAAACCTAATTAAAATCCATTTTTAAGGATAAAAAGTGCAAAATTGATTGACAGGGCCTTTTCGAACCGACGCGCGTCCTGGCGGGTTAATACAAGAAGTGTAATATACACTGTGAAATTGAAAAGCTGTTTCAGGATGTAATGTTTTTGGGTAGCGAATTGACCTGTTTTGGGTATTCTATATTTGTTTCTTAAATATGTTTTCGTACACTTCTAGTTATACTTCCATTTTGTAATATACCTAAACAGCATGCATGCGCAGATATTAAATGATCCAGATAGTTTACTGACACACTGATTATACATACACACACACACACATATATATATATATATATATATATATATATATATATATATATATATAAAGAAAGAAAGAGATTCGAGTATCATCTCATGCATGCTGTTGCAGGCATATTGCAGAAATGAAAGTATAGCTATGAGGGTACAAAAGCATGTTTAAGATAAAAAAAATATGGGATACCCAAAACAGGAAAATTTGCTACCTGTTACAGAAACATTATACCCTGAACTAGCATTTCATTTTTAAGTGTAGTATGCAACATTTAACATATAATCAATAAATCCCAAATTTAACTCTGTTACCATAATTTCTTTATTTAAATAATAATTCTTAACTGTTCAGATTTTTTTTCAAAATTTCTTAATATGTGTTATCAGGATTTATTGAGAATGATCTGTAATATCTCTGCAGGATATTAAAGATTTTACAAAAGTCAAACAGGTTGTAAGTTTGGACTAGATACCAAAGAATTCCATATCATGCTATGAAATTCGAGGAGATCTAAACAATTTGCGTAGAACATTCTTTCAGTTTAATATTTATTATAATGGTAAGAAATATTTTTCAAACTACACAATTTTACTAATAAATAGTTAAAAGTACGTAATACTCCTTTATACCATTTATAGATAATTCGTATAAAGTTCCAATATTTAATGTTTAGTTTGAAGTTTTGTTTATATACTTCCAATTTTTATATATGGACTCGTACTTACTAACATATTTTTAATTATATATATTTCAATATTTGTACTCCGGAGGGCTGGTGATTTCAAATCTGTGCACAAATGATGTTTGAGGAATAATGTTTGATGCACAATACCCATTCCTTAGCATTTAGTAATAGATATTTTGTATGTAGATAACTAATGTCCGGATAGCAATGACAATTTGCCCAAACTGCTGCCTCTATTTTATTTATGACATTTCATACTGTACAATAATAATTACATCATGCTAATGTCGCAGGTATGCTTAAAACTTAAATTAGGTTTAGATTCATGCAGGCAATTTGAAAGAAAAATAAGTCTGCAAAAAAAATTTTTTTCTTTTAAGAAAGGGAATTTTGCTGTGATTAATATATCCTTAGAGCAGAATAAAAGTTACAGAATTAGCCAAGAATTTTGCTTACCTTCGTATACTTATCATGTGCTATCCCGTTCTGTTTTCTTCCTGTTCAAAAAAAGTGAATTGCAAATTTGCTTTAAAAACTGCTGAACTGAGTTATTTTTACAAGAAATATTATTATTCCTGACTTGTTTCACTGGGTTAGGTTATACTTTCCCTATTACTTACGTGTTTATTTTTATCGTGATATATTAAAAAAAGTGCAGTTAAAAAAATGTATAAACATAAAAGCGGTTGATTTCTGTATAGAATCCGTAATGGATATCATTTTAATATCTCAATGTCACATTAAAATATCCGTTTCCAATATATTTGAAATTATTTAAGGTGAAACTGTTATAACTGTTTACACTTACGGATGACCGCATTTGTATCATGCAACCAAATTTGCATGCAACCATCTGCATTTAAATTATTAAGGTTAAGTTTTCACGAATGCGCACACCTAAGGATATTGTGTGATGCAACAAAATCCGTATTAAATATCCCATGATGTCATCATGGACAACGATGATACAAAATCCTATCGTCTATATGTATCTTTTTTCCAGTAGATATATTTTCGTCTATATATATTCTTGTACCTTTTATCTTGTTGTTTTGTTTACTGCTCCCCATTGGAAATAAAAAAAAACATTTATCTTAGACTATTGTACATTTGCGTATGATCTCCGTTATCTTTCAATGTCAATGTGTGGGAAGAGTTTGCAAATTTGTAACCATATCTTATCATTTCTTTGATGCATCAGAGAAAGACTGACACTAAGTATATCATGGCTGGTTTGTATAAGTATAGCAATTTTTTGTATTCAATACGATGCAGAAAATCCGCTACACCTGCTTTATTATGACACAAACCTACAAGTTCATACATTCAAATGATATAATTGCAGTCGAAATTATTTTCAGATTAACTCCAATTATTATCACCACTTATTTTAAGATACAACAATACTCTGATCGTACACTTAAATGATATTAAGTAATTACTTTAACTTAACTATTCTAATTAGTTCAACACATCTGAATTTAATCAAATGACTTTTTTGTAACATACTGAGGAAATCACTTAAAATTCGTCTTATATTTTCTTTGCTTAAGAAAATTACATTTCTCAATGGGAAGAAAATAAATTCAACACTACAGAGATATGTCTATATTGTATTGATTTTACAACAATGACATTTTGAAAATTATTTTAGCTATTACTAATTAAACGTCACGGCATTTTGGCTTTTAACCAGCAAGACAGATGCAGTAGAGCATAAATTTTAAGACACTTATTAAATTTCTTTTGTTAAACGGAGACATGGGAATATAGTAATTACGATGTAGGCATTAATTGTAAAGCATCTCTCTTCCTGTGATGATTTATTCAGTCATCAGGATTCCGCATAAATACATATTGTTTTCCTTTATGTTAAAATATATCGCATCATGTCTCCCTATTCTAAAAAAAAGTAACTCCCGCTGCTGCTGTCAAAAGCTTGTCACGCCATCTCCTCCGAAACCGCTGGGGGTATGGGGTCGAGAGCAATACCAATGGATGCAAAAAAATGGGGGGACCAAAGTAACACATGTCTCATCTTCGTCGGACTTTGAGTTTTTTTTAAATTTTATGTTTTGTGGGAAAATATTGACTTTTCATCTTCAGATTACGATAACTCGCCAAAAAATGATCGTGGAATTTGGATCTTTTTACAGTCTAAGACTACAGACATTTCTCTTTCAAACTAGACCTCATTTGTTTAAAACTATTTTAAAACAGACTAATATTTTTATCATAAATTGAAACACAGTTTTTCAAGAAATATCGTCCCCTATGTGGATGTAATATCAATGCTCCTCGAGTTTTTATCTTACAAAGAAAATACAGTCGAACCTCCATATATCGAACTTCCCTATATCGAAATTTTCTATACATCGAACTCTTAGCAAATCTCCATGTTCATTACATAGAAAAATTCTTTCTATATATCGAAAAAATCTCTATATATCGAAATTTTTTTCAAGACAAATTGGGAGATTTTATTCCACTTTAGAATAAAATCTCCCAATTTTTGGCATTTGAAACTATACGTCGTGGACTTCAATTCGCAGAAAATGTCCCTGATAAAGTTTTTAGTGGACTGAATAAATACGAACATTTCTTTGAACTTTCCGCAAAACTAACTATTAAGCAAGATATTCGTAGTTTTTTTTTTAAAGAATGTAACTGTGATCATTGTAACCACTGTCTGCATTATTTTTTTTTAAACATATGTAGTAATCAATAAATCTTTTATATTAATTCATTTTTTAGTTATTAACTTTCATTTAATAGGATTCGCATATAAATTAGAAATGGAGTTTCGTATACAAAAATTAGCTTTAATTTTTTTAGGAGAATTATGATAAGACTAAGCTCAATTCTATATATCGAAATTTCTATATATCGAATTTTTTTCACGCAATTTGCTACTTCGATATATGGAGGTTCGACTGTATTTACATCATCGGGAAGCTGAAAGCTTTCTTATTCATATAAACCTCATTTCAAGTCTATATCTTCAATTTTCGAATTTTAATTGAATTTTAAAGCTGATAATTCAACAGTGAGGAAACGCCCTTCGCATTAAGGGTGACAACAGTAAATGGATGGAAGCTGTTACATTGCTCGTGAATCACCCCTATGTATCTTGCTATTAGCCATAACAGAGGAGCGAGCGTAGCGAGCCTAGGGCTGAAGCCCCTAGTTACTCAAAAAGAACAAAACTGTAGCTCCTGTGTTACTATTGTGGTGGTATATAATGACTGCTAAGCTTTACACGGAAAAAAATCTTAATAATCTTTCACAAACTATCGTTAAGCGTAATTTGAGCTTTATAAAGAAGACGTGAAATCGAGGACGTGAATTTATAAATCTGAGGATGTGACACTAAAGTAGTTTCGACGGGATTCAGGTATAAATACATGCTTAAATATTAAAAAAAAAACAGTATTATTACATGTGCTTATTTCAAATAGTTAAATATCGTTGACGAAATTTGAGAAAATGATATTTAATTGTTATAATTTATTTCCTCGTTTTCAAAAAAAAGGGAAAGAAATTTGTCATTTTCTAAGCGCAAAATATTGTTTAGCGTCATTTTAATAAGCGTTGTGTAGTAGTTTTAATGCCTTTTATGATTTTCAAGCTATTTTTAAGATATTTGCTTATTTATATATAATGCAACACTGCTCCTTTCTGTCGCACTGGAATATATGAGACATTCTTGTGATAATTATCTAAATAGATAAGTAATTACAACATAAAAAGAACTTCTTATATGCCATGTTTTTAAATTTTCTGTTGAATCATATAAACTTGACACTTCTATGTATTAATAAATACTTTTTAAAATTTTTTTGATGAATTATCTCATCAACTTGAAAGAAAATGAAGTTAATTGGAAGTTAACTTGCGTTTAACATTTCGTTCCCGTTCCGGTCGATAGATGGCTGCACCAGTCTACGAAACAAAATTAACTGAAAATAACTGAAAGTTAATTCAATTCTGCTTAAAGATGGCTAAAAGTATAAAAAAATGCATTGTCATCGTGTCCTGAGCTATTCTAAAAGTTTCAAATGTCTAGCTAGTCGGGAAGTTAGTTAAAAATCGATTGCAAGATTTGTACTAGACAAACACACAAACACACACACAAACAAACAAGAAAGCGAGTTAATAAAAACATGGAAATAAGAGCTCAGTCGTCATGATTGGATATTATAATATTAAAACATTATATACTCTCATCGCTTTTACTGGAATCTATCTCTTAATGGATGGTTTTGAAAGGTCATTAAAAATATGAATTAGGCAAAATATACTTCCAACAAAATTTTTTTCACAAGTATTTATAAGTAAAAGCACAGTGATGTTATATTATTAAAAAATTGTTGTTTAACAAACTTATTTTGCAAATTTATTACATGGTAACCTGCCTTCAGTTAGCTTCAATTGTCTTTAATTTTTTAATCAAATCTTGATATTTTTCTTTATGATAAATAATTGGGATTGGAAATATTCAAACGAATATAAAAATTCCACAAATCAGTTGACTACGTAGTTTCGATCTATTTTTTGGTTCCTCTATTTTTATACATATTGTACCGTAACTTGGCCAATAAATCACACTTTCACTTTAGGAAAGACATCAGGTAGCGTTTTCTTAACTTTATTTACGGCACAGAACACACACACACTATATACAACAGAATTATATACAAGAAGTAAAACACATCACCACACTCGAACTTCTCTCTCAAGCGTCCCCCCTCTCACAAGAGGGTAATGACCTTCTCCCCACCAATTCTTTTCTTCTTGACGCATGCGCTTAGAAACAGCTCGGGGGACTTAACTCGCACGCAGACTATTTGGGGGTGAGATATAGTACGGTACAACTCCTCTCCTCCCCGAGGACTTTTCGAGCAGGTTGTTCTGCAAGAAAAGGTAGGGAAAAACAAAACACAGCGAAAGAAAACAGTGCAGTGCCAAGGCTGAAAGTTACAGTGGCAATACATAAACTTAAAATACCTTAAATGCTATAAGTAATAGAAATCATACATAACACAAAATTCAACATATTCTAATAACAGGAAGAAATTATTATGGAATTAGTACAATAGTTTAATATTGTTTACAACAGAAACCTTCCTTTTCTACTATTTCTTTTCTTAGGAAAATAAAAACAAGCAAAACGAACAGTCTTTACAAAAATAAACTTCATAAAATAAACAAAATTAAACAGTGAGAAAGGATTTTTTTTTCGTTTAATCTGGCCATGGAACACGGCTAAGGCTATCAGCATTTTTGTGTAAAGTTCCTCGACGATGCACTACTTCATAATTGTATGGTTGAAGTCCTAATGCCCAACGCATTAATCTGGGGTTTGAGCTGGCATTTGTACTGAGCCACACTAATGGATTGTGGTCGGTTTGTATTTTGAATTTTTGTCCATCAAGATAACAATGCAGTTTCTTTACAGCCCAAACGATAGCGGCACATTCCTTCTCAGTGGTAGAATAACGTCTTTCCGTTTCAGAGAATTTCTTACTGAGAAACAGCACTGGATGTTCTTCTCCTTGGTCGTCCACCTGAGGAAGAACGATTCCCATTCCTAAATCGGAAGCATCGGTTTGAAGTAAAAATTCTCGACTAAAATCAGGTGCATATAAGACTGGTTGACAACTAAGAATCCTTTTTAATTTGTGAAAAGCAGACTCACACTCTGGCGACCAATTTATACACCCTCTTTTATTTTTTCCTTTCAAAGCTTCAGTTAAAGGTGCAGCAATTACCGAAAACATGGGAATATATCGGCGATAATAGCCGGCTAACCCAAGGAAAGCTCGTATTTCAGTTTTAGTAGATGGAGCTGGGAACTGTTTGATAGCCTGGACTTTTAACTCGGCAGGTCTTCTTTGGTTCTGTCCAATATAGTGTCCCAAATATTTGACATATTCTTGTGCAAACATACACTTTGAAGGTTTAATTGTTAGGTTTGATTTTGAAATTCTGTTTAGGACTTTATCTAAATGTTTAACGTGATCTTCCCAATCACTAGAAAAAATTGCTACATCATCTAAATATGGCACGGCGAATTCTTCACACCCTTGCAATAATTCAGCCATCATTTTGCTAAAAAAGTACGGGGCATTCTTTAGCCCGAATGGCATTCGTAAAGGACGATAACTTCCAAAACTGGTAACAAATGCCGCCAATTTTTGCGATCTTTGACTGAGAGGTATCTGCCAGTACCCCTTGGCAAGGTCTAGGACAGTAATGAATTTCGCCGAAGAAACAAGTTCTACTCTTTCTTCGATGTTTGGGAGAGGAAAATATTCAGTCTTTGTGACTTCATTTAGCCTGCGATAGTCAATGCATGGTCTTGGATCTCTGCCTGGAACCTCTACAAGGATCATGGGAGATGTGTAATCAGATACTCCAACCTCAATGACTTTATATTGCAACATCTTTTCAATTTCGCATCTCAAAATTTCAGTCTGTCTGGGAGACATTCGATATGGTTTTGCTCTTACCGATTTATCATCTATTAATTCTATGTCATGTTCAACCAGATGTGTCATACCAGGTTTATTAGAAAAGGCTTTAGAATATTTTAATAAAAGATCCTGCAACTGCTGAATTTGACAGGATTCCAATCTTTACTCCAACTGACTCTCTTGGACAATTTCAGCAAAATTAAAAATATTGGGATTTGACTCCATGCTTGGGAAATCAATGTAAAGCTCTGGTTGTTCAACAGCTTCGCTACAATCTAGAAAATTAATCAATTCTGGTCTCGAATGGTAGTGTTTCAAAAGGTTTACATGATAAATTTGGGACGTTTCTTTCTTATTCGGCGTGCTGACGATGTAGTTAGTATCCGAAATCTTACTCAGAATTGTTCCTGGTCCGGTCCACTGGACTGCCAGCTTATTTGTTTTATTTGTAGCCAAAATGAGAACTAAATCTCCTTCTTTAAACTCTCTTTTCACAGCGTTCTTATCATACCACGTCTTCCGTTTACTTTGAACCTCTTCCATTTTTTCAACCGCAAGCTCTTGACATCTCTTAAGTCTATTTAGCAATTCAAAAACGTATTCGACAACTGTATTCTCAACTTCAGGCGGATGCAACCAACTCTCATACAATAATGTCAGGGAAGTTCTCAAACTCTTGCCATGCACTAACTCCGCTGGTGTAAACCCTGTGCTTTCATGAGTTACAGTTCGTAATGCAAAGAGAGCTGAGTGAATATGTTGTTCCCAATCTGGTGAGGCTTCTAAGCAAAGAACTCGTAAAATTCGCTTTATCGTACGATGGAAACGTTCTATGGTATTACTCTGAGGATGATAAACAGAGCTATGAGCAATCTTGATTCCAAATCGTGTCAAAAATTCCGTTGTAAGAGCACTCATGAAGGATGTTCCTTGGTCACATTGAATTTCCTTTGGAAACCCCATTCGGCTGAAAATTTGCAGTAAAGCATCTACAACAGATACTGAACTAATATCTGTGACAGCGACCGCATCCGGATATTTCGATGATAAACACATTGCAGTGATTATATATTTCTTCCCAGTAGGTGTAACAGGTAATGGTCCACACGCATCTACATTTATTTTAGAAAAAACTTCTTGAATAACAGGAACAATTTTCATTGGAGCTTTCTTTTTGTCATTTGGTTTTCTTGCTCTCTGACAAGCATCACAACTGCGTACATAATTTTCCACCTCTTGGAAACACTTTGGCCAGAAAAAATGTCTTGCCAAAATATCCTTGGTCTTTGTCACGCCGAGATGTGCTGAAGTACCTTCGTGGCATAGAGCTTTTAAACGCTCTCGATATTCTACAGGAATAATTAGTAATAGCCTTTGTTTTCCGGTTTTATCAAATTTTCTTTTCAACAGCAAGTTACCTTTCACGATATAAATTTCTTTGGACGTATCTGCAGATGAGGTTTCACCTGCCTTTTCAAACAATGGCTGCAAATCCTTGCATTGCTTCTGTGCAATAGCAAAAGTCTCCTTATCTACTTTCATAAGTGAGAGGGAGGGGTCATCCTCTTTTATACACGGAAGAAATGATTGATTCTTGTCCAACTCACTATCTTCCTGATGGACTGTTGCACTTTCTAATTCAGTTGTCGCTTCTTCTTTTTCTTCAAGCTCTCTTTGAAGCTGTTTTTGCCTTCTTGTCTGCATTGCATTCAACTGGCATGGGAGAACATTTTGTTCCTTCATGTCATTTAGCAAAGAAGCAGTTCTGTTTCCTAACAAATATCTGCCTTGATCTAATTCATCCCTAATTACTACTGCCATCGTGATAACAATTCCAAAGTCACCAACCAGTTTCACTTCAGCTAAGGGTAAACAGGTGGGAGCAAGATCCAAAGGTTGTTGTAACCATACATGTTCTCCAGTAAACATATTTGGAGTGATGTATTTTTGGCATACAATGTCTATACTTGCTCCAGAATCCCGTAAAATAGGCATGTCAAATCCATTTACTTGCCCCATCGTGGTATAGGGTAGCAAAAACTCGTCTTCGCCTCCTCCGATTCGATTTACGCTTGCAGCTGATTCCGGGATTTTCTTCAGTTTAGGGCACTGAGGTCTGATGTGCTGATAAGAGCCACATTCATAACATTGTGGTCGTCTTCTTTTTTCAAAAATTTCATCTCTTTTTGGCCATCTGGGTTGCTCTATCCTCTGTTGGCCTTCAGCTCTAGCCTGAGTGTTATTCTCTAACTTGTCTCTAGAGTCAGAAGCAAATTTCTGTTTGGACTTCGGAGCAAATCTTTCTTCAGTTTTATTAAGATTGTTTTTCTTTCTAACATTCCCTCTGACATTTTCATAAGCATCAAGTTTTGATGCCAAATCACTCGGAGAAATCATTTCCATCCATTCGTCAATAAAGTGATCACGAATTTCGACGGGAACACGGCGTTTTAATTGATCAGTTACCATTAATTTAAGCAACTGTTCAAAAGTTTAGATTCCTAAACCCTTCACCCACTCTCTGCAATAATTTTCCAGTTCATACACATAGTCTCCCCATGTTGACTCGGCACCTCTCTGATGCTTAACAAATTTCTGGCGAAATTTTTCAGGACTAAGTTTGAACCTCTTCAGGAGCAAATTCTTGACATGCTCGTACTTTTTAGCGTCTTCTGCAGGTTCACGAGCTATCAACTCTGTTACATCATAGGGAAGCAATCCTAGAAGATGGGACACCCAATCTACAGACTCAATCTGTGCCCATTCAGCTTGTCTCTCAAAAAGTTGGAGGTACAAGCTAATATCGCTTTCTTTTTCATCAAACCTTTGAATCAATTGCCGGAGGTCAACTTTCGAACGGGAGGATTCACTACTAACTGGTCTTGCAACAGTTCCAAGTCTTAATATTTCCAATTCAAATTCATGTTCTTTTCTCCTTTTCTGCTCCTCAAATCCTCGTTCTTCTCTCTTTTTCTTCTCCTCAAATTCTCGTTCTTCTCTCTTTTTCTTCTCCTCAAATTCTCGCTCTTCTCTCCTTTTTTTCTCTTCTTCTCGTTCTTTCCTGCTGTCTATGATTACAGTAAGTTGTTCCATGACAAAATCTTCTTCATAATTTTTGCTCTCTATAATCAGGTTCTTGATGTCGGCTATTTTAAATTCAGCCCTTACTTCTAAACCTAATTCTTCAGCTAAAAGTTTTAGATCTTCTTTCTTTCCTCGACCAATAAAAGCCATATTTGTAGGCAAATAGCTTCGTAGACTCAAAAAATTTAGGACTATTCAAACAGAAATCGAAATTACTGGCTCAAATAAAAAATGGCTAACTATAACTTTTGTCACTATCCCAAGTAGAACAACAGTAAATAGATTTACTTAAACTTAAAATAATTAAGTAAAGCTTTTTTTTTTTATTATTAAAACGATATAAAATCTCAATTTAAGTAACTGACTTTACTTCTGTTTCAGAAACGTAACTAAAATGATTACTTTGGATTTCCTTGAAATCAATTATTCATACGTAACATAATATATTTTACACATGCAACACTCAATGCCACTTTCAAAATAATTAACACAATTAAATACACTTATTTAAAATATCTAAAATATTTCTATCTAAGCAATGATGCTCCACCTGTTAGCATGATATACATACAATTAAGACAAATTAATTCCGTTTACGACAATTCTTAGATTTTAAAAACTGTGCACTTCAGAACGCAAATATATATATATACACAAGAAATAATAATAGTTGGCATTGATGCCCCACGACACTTTAAAAAAAATCATACAAAATTAGCTTTGTGATGACTAACTTAGTTTCTTAATTTTTGCAATGATGCAATAACTCAATAACATTGATACCCAATAAAACAAAACAAAAAAAAAAATATATATATATTCTTTCAATAGAACAATGATGTTCGCATTAATACACCATGGCAATGATGCCAAGAATATAAACAAAAGTTTCAAATGAGCAATGATGCTTAAACATTTAATTAATTCAATGGCAATGATGCCCAAGGAAAAATTCACTTAATATATATTTCTTTTCATCAGAACAATAAAAGCATTTTCACTTTTGCCACTGCAACAAACAGGAAACAAAAAATTGCTTGGCACTCACCGATCTTGCTTCTAAATCCAATCTCGACATTTCGAATGAAGGCAGGTATTCAACTCACATCTGCATCGTCGGTGGATTTTGTACCACCGCTATCCACCATTTAAAGCTGTACCGTAACTTGGCCAATAAATCACACTTTCACTTTAGGAAAGACATCAGGTAGCGTTTTATTAACTTTATTTACGGCACAGAACACACACACACTATATACAACAGAATTATATACAAGAAGTAAAACACATCACCACACTCGAACTTCTCTCTCAAGCGTCCCCCCTCTCACAAGAGGGTAATGACCTTCTCCCCACCAATTCTTTTCTTCTTGACGCATGCGCTTAGAAACAGCTCGGGGGACTTAACTCGCACGCAGACTTTTTGGGGGTGAGATATAGTACGGTACAATATGTTACATAACTAATATTGTTTCCTCTGAGGAAAGAAATATATTTGACAACATTCATGACCTTTTTGCTATTTATCCAACGTATACCCGCAATATTTAGGAAAAAAATGAAGATATTAATTTAGTGAAATAAATTAACAATTTAATAACTACGCTTAAACGACAATTAGTTCAAAGTATCAGTCTAGAATATGTAGCTCGATACATAGCTGAAATTGATTAATCATCAAGAACTTTTATAAGAGGTGCAACGAAGTTACTTTTATGCATGCATTCAGTATTTAAGGTAGCCATCCCCCCCCCTTTTTTTGCATTTAAAGTGACCTCATTTTAATAGATCAAAATGGTTATTTGGGATTCCCAGTAACCTCTGATACGGAAAGATTTGAAGTCTAAATCAGGAATCTGTTATTGACAGTAATATTTTGAACAGGGTTGTAATGCAAGAACTGAATCATACTGAACGTTATTTATAACAGTATAAAATTAACATGTACATAGTAATAATGATATATTTAACATACAAAAACTCTAAAAAATTATGCACTTGTTGTAATTGTCGAATTTTTAATTGTGTTAAAAATTGCTTTTAAAATTTTTAAACACGGTTCATACCTTTTCAGTTATGAGTATAAATATGAATTTGTGTAAGATAACTACACTTCTCTCACACGCTTTGGCTGTTTAACAGCCTGGTAGCAAGTAAACCTTCCTACATTGTCCACTAGACGAATCTTTCCTACCTCTTACTCCTCTTGTGAAAACATCTGATTATAATAAATAATAGTAAATAGATGTTTGGTAATAAAGCTAGATGAATGTGATGGATAATTTGAAAGATTCCAAGATAAATGTTAAGAATTAGGTACCCCTTGGCGTGGTTTGGTGAAGTTTTCAAAATTCTATAAAATCAAACTAAAGTTAGGCTCTTGTAAAGAATTAAAGAATTCTTCAGTTAGGATAATAACGAAGGATTACGTTCCTCAATAACGGTCCTTTGGTGAGAAAAAAAATGTCCGGTGTCGCGAGTTATAATTTTGGTAGTGCGCCAAACCCAGTAGCAGTAAACAGTTAAACAGAAATGTACCAATATGCGTCAAAAAAAAAAAGAAAAGAGATAAGCGACGATAAGTAATCCTACGTTAATAACCCGCGGTAGGTTCGATAGAAGAGGTTACCTGAAATATTTTTATATTTTTTTACAATAATTCTTCAAATATAATTCTTCAATAAGGCTATTGTAAAGAAGTGAGTACTATTTTTAACGTGGGCGATAAATGCGTCAATATGTAATATACTTTCACTGTTTTACCTGTATACGTTATCTCATACGTATAGCTGTGAACCTCATAAATGGATAACAGGTTAGTATTTAATAATTTTTCTTCAGCGACACAGCGCCAAGAGTTTATACCAAGATATATTGTTAGCCAAAAATTATTCTTCGACTCATGAGTTTTTATGATAATTTTTTTTTTAGTTTTATTGCTTGCATTACACTAACCTGTTCTTTAATTTCCCTTATGATAAAAGAATATCATTAAGGAGTTATTCTGAAATATTTATGCTAATTAAGTTGCTTGGCTGTTTTAATATGTATATACACGTAATTTTGTTGATCACTACGTTACCGTTATCGTTGTACTTTAGTGTAATTTTGGCTAATTTTGAAAATTTCGCCAATCCACGCCAAGTGGTACCCACTTCTTTATATTTACCGATTCAAATTATAATTTTAAGGACAATTATGGTTTTTCATTGTTATTTTTATTTTGCACATACATGTAATTAACTTGAGCTTGGTGTAAATTAAATTAGCACTACAAATATAGAAAAGTAATAACGTAGTTAATGACGAGTATTTTAACAAACAAAATTAGCTTTGTTTTTGTTTTACTTTTGCATTTGTGTGTATTCCAGTGAAAAATAAAGCATTACCTCATTACGTTAGCTCAGATTTCACAGAATACCATTCACGAGAGCTCTTTTGAAAGAAAATTCAGCTTCAAACTAATGGTATATTTAAATTAAAATAATTACAAATTTGATGAAATTTTAAAAATAGATGTAACTGACTTTTTTCTCACACAAACACGTTAATCGAATATCAAGTAAATTACATTAAAAATTACGAACTGTAGTTGCTCTTATTTTTCAGCAATAGACGAATAATTGAAGAAGACGTTTTTGAGTACGAAAGACCCTGTTTTCTTATATAATTAAATATGTTATTTACTCTGCCAGAGAAATTGAATTTTCAGTGCAATATTCTTGTAATAACATTGCACAGTATCATAAATTCATTAATTTGAAAGAAAAGTCCAAACGTAGATACTAATAAGTCTTTCCTCACTGGTATTCCTTTTCCAATTAATTAAGTGTGTAAATATTTTATGTAACTTTATTTTACGAGGAAGATGTAGAATGCGTTTGATCATTTAAACATGCATTAATGCAGAAATTATTTTAAAGGCTTAATTGTCTGCTAATCTTTTAAGTAACTGAAATTTCAATTTGTTTATTTGCTAAGAAGTGATATAAGGTTATTTGATGGTTCAATGCTGGATACTGACTAAAGACATTTCTGTTGGCGATGAGTTCGTGGACAGTTAATTGAAATAAAATATTAGAAATTAACAGTAACAAGTAGTATTTATTAGAACCTATTAGAACATCGGAACGACCGAGACGAACATGGGAGCGAAGAATACGTATCCCGACCCACTATTGAACAGAGCAGAAAAATGCTGACTGCGAAATGGTGCCAATTTGGTGAGCGTGATATGTATATATATATATATATATATATATATATATATATATATATATATATATATATATATATATATATATATATATATATATACATATCTGTATATATATATATATATATATATGTATAAAAGTAGATGAAATAAAACTGCATATCTTTACGATGTTGATTCAAAGCAAATTGTTCTAATGAAATAGAATGATAAATTTTCTATTTATGCTTTGAATACTGTGTTCGGATTCCTGCAGATAGTTATTATAAGTTTGAAAGTAAAATCCAGACTTTTTTTCAAGTAAATTTACCATCCAGTTATTTTTCCCAAATATTTTTAAATTAAAATTCTTTGTTTAATTGGAATCATATTATTTTTGATATAATGCCAATTTTGGTAAGACATTTAAATATAGATTTCCTTTCTTCAGAATTCAACATGGATTGAAAATTAGCGATAAAAAAAATTGATCATTTTCGTAGATTAAAGAGCTTTTAGGGCCTCCAAACAGCGAGCCCCAGTACGAGATGTTTTATGTAAAAGGCACCTAAGATGTCATTTTCAGATATACCCTTTGTTGTGGTGCTCCTGACTTTTCCCCGGCACGTGGTAGGAGCATACATGAAACATTTTTTCCCTTTTTTTTTGTCTGTTTCATTCGTTACAGCTCTCTGTCAGTGCCTTCTTATCCCTTTCGTTACAAACAAGCTAGCGGTGTTTTCGATTATGCCCCGAGGCATGTTCCACGAGCGATCATGAAATGACTCCGTAACAAAGACTTAATCATCTTCTTTCCCAGCTGCGAGCGTGTTATAAAAAATTCCATCCCTTCTGTGTGATTCAATAATGGAATACGGACCAGACTCACGACAGTAGATACGGGGATAAAATTTTGCACGGGCGTGCTTAATCTACCGCAGATCTGGAGCTGATCGAGCAAAGGAAACGGTTACTTACTGCGAGATTTCTCCATGATGGGTAGCCGAAATTTGAAGTTTTCGTCGAGTTTCATTCTCCCCCGGGGGGGACAGTTTTAGGGATCGGAAGTCGGTGCATATAGGGGGTCTATAATGCTTTCGTTAAAAAAAATGAAAAAAAAAATGCTTGGCTTTCATTTTTCATGAATTTAATTATGAATTTGTCGATAACATAGTGCTGACACGGCGTTGAAACTAAAAAAAAAAAACTATCCAAGTAGATGCACATTTAATACACACTTCTCTTAAAATGGTCTTAATTCTTTTGTGAAATCTGCAAATGAGCAAATTCACAAGCCAAATCGGTTGGGTCCAATTTTGTTCTTTTTGAAAATTTAGTGTCAAAGAACTTGATTGACTCCTAACTTTTTACATACGTAATAAATTTCTTAAATAATAAGGATTAACACCAGTCAATGACAAAATATTTTTTGGCCATTGAATAATAAGTAACTTTTTTTAGAAGCTAATCAAGTAAAGTACATAATCTGATGTAAATCGCTGCAATAATGCAATTCAAACGCTGCAGCAAGCACTCGATGATAACGGTAAATCGTTTAGTGTTGTTTCATCACAAAAGAGTAAAATAAATGAGTCGGTTAGAGTCTAACTGTTGTAGAACTATGTACTTGTCAACAGTTAACAATTATTTCATTATTTTTTTCTGTAGTAAAAAAACAATTTGAAGACTGAATTGGATATCATTACTTTTTTCAAACTAATGGTATATTTATATTAAAAAATTGCAAATTTGATGAAATTTTAAAAATAGGTGTAACTGACTTTTTTTGCACACAAACACGTTAATCGAATTTCAAGTAAAGTACATTAAAAATTACGAACTGCAGTTGCTCTTATTTTTCGACACTTGACGAATAATTGAAGAAGACATTTTTGAGTCCGAGAGACACTGTTTCCTTTATATAATTAAATATGTTATTTACTCTGCCAGATAAATCGAATTTTCAGTACAATATTCTTGTGATAACATTTTACAGTATCATAAATTCATTAATGTGAAAGAAAAGTCCAAGCGTAGATACTAATAAGAGTTTCCTCACTGATATTCCATTTCCAATTAATTAAGTGAGTAAATATTTTATGTAATTTTATTTTTCGAGGAAGATGTAGAATGCATTTGATCATTTACTTGCTAAATCTATGAAGTACCTTAGTAACTCAAAAATTTTAATAATAATTGTTGAGAAACAACGTTCATTTTCTCTTCTTACGGCATGCGTGCGCACACATGTTAATTACGACGTCATAATTTTTTCTACCTGTACGATCACGCTCTGTGAGCGAGAGTAGAAGGAGAAGAATAATGTTCTATGTAAAGATGCTTCTGTGTTATGTTCTGTGAAAATGTATCTTAGTCCTATTAAATGGTTTGCTACTATTCTGCTGCTATTATTTTTATTCTGTGTGTCTAAATCACCATAATAATAACGATTACTCCAAGGATATTCTATCATATAGATTTTGTGTTCGTCAGATAAAAGCTACATCTGCGATAATACATTCTACAATGTCTATTTGAATTCATATTTGCAGAGGTATATTTAAAAAGAATGTACATTATTTTATCACTTTTCTCCACTTTTTGTTTTATGAACCTAACCGATTTGACAAATATGAGGCTCATATAGCGAAAGGTGCAGGTGTAGGAGTTGTTCTCCCGTCGAAAATTTCCAAGGGATAAGGAATTTTCTGGAAAAATTTAAGTCAATACTAAATTAAATCTTTGTGTTTTTCCTTTACTACATATGTATATTAGTCTTTTTTCACATGAAAATAAACGAAAGCAGACATTTCATATTTAATTTTTTTGTTAATATAATTGCGGTAAATTTTAACCGTAGAGTTAATTCCTGTATTATTACTTTCTCAGTAAACGTATGAAAAACAACATTAAAATTAAATTTATGCGGCATTTTTCATTTAGAGAAATAATAGTTCGAAATGTTAAATGAACAGGCTTTTGCCATTAAAAAATAATCAATTCGGCTTCTGCGAAATGTTGGAAGATGTTTGGAATTTTCTTTGCTTCGTTTGTTACAAGCAGCTAAATTATCATTTAAAATGTATTTTGATTTTGAAAATCGGTTGAAAAATTGATTAAATAAGAATCAATATTTCTTAGGAATTTGTATATCATGCATCCATTTATAGCAGACACGCGCATTAAATTTTAATGAGTAGATATTTATTTCAATCAATTTGCATCTGCTGAAAGTAAATCTGTTTATGTTGCTAAAGAGCTGAAAGTCAACGTAATCCCTTTTTTAAAATCGTTTGTCTTTTAGTTAGCAACATAAAACAATGAATTTTAAAATACGCCAATTATCCGTTCTGTTTTCTGTCTCGTAATTTTTTTAAAGCTCAAGAGTAGCATTTATGCCGTTATTTCATTTTTAGAATTCTGTAAACATTTTAAATAATTAAGCACTGAATATCGCACTGGAGAAAAATGCTCACTTGCTCGCTGAAAGTGTTAAGAAAACAACAAATCAGAAAACAAACAAAAAAAAACAAACCAAAGATGGGAATAGCCTAATTTACTTACTAATTATACCTTTAAGGTTAGAAAGGGGGAAAAAAGCTCATAACAAAGCGGAAATTTCTTCCGGACTCTATTCAGCCTACATGGCTTTTAGGCACTATGTTTATTTTTCTGTCTATTTATTTTGTCAAAAACTGTGTAGCTATGAGTCATAATTCTTGTTTTTCTTTACTTTCATGTCACCCACATGGTATATTATAAGGTACTTAGCATCATGAGCTTTCATGAATTGGGCTTGGTTTCGAATTTAAACTACGGCTCGGACGTTCTCGTGCTGTTCCCTCATAGGGATAAATGTTGTTTCACCTATATGGCACCCCCATAATAAAGTAGCCAACTAGATTAGGCTTTTAAGTACAATAGTTAGGCCATCCGCACACGGGTCGTCTCGTACTCGGTTCGAACTCGAAGTGATTCCTCCCACCACTCAACTTCCTACGTAATTGAATGGGGCTGCACTAACGGGGCGATTGGCAATCGGATCGAAGTCGAAACGGTCTCGATTCGTACTCGTCTCGTTTCACTCGAACTGTTTGGAACGGGAAAAATTGATCATAACGCGAGGAATTTTCGATTATCAATGGAATTGTTCAACACGCTCCGTGACCACACGCTCCATGAATATTCTAGAAAAGATTGTACAGAAAAAAACGTGGAATGAAGTTGCACGAGAAGTCAACGTGACAGGTAATGTATTTAACTACAAACTTTATTAATGTTACATAGTTTAGTTAAAAAAATTATTAAATTATAGTATTTCTTTATTAATTACAAAAATTTATTACAATTATTCGTTAAAAAATCTTACTACAATTTCTATCAGAATATTCTAATCAGAAATCTATTCTGATTAAATACATGAAAAATAATAATAATCGAGAGCGAAATTCAATATATTTAATTTTTCAAATGAGTAAACATAAAAATTATGTTTTTATTTTTGATAAAAAAGTGTCAAAGCCTGGACTTTGTCGTGGTGATTGCTACCTGAGTCCCACCGTCTCACACAAACACAAGATCTTAGCACAAACTTTTGTATCTTAAAAATTATATGCATTTATAACTCCGATTGAAAACGAAATTTCAAATAATTTTATAATGAACAAAAAAAAAATTGTATTTTTATAACATTAAATTATACCGAACTGAAATTTTTTTGACATTCTTTTGACATTCTATAGAATGTTAAAAATTTTGCTTCACTTTCTTTTAGTTAATGGGGCATAACAAACAGCCGGTGGTGAAAATTCCGTTCCAAGTACGGATGTACATGTATTCTCCTCCGAAACCTCCTTTTTATCTTACTGTACCAATATAACATAAGAATGTTCTCCTCGTCACAGGAGCTGCTCAAGAAGTTTTGTACTTTGCACGTTGAAGGCATTCAACCTACCGAGAAAAAAATGGATTCGTCATCCCGCTTCGAATTCGAGGCAAAACCACTTCGAGTGCGATTCGACCCGTGTGCGAGTAGACTTCGCATAGTTCATACAAGACGCACATCTCGCTTCAAGTTCGAGCCGAGTACGAGACGACCCGTGTGCGGATGGCCTTACTCTTCTATTTGTCTATTTATTTCTTCAGAATTTTTTTTCTATTTACTTTGTTACTTGTCTGTCCTTTTCTCTTCCTGCCATTCACATTGTATAATTGTTAACGCCATGGACATTCCAGGATTTGACTTGGGTTAGAATCCCGAACTCTCATTCTCGTTTACTCTTCTATTTGTCTATTTATTTCATCAGAAATTTTTTTTCTCTTTCTTTTGTATCTTGTCCGTCTTTTTCTATTTCCTTTGTTTCTTGTCTGTCCTTTTCTCTTCCTGCCATCCCCATTGTATAGTTATTAGCGCCATGGACATTCCAGGATTTGACTTGAGTTCGAATCCCGAACTTTCGTTCTCGTTTACTCTTATATTTGTCTATTTATTTCTTCAGAATTTTTTTCTATTTCTTTTGTTTCTTGTCCGTCTTTTTCCCTTCGTGCCATCGATATCGTATAGTTGTTAGCTCCATTCGACCTGGATTTGACTTGGGTTCGAATCCCGACTAAGGTTTGGACGTTGTCGTGCTACCTCCTCATAAGGAGCAATCTTGATTCGTCTATACAGTGCTCCCCTAATAAAGTAGTCAACAAAAGTAAGCGGTGTGAATGGCTGTATTTCGAGAACACACATCGAAAACTGGTTTTAATGTAGGCTTACGTTCCTCCATATAGGTCCTCCGGAAGGCAAAATTTCAGATGCCCTGCGTCGCGAGTTATAATTTTGGCAGTGCGCCAAACCCAGTCTGTATCTCTTGGGCAAGCAGTAAGCAGTTAAATAGAAAAGTACCAAAATGTGTCAAAATTTTGACGTACATATATATATATATATACACATACGTACATATATATAGATACATATATACGTCACGCATACATACATATATACATGCAACAGATGTAAGCAACAATAAGTAATCCTACGTTAATAACCCGCAGTAGTTTCGTTAAAAGAGACTACCTGAAATTGTTTTCATTACACTCGGTTGATGAATTTCCCATTCAGAGTTTTATGCTATTCAATAGGAACATCTTAAATTTTAAGGTCCTTCTTGCTTTGAGTTTGGTTTGTTTCTTAGCTTCTGAAATGCAGAGAAATCCGTTTCTGGTATCGAATGCAGTTTTAATTACATTTTAAATGTGGTCCCATAAGTATTATTTTTTCTAAGAAAAATTAGTGGCATAAATATAACTACGGAAGATAAATACTAGCTGTCGTAGCTACAATGGATACCTAACAATAGATCACATAAATGCCCAAATTCTAACTTCGAATAAGTTAATTGCATTTAATACAGCTCAATAATTCATGCCTAGTACTCACACGTCGAAAATAACTCACTCTATCCCTTCAATTTGAAATAATTCTAATAAAACTTGACTAAACTGTGAGCTTCTTTGAATGTAGAACATTTCTATCATATCTACATCGCACCCTCATCCAGCTTTATTGTTGTGTGGTCTTCTGATAGCATCATCTTCCCGATAATTGAATTTTGGTTCCCTTCAATTCATATGCTTTTGGTTGAATGCTGGGTGCAGATAGTTACTTAAAATAATTAGTTGGCAAGGGAACTGAAGAAAAATGGGTTAGAAACTTAAAATAATTATATAATATCTAATATATTATATATGAAACATTTTTCAGGAAGGTATTTTGTGCTTGCAATGAATTTCTTATAGGTTCAATGCATCAAACCAATCTAATATATACCACCGTCTAAATATTATAAAGACACGAATAAGAAGTTTAGAGATTACTTTACTTTATGAAAGTTGTAGCGGATCAAAATACCCCCAGGACTCAGTGAATAGAAAAGTTTATTTAAATCAGTTTTGTCTCACGTAGAAACACTTAGGCCCTAGATCAGATGTCTCTACGCATATTACGCTGCTAACTTTAAATTATACTCTATTGTATTTTGCTCATTTGTCTTCTGAAAGAGTTATGAAGTCAAACTTGAATTCAAATAATTAATTATGCTTTTTAGTTATAAAAAGTATTTTGAATGTAGATTTTTAACTGTAATTATTTGTGTGAAAATTTAATACCCATAACGATTCAAAAGAGAATGACCATTCGGAATGCAAAGAACATGTGACATGGCACAATATCGCATGGGAATAGTTCTACAAACATTTTAAAAAGATACGTATGATCTAGTTTAAGTATTAAGATAGTAGTTTTGTTTCTATTTACTCCTTTTTCTTCTTTAAATCTCTCCAATTTTAATTATAATTTTCAACCATTTTTTACCATCAGTTAAAAGCTTTTTAAGGTTTTTAGTCTTTAAATTCTTATATTGATATTTTTAAAATTTTCTTCTAAAAGTAAAACCAACATTAAAGTAATTTAAAGTTTTTTCAACATGGCTAATACACATTTAAACCAAGATTTTGCATGTGAATGCAGATGTCTGAAAGCAAAGCACGTGTTCTCTATTTTTTTTTATTTGGGAGTCTGAGAACATCTTTATACACAAGTAGAATTAACAAACTTTCAAAATGCAAGATAGTATGTGATCGGAATTTAAATTAGAACAGAAAGGAATGCTATAAAATAAGCATTTTTTTCATACCTGTTTAAAAAAAGTTTATTAAATCAGAACTAAGAAAAAGCATTTTCTCTAATCTACCCTAAAAAAAGACAGCGCGAAATCCGAAATTAAACAACAAAGTTTTCTTGCGCTAAGTCCTTGAAAAAGTTTTTGCAGATAATTCTTTGAGCGAAGTGCTTTTTAAAAATTTTCGAAACTCCCGAAATTTCTTCTGAAAATGGAGCTGCATTATTTTTTTTACTTAATCGTCTTCTTGAACAATTAATTTTCAAACAATTATTATCCCTGAAGAAAAAGTTTGAAATTTACTACCAGAACTATCAATCATCTGTCTCTTTTATAACCGGATTTTTTAAAAATTGTTTCTGATCATTCTTCGCTTTAGAAACTGTATGCATATTTATCCTTTCTGTTATAAGATTACTCTCTGTCAAGTGAAAGATTTTTTTAAAAACTTTAATGGCATTATATTTCACATAATATATAATGTATTTTTAATTAGAACACTGTAAATATTATATCTTGCATATTTTTTAATGGTGGTAGGTACTTGCCATATTGTATCATATAACTCCCACGTAAAAGAAATTAAGGAAATCAAATATTGAATTTCGGGAAGCAGTCTGAAATTCCACAAAATTTATAACAAATTGAATAGGATGGAATTCTATAGATTTCTGATTATAGCTTTATATTTGTGAAAGCAGGGATATTTCTTTTTATATGTTGCATTTCTTCAGAGAAAGTAATATTAAATTAAATTAAATACATAATTTAGAAAATTCCTCGAATAAAATAAAAAAAACTTCCAATTCCACGTGAAAATACAGACACCGTAAGTATATTCATTTTATAATGAACTCCGACAACTCAATTCGCGCTTTTGTAGATGATATCTACGATGAGCTGAATGGATGTTTTACCAAATTTTTTAATTTACAACGTACGTAATTTTGAGATGAATAATTTAGAGCCGCGACATTGCTGAGGGAGGAAAAATAACGTAATTTTGATTGTTCCAGCAATCTAATAGAGAAACAAGCGGGAACGCTTTGTGTAGGCGAGTAGTCATGTAATTAGAGTGGAAGTGAGGAGCAAAAAACGGGTGGTTATTGATTTTATTTGGAGTTTGACAATAAATACCTTTTGTATGAATTTAATTTAATGTTACTAGAGTAACGCTAATAAGTGTATAGTGGGATCTTTTGCATACATCTTAACAATCTTACTGTTGTATATTACTAAAAATATTGTTTGAAAATAATAAAGAAAAGCAGAAAATGCATAACAAGTTTTGTGTAACTTTTTAAAACTTCTTAAGATTCTAAGTGTAATTTTTAGTATCTGATTGGCCCGAAGAAAATATCGAGGACAACAATTTAATATATCGTTCGCCAAACTAACAAACCACTTAACTCCAAAATATACGATTTGGGTATTTTCATGCTGTTACATTGGTTTTATTAAAACTAATGTAATAGCATGAGTTATATTTACACTATTAATTTGGTATGAAAATCTCAAAATCGTATTTTTTGGAGTTGAGTGGTTTATTATTTAGGCCAACAAACTAAAACTGCATACAAATACTAGTATATGTACGTATATAATATATGTATGTATGTATGTATGTATGTATGTATGTATGTATGTATGTATGTATATGTACAGGTGGTTATCAAAATAATGGAAACACCTATCAATATTACTGGTGTATATAAAAAATACACTCATGGACAAAAAAATTAGCGCACCAAGAAATAATTGCGGGATCGTAACGAAACTTGTAATGAAGGTACATCTAGGGGAGATATGCAAATGATTAGAAATGCAGCGTGATTGCGCATTACGTATAGCCGGTAGAGGGCGTTGAACATCGTACTCTGTGGAGTATAAAACAGGTAACCAAAGCTTGTTTGAGTGTGCTGAATCATTTACAAAGGAAGAGCTGAGATAGACATGCCATTACGCCGTGTTCGAAGACAATATAAGCAGTTGTCGCAGTTTGAGAGGGGGAGAATCGTCGGGATGATGGAAGCTGGGTGGTCAGCTAGGCGAGTAGCTCGTCAATTAGGCCGCTCTGATTGTGTTGTGAGGTGGTGTTGGGACCAGTGGACCCGAGAGATGTCATGTACACGAAGACCAGGCTCAGGACGCCCTCGAAAGACCAGTCGTCGAGAAGACCGCCACATCGTAAGAAATGCACGCGGACAGCCAACTGCTTCATCGGCCGCCATCCAGGCACAGGTAGCACCTTCACTAGGGGCCTCTGTGTCTTCTCGAACCATACGAAGGCGCCTGGCTGAAGGACAGTTGGTATCGCGGTGCCCATTACGTGTGCTGCCCTTGACGCCCACCCATCGACGCCTCCGTTTGGAGTTTTGCCGTGCACGAGGAAACTGGACTGCAGCGGAATGGAACCAGGTCGTCTTTAGCGACGAATCCAGATTCGATCTCGGCAGTGATGACAATCGTGTTCGTGTGTAGAGAGCCCGCGGTGAACGCTTCAATCCTGCCTTTGCTGTACAGCGACACATCGCTCCCACAGCTGGTGTGATGGTATGGGGTGCCATTTCCTACAATACACGGTCACCCCTAGTATTGTTCCGTGGCACCATGACAGCCCAGCGGTATGTTCATGAAATCCTGCAACCACATGTGTTGCCACTCATGCAACGGCTCCCAGGAGCCATTTTTCAACAAGACAATGCTCGGCCTCATACGGCAAGGGTGTCACAAGACTGTCTCCGCACTGTTACTACCCTTCCTTGGCCTGCCCGATCCCCAGATTTGTCTCCAATCGAGCATATCTGGGATCATTTGGGACGACGAGTTGGGCATCCCATGAGTTTGAACGAACTAGAGGCAAGGTTACAGCAAATATGGAACGAAATGTCTCAAGACATCATACAGAACTTGTATGACTCACTGCCCGATCGTATCGCATCGTGCATTCGCGCTAGAGGGGGTCCAACGGAGTATTAACTCCTCCGTTCTTTTGCCTTTTTCTCTGAAATAAATTAGCCTTTTTCTTTGATTTTCTTATCATTTACTTATATCAAAGTAGTCATTACGTATGTAAAATTTCGTTTCATTTTGACGACTCCTTCTTGGTGCGCTAATTTTTTTGTCCATGAGTGTATATACAAAATATAAACAAAATAACTAATCTATACAAATTTTATATATAAAAATTATGCATGAAAAATTTATAATAACAAATTTTTAAGACGCAAATTGTAATTTGTATACTTTAAAGTAGGATTACGTTCCTCAATAACGGTCCTCCGGGAAGAAAAAGTGTCCGTTCTGCGTCGTGAGTTATAATTTTGGCAGAGCGCCAAACCCAGTAGCAGAAACAGTTAAACGGAAAAGTACCAAAATGCGTTAAAAAAAGAGATTAGTAACGATAATTAATCCTACGTCAATAACCCGCGGTAGTTTCGGTAGAAGAGACTAAATAATTTTTTTATTTTGATGAATGGAAATAAGTTTTTAATCTATGAAAATATTTGATCGATTCAATCCGAGATTTATGTCAAATAATTATCTATTCAGCTTGAAGTTTGAACTTTTATTATCAAAGAGATGATGTCCAGAGCTGAAATTGAAACGGATAGGAACATTTGCCCTATAGCGTTGTCCATCACACACACACACAAAAAAAATCTACGAATTCGGTCCAAAGAAAATTATAACTGAAGGAAATTAAGCAAAAAAGGAGACATAAAATAAATACAGAAAAAACAGACATAGTGGCTGAAAAAATGTGTATATGGAATTTTTAAAAAGCTTAAATGTGTACATGCTTAACATTGTTATTTCGTTTTTTCCATTAGAAGATAATCCGATCAAATATCGTTGAAAGTCCCCAGAATATTTTTTTATGTTTCGTACAATGCCTTCACGTTATTTGACAACAAAATGACGAAAAAAATAATATTAAATCATAGTATGTGAAAAAAAAATGAAAGAAAATTTGTAGTCTTAATGAATATTTTTTATTTATACTTTGCGTAGAAAAGAATATTTTGAAAATAATTTGAAAAGAAAAAACTTTATTTAATTTTTGTTTTTATGAATTGGAAACCTCCCAAATATTTAAAGAAAAGATTTATGTATTAATCAGGAAGAATGTGCTCATGTTTCTTCCTACAGTGTAGTTACTTTACATCTTTAGCTAAAAAAATTCCTATTAAAAAGCTATTGTGGTTGGTGGAAATCAGTTTTTCATTCTCATGTCAACTTTCCGTGAAATTAGTCCTAGAACTCAACCACCCGCGAAATTTTCTTGCATTTTATGAATAACTTATCCCGAATCAAGAGGAATATGCTTCAAGAGTAATAAATTTGCCCTAATATTAAATACACTAAAGTGCCAGAGAAACTGCGATACGTTACATACGTCATTGGGTATTGACTATTATAGCTGATATCGTTCAGTGAACGTAGTCCAGTTCTCACGCTGTTGTTAGTAGAGGCCTCAGCATTGAATGGCGATGTTATTTCCGTCAATATTGCACTCCTTTCGATTCATATGAGGTACCGGTCATAGTTCTTCAGAGTCTTTCGATGGCCACACTGTTGAAGTAGGATTGATGTTTTACCGGAATTCATCTAAGAGCACCATCCATCATAACTCGTTGAAATTCACATTGTGGTGTCATGGCCCACAACTAATCTTCATTATTCGAGGGAAGTTGTTTTAGGACTCGTAAAGTTGGACGAGGGTAAGCCCTTCTTTTATACCTGATGTACCAAGACGTGATGCAGTTGCGGCCTTCCTCTGTCGACGGGATACGATTGCCTCGCCACCCATATGCACCGTGTAGGCATCTCAACCGTGCCTTTTTGCCCACCGTGCATTCTGGAGAAGTAATGGAAAGGGACCACTGCTCCGATGTAGGGCTCTCCGCGGATCTACAGAGGTGTTGAGATATTGGGAAGCAAGAACGCTCCTAGGGCAATGACTTCGGTCTTCTATTTGTATTTCATCGTTCCTTTGTAATCTCCTTTGCCTTGCCATTGGAGATAAAAAATGTTTTACAGAGAGAACGAAACCGTTCATTAGAGTTAAGCTCTTTTTATTAATTTCGTTGCTTAGAATTATATAAAAGTTATATATAACACAATTTCGTACAGAATCCAGTCTGCCCCACAAGACAATCAACACAAGGAAATTTGACGCAGAATAACCGGTCTGTATATCCTTTCTCTAGCGATGGCCTCCTGCGCACTATGTCCAAGCAGCAATACCTCTGTCCGTCTCTCGTCGCTCCAAAACCTCTGCTTCTCGCCAGGATCTACTCTACCTTTTTAAATACATTTCGAATCTTCTCGAAACATATAGATTCATTTTCAGTAACTTCAGGAGGTTCAAAAAGAGATATTCCCACGGTGTTTAATGATATCTATGCCCTCAATGATCATGCAGTCCGGGAAAGCGTTCGTTCTAAAGAAAACCGTCCTTATTGATGAAAAAATAACGTTAACCACATTTACCTGCCGCTTCCGAGAATCAGCCAAGTGGATCAAGAGGAGATTATAGCCCCGTTGCTACAACCTATATCATAATCACCTGCCATTTTCAATCATCAGTCAGCTTTTTAAACATCTACAAATGCCAATTTACGAGAAAGTATTGCTATATGTTCCAAAAGAAATTGTCTATACGAGTCTTCTGGCACATCAGCGTATACAAAACAGAACTATGAATCGACTTTTTAAAAGTATTATCACATTTTTTTTTCCTGTTTCTTAATATTTCTTTCGCATGATATTCAGGGAAAGAACTATAGAGATTACATTCAGTGACAGTGATTTTCATCCCTTTTCTGCAAATTTTGGCTCGAAATGTTATTTGCATGTTGTTTGAAAACGTTACATGGTTATAAACAGACAAGATGTCTAAATATGAAACTCTGAAATGTGTATTCAAGTTAACTATTCTAGAGGGATAAGTTGAAATGTGCGTTAATATCTGCTAAATGGGCACAACACATGGGAAATAAGGTATAGCTTTACATTTTAAGTTAAATATTCCCATGTATTGTTTTTCTCAATATTGAATATCTAGATTCTAAAATAAAATATTGTAGGAATAAAACTTTTTGATTAAAACATATTTCTTGTTTCGCTCGATTTAAGTTGTTAAATGAGAAAAAATTTATTATTTACAAAATGTATTTGCCTGAAATTTAAAGATGACTAAACATCGAGCGCATTTGAAGAAAAAACTTACGCATTAATCAAAATATCTATATTAGTTCACTGTATATGTGTTCTCTTGATATGTTCATAACATAAAAAGAGATTTTGCTTTAGAAATTTGTATCGAGCCCTTTCTACTGTTAATTTTAGTGAAATATTAATTTCTTTTTGTATTACAGGAATTTCCCCGTATCTGCATTTTCTTAAATGTATCTGCTTTAATAAAATATGTACTCTCTGCTCTAGATTATACATTTATATTTACTTTACGTCATACATAACTCGACGTAATTTGGGAAGCGTGACACCAAATGTGGAAACCTAGAATTTTGTAGCATCTAAAACCTTTTTTCCTTTATATGGCCAAATTTCAGACTTAGTTTTCAATAGTAAATCCCAGAAAACACGAGAATCACGTATAACGTAATCAAGGGTTTTGTATTTTCAATTCTGTGAAGCAAGTTCTGTACCAAAGCAATCAAATGGAAACATGAGTTACTTCGCTTATTTTCTAGTTTTAGTTAAATTCAACTGAATAAATATAGTCTATCTTTTGATTGCTGCTACTTATGATCTTTTAGTGGACTACTAAGCCTTAAAAACTGTAGAGCACTAAAACTAACAGTACTAACGCTAACTAATAGCCCGCAGCATGTCTGACTCACGTATAGTATACATATGAGCAGTGCTCCAAAAACAACCAACATAAAAGACTTAAAATTTTATTTTGCGTTACAAAAGAAATATCAAGTCCCCACGAGTCAATTTTTTTAAGCCTTTGACTAAAAAACAAATACATAAATGTATGCAACATTCACATGGATTGTCCTTTTAATGTTTTGGATATTCTCAAGATAAAGGTATTCCATGAAAAGACATTGTGTCTGTCTTGAGGGATTTATGTTACAAAAATATTCCTTTTTTTCAAAATATTCCAACATGGGATGTTGAATTTCGAATATTCATCACATATGTACGAAACATAAGTTTGTCTGTTCACAAAACATTAATCTTCCATCATTATCAAAACAATTTTTGAATTATTTATACTTTAATTCTATCCTTGGTATCACAGCGCCATTTATGAAGAACTGACTTTTTGAGTCGTAACGCGTTCTATAATTTACTTCCAGGCAATTTTCTCGGGGAGAATTTTGCGGTGACTAAAACATACTTATCTGAATTTCATAATTTTCTGTTACTGGATTCTAATGAATGCAAATTATTAAAACGTGATACTGAAGTGGGGTAACTGAGTGAAAAATGTAAGCGCGTGGCTGGAATGTAGCAGTGTTTGTCCACATGAAAGGAAATTATTGAAGTTTAAAGTATTTGAAGGAGCTTCACGCGGAGATCTAAACATGAAATAGCTTTGGAAAAATTCCCTCGTTTGCCCGGCATGTCCGACTTTTGATTATTGTCAGTATCTTTTTATGTCTGTATTATTATATAGGAACATCACATTCTTTTGAAGGAATATTTTATAGCATTTGAAGGCCTTATTTGAATAGTGCTCCAACTCAATTTTTGTTCATTTTGAGATACAGAGCCTTGAAGTCTAATGAGTGCTGAGAATTAGTTGCTAAATTCTAATTTGTAATGCCCTCTGTTGGCAGCAGAAATAAGCTGGAGGTTACCAGTTTGAAAATAATATTGAAATGACTTGTATGAACATGAATGTGAGGCTAATTCTATTTAAAAAATTGGAGTTGGATCCCTATTCAAATTAGGCCTTCATTTATTAGAGGGTGTTAGTTATAATTACGTGATATACTGCGAAAACGACTCGTCAGTTCTTCTGTGTAAGCGAATGACAAAAAGTGTAACATTTATTTATCTCCCAAGAGTGCCGAATATTGTCTCAAACAAAGACTTATTACTCTTAAGGGGGTCCAGGACACAAAATTCTTCAAATTTTCAAAAAATATTTTATTTTATTAAACATTTTGTGTTCTTTTCTGCTTAAAATGACGTTTAAATCCTCTTTTTATCTTGCAACAGAACTACAACAGAAGATATATCTTACGACAGGAGAAATTAATTTTTGTTTTGTAACATTCCGATAGTAGCCAATTTATGTTTAAACCTGTAAATGCATTTTTCCGCATGATGGTTTTTTCACCAATTCTCGTCTTTAAATTGTTATAAGTCAAGAACCGTTAAAGATACATAGTTCAAACTTAGAACTTGTCTTTTTCAATTATTTTACTTTAATTTTGATTCAGCAAATTTGAAAAAAAATATTCGCTTTTGTAAACATGATTTTTAAAAAATAATTTACATATTTTTTTGAAATTTTTAATTTATATATTTTTAATTTAAAAAAATTAATATTTAAAAAAAAAGTTGAATCAAAATTAAAACTTATATATATTTCTGTTTAATTAAACTAAAAAAATTTGAAATTCGACAAATAATATTTCGAGTTATAACGATTTTAATTTACCCCCTTTTTTTTAAATTTAAAAATTTTTGAAAACGTTTATGAGAAGTTTTATGACATGATTTTGTTTACAAATTATATGGTTAACCATCACAAAAAAATTAAAAATTTTAACTCAATAAATAAAATTTTATTTTAAAATGTGTTCTGGACCCCCTGTATCTGTTAAAAATATTCAGATATAAAGAACTTTTAATTGCTATAAGGATAGTAATACATTCACCTCTCGATTTACGCTACAGACACGCCCCGAGTTAACGCGAAACCACGTAAATTGAATCTAAGAAAATGCATGTATGTGTATATGTATATGCTAAAATGGTGGCCGATTGTAGACTAGCCACTGGCCATGACTGTCTCCTGGAACATTTACACCGCTTCAACATTGTTCCTAGACTTTTTTGCAGACTCTGTGACTTGGGACGGGTCATGAACTGGGAACATTTGTTTCATTGCCCTGCATTGACTATACGATCTCTTATGGACCGTTACTGGGAGGCCAGGGAACTTTTGGATTCATGGACAATTTGCTGCAGCTTTTTTCAATTTTTTTGTGTTTCTTGTGTTGTGCTTTTATCTGGTTGTAGTTATCTTTTAATCTGTGCCATTGGAAATAAAATAAAACATAGGTATATGCGTACATGTATATACATACATATACATTTATCGTAACGATAAATTTACGCATTAATTATTGTAAAGTAGTGCTAAACGAAAATTTCCGTATTCGAAAAAAAAATTGTTTTAAAATCGCGTTAAACCGAAACCGCGTAAATCGCGGGATGGCGGTATAGAATATAAAGTTTAAAGGCAAAATATCTGACAATTCACTATAGCAATATATACTAGAAAACAAAGGTCGGATTTGTCTCTAAACATGTATTTAAATATCAATAATAATATTTAAAACACTAACGAAAACTAATATTAAAGTATATTTTTAAATTGAGAGATAATTTAAATTACGGAAATTTATAGATAATGATTTTTTTACAGTTTACTATTTCACAGTTTTGTGTAAATATAACAAAAGTGGGAAATATATGAAATTGATACACTCATAATCTAAAATTTAGTACTTTTTCTTTGTAACTATTCCCCTATTCTTCAAAAATGACTGCAAAGAACGAAACAAAACTATACCTCCATTTATACGTGTTTTAACATTTAATCCCCGGTATCACTTTTCCTTGGCATGAAAACCGCGTGCATATCAGAAATATTCATTTACATTCCTCTTGAATACATTTAAAATCAAAATGTTATTTGTGTGTTATCCGAAAGTATGCTCCAGATAAACTGACAAAATGTCAGATTTCGGAGCATTAAAAGGAGTCTCCTCAAAAATTCAGCGTTACCTCTTCAGGTCGATATGAACATGAAGCGAATATTTATTCTGGTTCTTTGACATATGTGTCAAAAGTTGTTGAATAGACGCGAATTCAGAATTTCAGAAACTTTATCGAAGTTTATTTTATTATTCTGATATGCAACTCTAAATTAAAGTATACATGTTTTCTTTAGCATTCCCCCCCCCCCACCCAAAAAAAAAGTGTCTTTATCCTTGCATAATAAATTTTCAAAAAGCGAATGTCGGAGGGAAAGCATTTTTCTCAAGAAGGTTTTTTTTTAATTTGAGTTAAATTTAATTATGAGGATTTATGTATAATATTTTTTTATATTACTGTTTGTTATTTCACATTTTTGTTTAAATATAATTATTTACAAACAAAAATGGAACGCATTTATTTTACTATTTTGTTTAATACAAAAATCATTCTAACTTTTGTTAATAACTTTCTACTGTTCTATTCTGTTACTAACATTCTGCTGTAATATTCAGTAGAATGCTAATACTGTTAGAACAGTAGAATGTTAGCACTAATACTAATATTCTACTGTTCTATTCTAACATTCTAATGTTTGTTATTTCACATTTTTGTGTAAATATAATAAATTAAAAACAAAAACGGAACGCATTTATTCTATTTTGTTTAAAAAAAATCATTCTAGCTTTTTTTGATAACATTCTACTGTTCTATTCTGTTACTAACATTCTGCTGTAATATTCAGTAGAACGTTTGTACTGTTACTACATTGTACAGTTCCATTCTAACATTCTAATGTTTGTAAATTCAAATTTTTGTGTAAATATAATTACTTCAAAACAAAAGTGAAACGCATTTATTTTATTTTGTTTAAAAGAAAATTCATTCTAACTTTTATAAATAACATTTTACTGTTCTATTTTGTTACTAACATTCTGCTTTAATATTCAGTATAATGTTAGTACTGTCACTAATTCCACTGTTCTATTTTAACATTCTAATGTTTGTTATTTCACATTTTTGTGTAAATATAATTTCTCAAAAACAAAAATGGAACGCATTTATTTTATTTTGTTTAAAACAAAAATCATTCTAACTTTTGTTAATAACATTCTACTGTTCTATTTTGTTGCTAACATTCTGCTGTAATATTCATCATAATGTTAATACTGTTACTAATTATACTGTTCTATTATAACATTCTAATGTTTGTTATTTCACATTCTTGTGTAAATATAATTACTTCAAAACAAAAATTGACCGCATGTATTTTATTTTGTTTAAATTAAAAATCATTCTAAGGTATTTTTGTTTAATTCTAGTTCTTTCACAGTTTTCTTGACATTTTGATTTTTTGAGTCAGAAGAGAATCACAGAATTGATACAACTTTAATGGTTTCTTAATTACGATATTAGCATGAATTATATAAACTTCGAAAGTAATTTTCATGAATAATACGTGTAAAAAAAGAAAATTTGTAAAGAATAGAATAATCAAAATGGATACCAATTTGTTTCAGTTAAAGCTTTTTTTCCGACTGATATGTATTGAATACTTTATACTTAAATATTTTAAATAATTTTTCTAATATACAATTAAGGTCTAAATAAAAATTTTTGCTTCTTAAAGTTTTGTATCTAATATTTCATCCTTCTATATCAGATTCTGTTGTTAAAAAGCTAGCAATTAAAAGCGGTATTTTGATCTACGGTTTTCATAGTCTAGCACTGTTTTGGGTCTGATAAATATGATTAAAATGCATTAACGTCAAGTTTCTCGTTGAATCCTTTCACGTATATTTAAAACCATTTCTGAGAAGTAACTTGTGGACACCTTTATAGAGAGCAATTCGTTAAAGGCCACGAAGATGAAGAACAGTATGTATAAATTATGTTATAATATATGTAACTCGTTTTTCAAACTTTTTATGACTTGACTATAGTATCACATGGTGAGAGATACTTCGTCTTCCTCTGAAACTTTTCTGGGACCCCTTTGAATCAGATGAAAGTACATTTTTTCCTTTTTAGCAAGAATAAATAGATTATTTTTTCCCAGACTTTTGAATTGATCTATGTTTCATCGCAAAGCATTCCCAACTCTCCTCAGAAAAACTACTTTCCTAAAGCTTTCTATATCTTGTTATTCGCTTAATAATGTTCAACAAAGTAGAAGGTGGCGAACAGTATGTTTTTATGCTTTTATAGGATTAATATCATTATTTATCGTCTTGTTTACGGGTGACGGAGAGGATATTTGTAAGCAAGTTGTTTTTCATGTTATATGTTCTAAAATCTGTATAAACCTTTCTCATTAAAGAATCGTAGAGTTATATGCTTTGGTTGTTAGTTTCATGATGTTCTTTAAGTTAAAATGGATGAAGAGAGGATTTTGTGTAGAATATTAAAGAGGATATGACGGTTATTTTCATGCATTCTAATTTAGTGAATCTTGCTACGTTTTTCTACTACAAAAATAAACATTATCACACAGCAACCTTGAATTCATATACCATTTACGTGCTTTCTTTCAAAGACCTGTAAGGTTTACATAAGATTCGATTCACAACAATGGAACTTTTAGGTGAATAAAGTTAAAAAAGCCGCTTAAGATATGCTAATTGTGGCATACGCGGTTGGTAGAAATACTAAGCAACTAGATTAAAGAAATGAGGTGAGAGGGAGATACGAAGTGAGAGGAAGCGAAAGGAAGTAAAGAAGTTTACGAGCAGCCGCTCGAGGCTTTTTAGATAGGTTGATGCTAACCTACGCGAGTTCATATTAGACGAAAGTTATTTAGCTCTCTGTGACCTAAAGTTTACGTAGCAGCATTGCTGGTCGAGTTTCCGAAGTATTTGTGAGTATCTCAAGTTGTGTTTTCCTTGCACGAATAGTTATACAAGTGAATATATTGAATTGTATTTCCCTTGCATATGTCCGAGGTTTCCAATGCTATGTATACCTCGTACTAGTAGTACGCATTACTTACGTTGAAAAGAAAATATACATGTACAGATACTTGAATAAACATTGTTGATATGTAAGAACTGTGTTTGAATGAAATTATTTAGAGTGTCACTTCAAGATATACATACCCAAAGTTAGGGTAGACGTGAAATATTCTCTATAGACCATGACTGCACATATCAGTTTTGATGACTGAATATGTTTCATGTAATAATATTGCAAGTATGCTCTCTTAAATAACATTCTATGAGTCAGTAAAATACAATATTTTTCCTTTTTACTGTTTCAATATTCAAATACTACAACCTCGTTTTAATATGAAGTATTTTAATTGAGTATACGTCAAATGTTACTTTGGAGTGCATTACACAATAATTTTCCTTTTGTTACTTTGAATCAGAGTTTGTTAAAAAATGTGTTAAAATAATTTATTTATTTTTTAGGATGTTAGATCGAATACCACTTGTAAGGTATACACAAGATTCGATTCACAAGAATCGAACTTTTGAGTGAATTAAAGAAGCTGCTTCAGATATGCTAATTTTGGCATACGCGCTTAGTATAAATACCACGCAGCGTCATTAAGGAGAAAGGGAGTTGTTGTTAAGGTTGAAAAGGTGTTATCCTGCGCTAGTGCTTTACGGGCCAGAAGTTTACGTGGCAGTACTGCTGGTTTGACTTACTGTTCGTGAGTATAAAAATATATTGTCCTTAAAAGCTGTATTTACATTCCGTACAAGTAGTACGCATGCTTATTGCTGTAAAAGCCAATTATATGTGCAATGAATCCAATAAACATTGTTTCATGTATAAATTGTGTTTGTATATAATTCAAATAGAGTGCCACTTCAAATTATATACACCCAAGTCTGGGTAGAAGTGAGCATAGATTCTCTATACTGGCGCCCGAAAAATATATATACCCTGGTAGTTAGCGTTAAATTTGTAACGAAGAACATAATTGAAATTAAAAACTGTGTACTGTGTACGTATATTGATAAAATTGTTGCAAGTACTTATATACTATTTAAAAAATGAGTGTTGTAGAACAAAATCCTGCTGGAAATTTTCCTCGGGTAATTATGGTTCAGCAAATTGCGCCATTCGAAGCCACCTTCAATGGCGGCCCCTCAAGCCAATTCCTAAAGAAAATTGAGCATTACTTTCAGCAACAATGCACCCCAGAGGGGGATAAACTTAAAATTGCTCTAGCCGCTTTAAGAGGTAGTGCATTTCAGTGGTACACATGCATGCAAAGCAGTAATCTGATTTTTGACTATTTGTCATTCAAGCAACAGTTTCTTAGCGTTTTTCCAAAGACCTTTAATCAAAGTGAAATTGAAGCGGAAATTTATTCGCTAAGGCAACGTGAAGGTCAGTCTGCATTAGATTTTGCTATGGAAAAGATTTCCAAGTGTGAGGAATATTTAGAGGGAATGACGGAAGCGATAATCTTAAAAATAGTTATCCAACGTTTGAAGCCAAGTGTTCAAGATTTTTTAGATAATCAAACAATTACAAGCAAGGTTACCCTCCTTCAAGCTTTAGCTAAATATGACAATAGACATTTCTTCGCTACCCCTCACCGTCATTCAGGTACGAGAAGTTTTATACAACCGCGCCAAAATTTTTCGCGAGTTTCAAACCAGCAGCGTAAGCAGTACCGCAGGCAAAATAATAGAAGCGCACGGCGTTATAATGAAATTAGTGCACTTAAAGAAAATAATAGGGAAGCACCTTACTTGCACTGGCAAGTTGATTCACATGATATGGTTCAACCTGTTGAAACTGTTTGGTCAAATGTATTATTTTGTCCGAGCAGTAATCATTATTTTGAGAATAGTGAAAGTCAGGGTATTTTTGTGGCTTATAAAGAAAGTGAGTCTAGCTGGAATAATGCGGTAATTCCAGTACAAATTTCTGAAAATAGGGCCGATACTAATGCTAGTGGTTTAGAAAATAAATCATCGGACACTTCTATTAATGCTATACCTGATATTATTAATGCTATACCTGATATTATTGATGCTATACCTGATATTTTAGATGATATTCACACATCTGTTAATGAAGGAAATTTAGTAGATGACGAAGTATGCGTTACGGAAGTTAGTGAATACTTATTAGTTGACGACAATAAAAATTCTTTAAACGATAGTAGGAATTTGCTAGGTGATGATATTATTTCAAGTTTCCAGCCGAATGGGGATTGTGTAGGCCAGGTTGATAATATGGTTTTAAATAAAGTACATGAAAACCAGACCGAGAATCAGGATGAAAAGTTGACACAGAGTTATACTGTAGGTAGTTTAGCTGATGCTTCGGAAGTTATAGAGAAAGTTTGCAATAAAACGCACGAGTACGAAAAGCTTAATCTTCCTAAAACTGAAGCAGTGTTAAAGAATTTAAATGATAACGATTCTGATATCGCAAGTTTCAAAGAAACTTTTTCGTCAAAAGAGGATAAAACTAAAGTTAAGGGGGATAAAAAACGTGAAAAAGAGCCTTCAGGTTCCAGCATTAAAACTGCAAATACTGAAGTAATTAAGGCGGTAAAAAAGAAGTCGTATAAGCACAAATACGAAAAACAGAGTCAGGTTGTTGAAAAACATGACACAAGCATCGAGATAAAGCCAGGAACTAAACACGTTGGTGCGGCGTATAAATTTGAAACAATAGAATCTGCATTAAAATCTAATGCCTATACTCTAAAAGGTACGGAGAAAAGTAAAGTGTGCACTACAAAACCTCCATCTAAGGATGAACGTGGCACACATAAGGTACACAAGGTTATAAAAAGGAAGAATGACAATTTTAAAGCTCCTTTGCATAAGTACAGGGAACGCAAGATTTCTGCCGCCCAGCAAGGTTGGCCTCCTCCCAAGAGACCTCCTGTCCATCGTCAAGCCGGACCAGCGCCTCAGGACCAACGACCTGCTGCACGAAGGATGCCCACACGGTCAACGAACCCCTTTACTAGGACTGCGACCATCAAGAGAGGTTCCACGGATTGGACAAACTGGTGCAGTGAAGTTGCTGCATTCATGAGGAACACGTCTTGTATCAACTTTCTTATTCTAACTCCCACCCTTTAATAAAATCGAACCAAATTGGTTTGAAGTTCCCCATTGTATATACTGTGTAAACATTTTGAGGGGAAGGAGTGAGCCACTGAAAAAAAAAAAAACGGCATACTATTGTTTTATAAATTTTTGAAGGGGACATGTAGTGAAAAAAAATACATACTAACTACAGATAACAAACAACTAACATACTAACTTCGCCAATCATAACACATGTACATTATAAATTGGGGGAGAGCAGATACAGTCAAGAAATGTCATGCTGTGCAATTGTGTTGTCACTTTTAATTAAAATAGATATTTTAGGGCGCAGTTGGCCAGCCCAGTATCCGCAACTCTGCAAATCCACTGTGTAATGGTGTCACCTGGACCCTTCGGGGTTAGTTTTGTAAAATGGTAGTGGCGTTTTTCCCCCACACAACGTGTGGAAGGTTTTTTGGCTTTGCCACCCATTATGTAAAAAGTCAGACCAGCACGCGTTTTCAATTAGTTAACTGAAGCCGTTCAGACCTCAGTTACCTAATTTTTTTTTTCGAGGGAGGCCAGTGTAAGGTATACACAAGATTCGATTCACAAGAATCGAACTTTTGAGTGAATTAAAGAAGCTGCTTCAGATATGCTAATTTTGGCATACGCGCTTAGTATAAATACCACGCAGCGTCATTAAGGAGAAAGGGAGTTGTTGTTAAGGTTGAAAAGGTGTTATCCTGTGCTAGTGCTTTACGGGCCAGAAGTTTACGTGGCAGTACTGCTGGTTTGACTTACTGTTCGTGAGTATAAAAATATATTGTCCTTAAAAGCTGTATTTACATTCCGTACAAGTAGTACGCATGCTTATTGCTGTAAAAGCCAATTATATGTGCAATGAATCCAATAAACATTGTTTCATGTATAAATTGTGTTTGTATATAATTCAAATAGAGTGCCACTTCAAATTATATACACCCAAGTCTGGGTAGAAGTGAGCATAGATTCTCTATACACTTTTTATTAAATCGACAATTGAAACATATAGTGTCATTAAAGACTTCTATGCTAAATCTCCCTACCATTCAAAATTTTCTTCAAATCTTGCTGTTAACTTCCGTAAAAATATACCAAACGATCTTATTAAAAATCTTGCCGATTATGACCTTGCTGACCCAGCTAAAAAGAAACTGCCCTGTGCCATTCTTGCTCGTAACTTTTAATTGTTTGTCCTGTCCTTTGTTCGCTCCGTCTAAAATTTTCCCCCGTGTTTTACCTTTACTTGAACTATCGAGGCTATTTCGTGTTTCCCCCCTTTCTATTTTCCTGATTCCTCCAACATCTCATAGAGTTCATACTATAGAGAATCGCTATCTTATTGAGAGCAAATGATGTCCTAACGATGTACTAAGTAGGTGATCATAATAAATTGGCTACTCAGGGTGTGGTCTATCAGAAGGAAGGGAACATATGTTTGTCAATATCATTAGAAACTATTAAAAAATAATACCGCCGCGAATTCGCGTAGATAGACCCTTTAGGACTGCATTTTAAAATACAGCACAGAGATTTCAAACCAAGGGAAGAATAATGTAGCAAATTCTTTCAGATACGTGTTTACCTGTTATAGCATTTATCAATAGGAACTATAAAAACCGATTTCTGTTCATAAGGGTTCGAATGAAGATTTAACTAAAATTTATACCTGAGTGCAAGCTGCAGGAAATTCAACTGATATAACTGGATATTTTGGATATAAATTGATATTTTATATATTTTTAATGGTTTGCCATTTATCATTAGCTACTAGAAAGTATACAAAAAAATATTATCAAATATTTTATTTATCTAGTAAAACTGGATCAGCAAAATATGTACCAATTTGTCTAAATACTTTTGAAGAAATGTTATTAAACAGATTCAATTTTATTCCGAAAACTTATTTGGAATGTACAATTTTATATTGTACATTAATAGTTATTCTTATTTTCACACTTCTGAATTAGACACTTCCGAATCGGTTACTTTCAACTCTCTAAATATATGAATAACACTCCAACTATAAAACTTTATGTTTGAGAATACTTCGCTGTTTAAATTCCCTGATAAAATTTCAAAAGAATAATTAAAAAAGCAGAATAAACTGCACTCTTATACTTGAAGCTTAAGCTATAATTAAATATCTGCCATTGTTGCTTATACTCAAGGAGTGAATTAAGCATCTTTCCCGAGGAATAAAAAACGTTTGCTTAGTCCTTAATGGAAGCTTGTTGGTTTTAAAGTCGCGGTGATTAAAAGCCGAAGGGTGGATTTTTTTTGCTGAATATTCTGAACTTTACTTTGGAACCACGCTGCTTTAACAGCTAAAATTTCCAGAAGTTTGCATAAAATTAATTGAGGTTTCTTTCAAACATTCCTTTCGCTGCAGCTTTGCTGAGTTCCCGTTAAGTGTAAAAAGGTTTTACATTAACAGTGTTTTTAGATATTCTAAGTATTACGGTAAAGATGTACTGCAGGGGACTCTAAAATCACTGATATGTATTAATTTGAGCGTTGTTTAACCGGGTCTTGCCTTTAACTCTCACATTTTGAAATTATTTTAATTGCATCTCATGTTTTAATTTGATAGATAATGAATGTAGGTTTGTGTACCAAATAACTGTATGTTCGCATTTCAGTGATTAATTACAATTAAGTATTTGTTTCTTTTCAGCTGTTTTGGGTTTTGAAAATTAATACAGCCAGTAACTGACTTTCGAACTTAATTTGCTCCAAACGAAAGTTCATCAGAGGAAAAATTTTCGGGTTGTTGAAAGAACCTGAAGTAATGTTTACAATTATCATTAAATATTCCATTGTTTCCTGGTGTATGAGCAATATGTGCAACTTTATTATTAAAGACTTGTTAGATATATTCACAAGCAATTATATAGTGATAATCGTAGAACAATAATGTTAGAAATACATAATTTTTATGAAAATTAATATAATCATTTAAACTAAATTTCATTCCAAGCTACCATTTACAAGTCTATTGCTCATAAATTTTAAAGATGTAACTTGTCAAATCCACATTTACATAGCATGTTTCTTAAAAGCAGATAGCTTAATTCTAGCAACTAATAAGATTTTATCTGAAATATTTTACATAAGCTTTATGCTGGCATATGTACAGTCATGTTAATATACACTAAATTAATGAAATAGTATATTTTTGTAAACATGACCTACTATCTTCTAACAATGTTAAAACTCTACACAAACTGATTCACTTTCAATCTTTATAATCATATAAAAATAATGTGCAAAGGATATGATAGTATATTTTACTTATATTGTTCATAGAACAAATGATATTCAATCTATTCTTCTTCAAAAGTTATACTTTTATGGTAATAATATTAATTATGTATAGCAAAGAGGTTAACAAAATTCATGTAATTGAATTCGAAGAAAAAAATATTCCCATTTATTTTAGTTTTTTTAGGTAAAATAAAAAAATAGACGACATAAAAATAATTCAAAGGATACTTTGTGAGCAAACGTCAAAGGAATTGTTAATTTAAAATATCTTTCCGTGCATTCTGTTAAAATTTTGGAGAATTCTGGAATTAAGCATAGTAGCCAAGGGCTATTGATAGAAATATAGCTTGGAAAAAAATGCAATAAGATCGTCATAGAAACTTGTTATCCAGGAATCTTGTGCGTTATATAAGAGAGGGAATTTTTTCACTTAAATATTTTTATGCATTTCTTTCCTTTCGTGCTCAAAAATATGTCAAAACTTTATGAGAATAGTTAAGATTTGGTAACTACTCCCATCAGGGCCTGAATTAGGAAATTATTGACTATAGGCACAAGTCGGGATGCGGAGCACCTAACACTGATGTGGGCGTGAAATTTCTAAAATTGACACACAAAAAACTAATCGGGAATCATTGTGAAAGTATCATTTTACCAAGAATTGGCTATTTGAAGCGTAGAAGCCTAGAACATTATCAAATAACAAAAAGAAATACAACACATTAACTTCATTATTAAAACACCAATAGAATGCAACCAGAAAAACTTATTAATTCCTTATATATACTACTAGCCGCCCGTCCCGACTTTGTCCGGGTTGAACAAAATATTATACCAATAAATTTCCAGTTGATAGCCAATAAATTGTAAATCGTTTTTTACCTTAATAATAAAATAAATAATACCTTAAATTAATTTTATGTTAGTTAATAATTAAAATAAATTTTTTAAAGAAAAAGGCGTGCCGGAGAACGGCTAGGTTCGAACCGCTAGCGTCAGAACAGAAGCCCACCGCGATAGCACCACGATAAGGATCGTTGAAATCTTCGGAACAAAAAGCAGTAGAAGACAGTAGCGGAAACAATGGAGATTGTTAGGATTAAGCCCCTAACTTTATTTCAACTGATCAGATATACATAATATATAGCCTATATCCATCTGGAATAATGTACCTTTCAAACAGTGAAAGAATTTTTCAAATAGGTACAGTGGTTCTGAAGATTACCCTCCACGTAAAAAATCGCTCTCTATTTATATATAAGTATACAGATGGAGTACAAAATAATACGAACACCTGTGAAAAAGTATGTCGTATTTCACACATGCAGTACAGCCGCGCCACCTGCAACAGAAGTCTGCCACCAAGTGAGTGTGAAGAGGAAGGTATCAGTCTCTCAACAGCAGTCACCTACGTTGCATGCTTCTATCGAACTGTCTGTGATAAGTTGAAGTGTCAGACCTGTCAGAGTTCCAAAGAGGAATGATAGTTGGAGCGTGTTTAAGTGGAGCATCGGTTACGGAAACAGCAAAACTTTTGGGGTTTGCAAAGAGTACGGTATTATCCGTTATGACAGCGTACACTAAAGAGGGTAAGACGACGTCTTCAAAGCACAACAGTGGCCGAAAGTCCAAGTTTGCTGATAGGGATAGACGGGTCTTGAAGCGCATAGTAGCCCGAAAGCACAAGAAATCGTTATCCGAGGTAACATCCGAAATGAACGGTCATCTCCAGGACCCCGTTTCAGCAAAAACTCTCAAAAGGGAACTTCATGCTGCGAACATTTATGGCAGAGTGGCAATTCGTAAACCCTTGGTGACAGCAACTAATGCTTTCAAGCGACACCAATGGTGCAGAGATCACAAAGGGTGGTCTCCACAGCTGTGGCAACAGGTAATATGGTCAGATGAATCGTCATTCACCCTATTTCAGACGACCGGACGCGTTTATGTCTGGAGAACGCCCAAAGAAGCGTTTCATCCTCATTGCCTCTTGCCGACTGTGAAGCATGGGGGTGACTCCATTATGGTATGGGGTGCGATATCTTGGCGCGGTCTTGGGCCACTTGTGATTCTGCATCGGAGGATCAAATCCAATCACTATCTAAGCGTTCTAGGGGATCATGTCCATCCTTTTGTCCAGACTGTATTCCCTGGAGAGCGACCGCTTTTTCAAGACGACAACGCCCCTATCCACACTGCTAGGTGTGTTCAAGAATGATTCGGAGAGCATGACGATGCAGTTGAACATCTCGCCTGGCCCCCTCAGTCTCCAGACTTGAATATTATTGAACATTTATGGCTATATTTGGAGTTCAAACTTCGTTCCCGATTTCCACCTCCATCCGGACTTTCGGAATTAGAGACCGCTCTGCAGGAGGAATGGCTTAATATTCCTTTAAATATTGTTCATGACCTTTATGCATCTATCCCACGTCGCATTAAATCTATACTTCAGTCAAAGGGAGGACCAACCCCCTATTAATAAAGATTTTCCATTATTTCACAGGTGTTCGTATTATTTTGTCCACCATCTGTAGATAGCACCCCGCTACGGATCGTTGAAGACTTCGACACAAAAAGCGGTAGAGGACAGTAGCGGAAACAATGGAGATTGTTAGGATTAAGCTCCTAACTTTATTTCTACTGATTAGATATACATAATATATTGCCTATGTCCATCTGGAATAATGTACCTTTCAAACAGTGAAAGATTTTATCAAATAGGTACAGTTGTTCTGAAGATTACCCTCCATGTATAAAATCGCTCTCTCTTTATATATAAGTATAGATAACATACATATAATGAACTATACATATTACTATACATATGATGAACCAATCAATCAAATTTGATAGGATATATAAAAAAATTGATATTTAAAAAGGTAAAATAAAAAAAAATTGAATTGGGAAATTTTTCTTTTTTCCTTTTAAAATTAGTTTTTTGGGGGGAACCCAACATTACCGGGCCTAATAGAAAATCAGGGCCTGACTCCCAAATGTCAATATTGTGATTTGAAAAAAAATCGAAGAAAAAAACCTACATAAAATGACATGCTGGTAGTATGAAATTCAAATGAGGTAATTTCATGTACTAATGTCAAATAAGGAAAAAAGAGCATAATTTCCACATTAAATATTCTGTTATTTGTTTTTAATAACGATAACTAATACATTTTCTTATAGGGGCTAACTAATACATTTTCTTATCCTATAATATAGGGGTTCTCAGTCTCCCCTATATTAGATTCGCTCAGCTGAGGGTTAACCTGTATAAAAAAAAGTTCGTCAATAATTGTCAAGTTTAAGTTTTTTTTTATTGCATTGTAATGTATGCATAATTTTTATTTATAGAAGGACACACGAGTAATGTTTTTTAATTTTATTTATTAAGGAAAAAATTTGGTATACTGCGTTTTAAAGCAAATAATATTCTTTGAGATTTTTTTTAAAGGTGCAAATGTAACTGTGTAGAAAAATTTCAGGCTGTCCAGAAAACCATTTTTAGTTGATTTTCAGTATTTCTATGGATGTAAAGAGAGTAGAAAATTATTTTAAGCATATAATTTCACCGATATTTTTGCGTTTTGCAATGTGTTGGGGGAGGGGTGGACGATTGAATAACAATTATAGCAGGACCCCACATTTTAGTAAATGGCACTTACTACTCCAATCATCCTCCCTCCCATCTCCCACCAAATCTAAACTGATAACGCCGAGTACACAGCACCCTTAATATAAAATCTCACACAAGGAAACAGGTGATTTTTTTTCAAAATCGCTTGAACACTCTATACTCATCTATATCTTTTGACGACATGTGACACACTTGAAAAAAACCATACAAGGGATTTAGTTCTTACATTACAAAATAATTCTTTAAAGAAGACCTCCGTCCCCTCCTAATTCTAAATAAAGTGTCGTCGTGTATAGTAAATATTGTCTGTAGTAGAAATTGCTTGTATATTCCTTCTATATGGGTCCATATTTGATGACAATAAATAAAAAAAATCAGATAACAACACGTTTGCTTAGCATTTAAAAAAAAGAAGGAATTATTGTAGCACATATATTTTTTAAACATATTTTTCTCACGTTTAAATCAGATTTATATAGATGACAAAAAATCTTCTCATGTGTGCCAAAATAAATGTAAGCTATAATTAAAATAATTACAAAATTAATTTTCATCAACCATTTTCATTGAGTCCATGAGAAATAACTTTGTTTTCTTCAAAGTATTCTCCTTATTTTAATTTAAACGGAAACTTCAACTTATAAAATTTTGTGTAGTAAAATGATTAATTCTATACCCATTTAAAACTTAGAAAATTAATGTAAATATTTAATTTACGAATACCTGGGATATTTTTTTAACAATATGGTCACAATACCTTGTTTGTGAAATATTACTCGCAATTAACTACATTGGTCCTCTTACAAGAACCGTATACACCAGTGGTGCGGACATATTTTCCTACCGTTACCTAGTTTCTTTCTATAATAATGAAAGAAAAATCTCGATCCCTAAGAAAATATTTTGGTAGTAGCAATTAAAAAAAATAGGAAAATGCTAGAAACATAATAGAAAAAAGAAGTTAGCAAATGTTGACAAACTATGGCTTTTGCTGACTATTATAAGAACTTTTGACACCTTATTTAATAATATCATATCCTATGTATATTTTAACATTTTTTTAACCTTCCAGGAAGCACGTCTGAGCAAATTTTACCACAAATTCGGTTTTTAATGCACTTTTTTCGCATATTGGAGCTGGGACATCTGAAGGTCATTTCTATTCCCCCTTTTAACCCTTCCCCACATCATGGAAAGTGCCAACGGGAAATCACATGACAATTTTTATTGTTAACGGGGTTTTTGTGCTACGTGGTAGCTTGTTCGCAAAATTTACAGCACGCGCGTGGTCTTGGGTGAAAATTCGGAAAATAATTTTTCTCAAGTATTTTGTAATTTTGTGTTAATAATTGGCGTGAATTATTTTAATTTGTATAAAGTCGAATCTATAGTTTTTATATCGGCTTTCATGGCAAAAAATATATACAACCAGCTCATTTTTCCCGCATTCTTCAAGAATTATCTGATGAAGAAAAGGAAAGGAAGGAAACATTTGGATTTGAGAGCAATAGCGATTTTTGTGAAGAAGATACAGAAATAAATAATATCAGTTGTGAATCTGCACAATATATCTTGGATGATGATGATAATAATGATTCAGAGGAAAGAAATGAGGATGACATATTTTATGTTGGTAAGGATAAATCTTCTAAGTGTCGAAAAGCGAAGTATGCAAACTGCTCAAAGACGAAAAAGATGAATATTGTGAAAGTTTTACCTGGCCTAAAACACCATGCCAAGGATATCAACATTCCTCGCAGAAGGTTAAAGAAGATTAGAGCCCTTTACACGTACGCTCTTTCCCGCGTGAAACCATAATCTCGCGTGATTGAGTGCACGTGTGAAGGTGTTGGAGAGGAAGAGAAAGCTGCTTTTGAGATCATCATTGCTCGCAGAAGGTTAAAGTAGATCATCATTGCTCGCAGAAGGTTAAAGAAAATTAGCGCCCTTTACACGTATGCTCTTTCCCGCATGAAACCACAATTCCGCGTGATTGAGTGCATGTGTGAAGGTGTTGGAGAGGGAGAGAAAGCTGCTTTTGAGCGTACTGCAAGTTTTCCCGAGCGCAATCCCGTACGCTCCAAGCACTCCAAGAGCGTACGTGTAAAAAGCGCTATTAGCGCCCTTTACACGTACGTTCTTTCGCGAGTATTTGGAGCGTACGGGATTGCGCGCACACTCTAAGCACTCGCATAGGATTATAGAGGATTAAATAGGATCATTCTAGAAAATAAGTGATATAAATATGCTTGATGAAATTTTGGAGTGTACAATTAAATATATGAACATTTAAAAATGATTTACTACCATTTGAATGTATTATCTTTTGTATTTTTCAACAATAAGGTCAATGTTTTATTTATTAACAAATTTATTATCAATATACATTCATTTATGTCGTCTTTCGTGCCAAAAACGGTAAAATAACATCTGTCGTAAAAAATACAACGCTCGCGCGCTCATGTAAAATTGCAGAGCGAGCGTGTTGGAAGGTTAACCAATGCGGAAGCACTTGTCGTGAAGACATTCGATTCTAATACACCACAGTTTTGCTGGCCATTTTATCAAGGGGGCACCATATAGGCGGACCAGCCTTCTATGAAGGGGCGAAACAAACGAAGACATTTTAGTGGCGCGACACCGGGATTCCAAACGAGTACCCGCAGGACCGAAAGCCGGCGCGCTGCACCCACAAGATCGTATTTTATAATATTAAATATATATTTGCAAAAAATTTAAAAATATGCAGTTACAGATAACTTAAAGCATATTTTTAATTACATAATTCAATGTGATATTAATTTACTTGAAACTCTCAGCGACCCAAGATTTTGGCGACCTCTCTGTAGGTCGCGATCCACAGTTTGAGCATCACTGGTAGAAACGACTCACTGCATTTAACAAAAGAATTTCTCCGGACTGTTCTGGAATACTTCCGGCCAGGTGGTATTAGAAACAAAAACAACAACACATTCACGAGTTGTTCTATCTACAGGAGTATATTAGGGTTACGACGCATGACCATTTTTAGATCATCATTGCTCGCAGAAGGTTAAAGAAAATTAGCGCCCTTTACACGTACGCTCTTTCCCGCGTGAAACCACAATCCCGCGTGATTGAGTGCACGTGTGAAGGTGTCGGAGAGGAGGAGAAAGCTGCTTTTGAGCGTACTGCAAGTTTTCCCGAGCGCAATCCCGTACGTTCCAAGCACTCCAAGAGCGAACGTGTAAAAAGCGCTATTAGCGCCCTTTACACGTACGTTCTTTCGTGAATGTTTGGAGCGTACGGGATTCCGCGCACGCTCCAAGCACTCGCAAAAGAGCGTACGTGTAAAGGGCGCTATGACACATACGGTCTTGGAGTGCCTGGAGCGTAAAGATTTGCTCGCTGGAAAACTTGCAGTACGCTCCAAAGGAGCTTTCCCTTCCTGTCCGACACCTTCACACGTGCACTCAATCGCGCGGGATCGTGGTTTCATACGGGAAAGAACGTACGTGTAAAGGCGCTATTTTCTAAAGTACTGAACAGTTTTTTTATCTCTTTTAATATCTAGGACTAGGTAGCTCCAAATTATTTTGAACCATTTTATATTAGTGGCATAATCTGCTGCTTTACTTTACAGCCAAAAGGAAACAGTTTACGAATTCAGATTTTAAGTTTTAACTGTATTTGAATAGTCCACAATAGCTCTTTCTCTTTGATATAGATTTTATATAACATTTATAAATAACATAAACAATTTTATTTTGCATGGGTTTTGAATCGTATTTTTTCAACCTGATATATCGCTCTATCCTATAAATCTATTTTATACAACAACGGGAACAACTTAAAGGTGTCTGGCAACAGTTGACGAAAAGAACTCGCGTAGAAAGTGCAATAAAAGTGTTCTGAAGAAATTTTTTACAACGACTCTTGTTCACTAGAAGAAGAATAAAGGTCAAAATTTTCGATTAAGTGTAGCACTTCTCTTTTTAATTCCTCTACAATTCTCCTGCGCTCTTGAGCTCTGGGTGTTTGAAACGAGTGTTTAAAAACAGTGAAAAATTTTTTAAAAGTATTTTTTGTCGAAGTTGTATCTTTCGACGGCGTTATGTATTATTACTAGTAGTAAATATTTATATTTTGAATATAATCCTGTGACATTTAACTTTTTGGGAAATATCTTGGGGAGTTTTTCGCTTATTTCTTTTCTCGATAACCTAGATAACAGTTCTTGAAAGTCAACTATATCTACTGCCTTCAGTATTTATTCCTATTTTTCCAAAAATTTTACTCTCAACTATTTGTATTTTTAACACCATTATTAGGGTATTTTTCTTTTAGTCTTTTGCTGCTTGATAACACGAAAGACATTTTTCTTTGTTTAATGGGTGTTATCTAGTGACAATTAAAGCGAATTTGTATTAATTTGAAAACTAGTAACTAGATTTTTACAAACAAATATTTTCAAGGAAATGAAATTTTGATTTTACACCTTAAAATCATTTTTTCATCTCAGTATGGTCTAATTATTGAGCACCATTACAAGGAAATACTGATTTCTCATACTCCTTTGTATATACTGGTACTTCTCTTATTATATACTGGTGTTGTATACAGAAGATTCAGGGGTATTTTAGTGTTTCTTTTTCTGGAACTGAATTTAACCTGTAGGATCAAGTCTATTTTAGCTCTCGTGATTGACAATTCTTTGTTTCAAAATAATTTCTTTGGGCTTTATAGAAAAATATTTACAATATTGCTAATTACATTGAAGGGAAAAAATAACACTTTTCTGAGGAATTTTTTTAGGTAAAATAATTTCAGAATTATCATTCTAATTCAAAGATCCTGAAGACAGTTTAATATCAAATATGAATGAAGATAGCTGCAACAACTTTTCATATATTTCTCTAAATAATCCCTGGGAATTTCAGATATACACTTTGAAAAGGGCAAAACAATAAAATTTTGTTCGGAGTAAATTAAGGCTAAGTACAAATATATGGCGGTAACGTAGAGACAATACAACATAATCATGTTGTATCTAGTAACGTAATTCTCCTGGAAGCATTATGCTTGCGTTTGTTGATCTTAAAAGCTTATAGTATGCATTATAGATAAAATGTGTCTTTTATATTTTATGTCTGGGTCCCCTTAACAGATGAGTGAATTCTACATCCTATGATGAAACGTGTAACGAATGTGAGTGAACTACCTCTTCCTTGTGTCTTTGTAACCAATACGGTGTCTCACATTTTTCTAAATTGAAGTTTGCTCAAACAGTATAACAACCATTTCAGAGAAAAAAAGAATGTAAAATATGCTTCATATCAATTAACGAAAACTATTATGCTATGCCTTTTAAAACCGTGGTATCGTATATTTGATGTACATTTTACTTTGATAAGTTCTCTATTAAAATGTTTAGTTTTTCAGCCGTGTACTAATCAGTTGAAAGCGGTGTGTATCATTCTTTTGGATTATTATCGAAAATAGCTGAAACTATTCATTACCTATATCTAATAGAGGGTCCAGCGAGCTATAAGGGGTTCAGAATATCTTGAAAATCTATGGTAAGATGTATTAATTTACTTAAGACACTGCTGACTTGCTATGTTTCAATAAGAAAAGGAGGAAAGGATAGTATACATTTGTCGTGGCTGTTCTAAACACTTGAAAAAACTCAATAATCCTGCAAACAGTTAAACGCTGTAAATGTTTTTACATAAATGCTTCTACTTTCCTGATTCTCACTCTGTTGTAAAATTTCTCTGTGACAGGTAAAGGCAAAAGGATGTTATGATTATGGGATTGTCAATTTACACCCGTCATGTTTTGTATTGAACAATAAATCTTAAACGACCCCGTTTCTCCCCTTTCCCAAGGTCGACTTTTTCTTAATGCGACTCCTTATCAATGCATCCACAGTTCTCAAACTAAATTTCATCCTCTATTCTTTCCAATGACTTTTACACTTAGCGTTCATCTCATCCTGTGAACTTCATCATTATATGAAGGAGCTCTAAATTAAACTGTGGTGCGACGTAGCTTTCCAAACAGGATTTTGATTATACTGCTTCGACTTCGAAGACTCTTGTCATTACAACAACATAACAAGGTAACATATATAGGTTCATACCCGAAGATAAACTGACAAGTAAATAAAAATCTTTCAGCTTTTTGAGGCTCAAGACTGAAAACCTAATTTGGTTTGAAATGCCCTCTAGCGACAGTTCGGGGATGTTTAACCTTGCTTACAGAAACTCTATCGTAGATACCTTAAACCTCTATTGTAACTTTAAAGTGAAAAATAACAAAAGCAAGATGTCAGAATAAACTTATACTAAGGAGATAAATAGCTCGTTGCACAGCTCATGGGAAAATATCTTTTAAACAATAGGTATTTTCTGTATTGATATTATTTAATTAGGATTAGGTTATTTCTCACCGGGCCACGGTGAGAATGGCTAAGGGCTGGCATTCAGTTTGAGAGCCCGTAGTTTCAAATCCCACAGCTGGCATGGATGTTTCTAGCCGTTCGAAATCGGATCTTAATTGTAGGTCCAGGTTTAATTAGCCCTCTGGTAGCAAAACTTTGACTGTAGCGATTTCATCGAAATTGATCTAAACTCTGCATTGTTAATTCAAATTTAACACTTTGAGGGGCGCCGTTTGCACAAAGCAAACGCCTAAAACTAGTCTTTTTTTTTTCACTTGCATGCAATGCATTCCAATTAAATGAGCAGAAAAATGGTTAGTACTGCCGTCGGCTATCAGTTTAAAGAAGTAAAAACAGTTTGCATACTTTAATTTGAAAAATTGTCAAGATTCTTTAGGTTAAAAAAATCGGGAAAAATCTGCACCGCGCAAACGGGGGAGGTTGTTGCCCCTGAAAGGTTTAATGGAGGCTAGAATTCTTTAGTCTAGCACTCGGCATGAATAGGAAGTTAAACATCTCCTAAGGCTGTATAAGTATCAGATTTGAGATCACTGAAATAACTGCGGATTAAATATCCTTTATAGGTTTTCTGAAGACATTACACAAAAGATTACTATATATAGCATTATTGAATTTTTAAACTTGTTACATGATTTTTCCCTCAAATATGTGTTTATTTGAAATGAAATATATAAAAAATTCTTGAAACAGTTGAGATTTTCAAAAAAAATTCAATACAAAATTAAAATCATATTTATTATTCGATTTATATCGTTCAATCAAGAGCTCTGTATGCAGCCTTTTTTAAATTTTTGTTCATAGGAAAGGTTTTATAAATAATTTTCTTCAGAATTTACAAAAGAAACATTAAAAAGTTTTAAATCAATTTAAAAGGGGAAAAATTCATTTTTCAGAGGAATTTTTTCTTTAGGGGAAATTCTTTATAAATTTTACTCATTATAATCAAGTCTCATATCTTTTAAATAAGATTTTTATCATATGCATAAAAATATTTCTATTATTTAACATATACCACTTAAAATATTTTAAGCAATATAACTCTAGAATACACACTCTCTCTCCCTCTCTCTCTCTCTATCTCACACACATACACACACACATATATATATATATATATAAATATATATATATATATATATATATATATATATATATATATATATATATATGTATGTGTGTGTGTGTATGTATATATATGTATGTATATATGTATATATAACGGGGAGAGAGAAAAAAATAATTCTTTTAACAGTAGAAACAGAAAACATTTGATAATTTCTACAACTATTTCCCGCATTACATATACAGATTTAACTGCAATAATATTCTTTTAAAAGAACCGTTACTTCTTTTATTTCGACCAAGAACAAAGTTGTGTCGTAATGGTGAAAATACTTATGGCCTTGGACAAACTTAAAAATTTGCAGCTTTGAGATCTTGAGTTTTAAAAAGATTCTTTTTTGGTTTTTATTTGCAGATGGGAAGGGCCTTTTCGGATATTTTGAGAAGCCGTTTAAACGCCTAAGACATAAGTAATGAGAAAGAGATTCTTTTCTTCGAAAGGCGAAAAATTGTTGTTTCGAAAAAATAAAGTTGCAAAACAAGAGCAGTTTTGAAAGTCCCGAATTAAAGGGATGTAAATTGTGTAGAAAGTGAGTAGTAAAAACAAGTGTATACTCTCTTGAAATAGTACTTTGTATCTAAAAAATAAAATCTTTGATGGTGGGTAGTGATAGTTAATAATGAAATAAATCTCTTTTTTTGTCTAGTTCACTAGTTAGTAGGTAACGTAATTCTTTGGGAGGGAAAACTTTAAAATATTCACTATAAATAACTAAAAAGTAAACTCTAATCACGAATTTCGACATCCAGAACAACTTTCTTACCCAAGAAGGAGACGCCTACTCTTAACTCCTACACAACAAATAAAATTATGCAGGCTGATTGTGCAGTCTTTCTTTTGCTCTGTTTCCTAGGAAGCAAATTTGTATTGGCTTTCAAAATTACTGAATTGAGTTTACCTGTTAGTTAATTATAGTGAAAATGTTAAGGTTTGAATTTTTTTTATTTGCTTTGTTGCCATATTTCCTGTCATTGAATTCTCGATCGGAATTTCAGTTATAATGTACATACCACTCAAAGAATGGAATTTTAACAAAGATTGACTTATGAAGAGCTTGCTTTGGTTGTATTGACAATTATTATACGTAGTAGTTATCGTAGGGATGATATTAATGTGAAAATTAACTTCAAATTATAAAACCGCAGATGACCAACCAAAAGCAACTGCTGGACGTGTAAAGGAATTCACAATAATATACATGATCAAGTATTATCTGGTGCAATCTTAACAGGCAAGACATAGTAAGCTCCCGTTGAGGTACTAACAAACAATCCACTCAGTTACTTCTTTTGCTGTTAAAAGTAACCAGTAAATCGCGGTGCATAACAAAAGGCGAATGTCTCACTACAAAGTGCGTCCGTATTTGTTGTACGGATGGAGTTAAGGAATTGGTTGGCTAAGGTGAAAGCTTTGTAAGTTTACATCAAACTTATATCTTCTTTTAAGAGATATTGGAGGCAAAATTTTATGTTTTTTTGGCTCTGAGTTTTTTCCCTTCAAATGTGTTGTTATATAAAATTCAATGCTAATATAAAAAACTTTAGCAATAAGAAGTTTTGCTTTAAAAGCAAATTAAATTTTTTATCTTCTACTTTTTGTATAAATAAACAATTTTTTTGTTTGGATTAGTCTTTCACTTTGTTTTGGTTAAGAAATAATCGGTCCCAGGATAAAAATTTATTCATAATTTTTTTATCATTTTTATCACGAAGCGTAATAAATCATCCTTTTCCGAACCATTTTTGCGTTGAAGAAATTATTTCGAAACTTTTTACTCTAAGCCAAAATATCCAGTGAACATTTTTATGAAAATTTAGCAAAATAACGTTGTACGAAATTTCTCAGAGTTACCGTGCAAGTAGTTTTCTAAATATATCTACTAAAAGGCAGCAAGCAAATCATGAAAATACCCACGCCGAGAGGAATTGGTTTTTAGTGGAGATTCACACCAGGATACCCATGGGCAGCAGAACATAAAAAAAACTTGTATCTGGAAACTTAATCATCGCTAAAACGTATGCTTTTCTTTATTTGATCCTGAAAGACCGACGGTAAATATTAAGTTAATAAAATATAAATGTCCTTTTTTCAGAATTTTTTTCTGTCAATATAAAAGAAGGATTTCAAGACTATCCTCCAGAAAATCGAGCTAGGATCATCATAATGAGGACATTCCATGTAATACTATAGAATCACACTTTGTGAATGGCATCGTTGACATTCTCATCCACCTTCTTTTTGTATCAGAAGCACAAAATGTAGCATGTTTATCTCAAAAATGGATGGTGTTGGGCGCATGTGTTTTTTTTATTTTGTTAAATATTTCCAATAACGCTCCTTTTTCCATAACTAGTTTTTACATATTTCAACAAGGCCGACCTAAGTTCTTTTCATTGTTTCAATATCTGCGAGAAGCCAGATTTGAACGTGACACCTCTAGGCTGTAACACACGTGCTGTAACCACTAAATTTCCCATAGATATATAAAAAAAGTATCATATAATTCACTACTAACGCGTTTGAAAACATCTACTGTGAAAACGTCACCGATGCAGAAAACAAAGTCCTTGGTCATGACTCTAAGCTGAAATCTAAAAACAGACTTTACATCAAGAGCAGTTTCAGACAGAGAAAGAAAAAAAAATTGCCTTCACCTACAGGTGACTGTAGTACTCAGTATAATTTCGAATCTGTAAAAGTTTTAACATCGTCACTAAGATTTCGGTTCTACGTTAAGAACTCAGGTGTCTATTTCTTCCATAAACATTAAGTTTGCCCTTACTTGCAGATCTTTGCGTAGTTCAGAATGCGTAAGTTGTGTTTCAGTTTGGATCGTAAGTGTTATACATATATCCTGAGTAGGACCTTGATTCGAGTGTGATAAAAAAATGCGACTTGATGAGTGAGTTTTTTCTTGGCCGTAATAGCTAAAATGGGAAGTTGTGTCGAGACCCCAGATCTGGGTTGACTCTTGTTACGATGGCGCCCTGCTATTAGAAAGACCTACAGATGGCTCTTAGTCAAAAATACGAGAAACATTCGTGGTCATAAGATGATTCCGCCTTCTCAACTAATTCTAAACAATAAAATTATTTTATAACGTGTAGAACAGTCATGGCGTTGACCTCAAGCAGAAAGCTAGTAGTTATAAGGAAAAACATTCAAAACTCACTTTTCAGGGACAACTCGAATGGCAGAAAGCCGGTCTTCAGTTATAAAATCTTGCAGAGATCTTCAGACATTTAGAATATAGTTGTCATAACCAGAAAAGCAAATACTCCATCTTGATAAACTGGCATTGAAATAGGGAACCTACCAGATGAATGCCTACCAGAGGAAAAATTAATACACGAAGGCGCAATGTTATTTTTCATTTTTTCTATTCAAATATTTAAATTTAAATTTCTTTATATCAATTAGATAGGTAGCGAGAAAGTTCCTTAGTTTTTACTGCGGTACTGCTAATTTTTCAGGATAAATAGTCGGTTCTTCAATTCTGAAGTCACTTTCCTTGTGTTTGGGGTATTGATAAGTTAGCTTGTAAATATCTGGTTTTGTGTTGTGTTGTGAATTTATCTCATACTTTTGACATTCTATGTTCAATGTGCAGATATAGGGGCCTTGGGAATTTTTTCGGCTTGAACTGCATCCTATCACACAGATTCCTGTTGAGGTGACCCCCCTCGGTTAGGCTTCCTGAAGAACAGACTGATCCCCATTTTCCCCCCATTATTTTTTAAGAACCTTCCATGTATGTTGCTTTAGAGATAGCTTCAGATTTCTGTTAATTTTTTCGACAGTTAGTATCATCCGTTTGATCATGTGTTTTGAGCTTTTTGGGGACGGTTAATATAATTTGCTATGCAATTTGAAGAATGAACACTTAAAGTTCCTTTCTTGTTTTTCTATCCTTTTGCAGCTCAAGTTTTATATAATGCGGCAAATAATAATTATGGTTTACTAGTGCCATACTGTTTTCCGTATGCAAGATGTACTGCATTTCCCGTAGTGTTGACAACATGTATCTCATGAATAAATAGCTCTCACAAAGGGGTTAGTTAAAGCATATCATAAGCATTTGGATGCCTGAAAAGCTATTTCAACTAGAACAAGCAGAAACACTGTTTTAAAGATAAATAATTAATTTGTTTAATAAAGAAGGACATTAAGAGAGAGAAATTTGTAAAAATCAATAAAAAACTTAAAATGTTACATAATATATCTCATAAGATATCTTTTATCTATCGTAATCACTAGAAAATGTGATTCAGGAGGAAATCACCGGGCAACATGATAGGGTCAAGAGTAATGAATTACAAATGAATATAGAGTCTAAAATTTCCCGAATATTTGTTTCTCAACAAGGATGCAAGAGTTTATCTCATTGAAAGCAAAAATCTGACAATGGATATATATTTAAGCAGCTTAATATCTTGACGGCTTTGGTCAATTGGCCAGAAAAACCAGCCTCAAAAATAAGTTTTTGCTCATAAGTTTCCATAAACTGTAGTTTCTCACATATCCCGACGTGTTATCATTTGCTAAACTATATATTATCATTTGGGCCAACCTAAAAATACATTTTTCACCCCTATGAAACAAGTCCAGGTTTGTCTTTAATTCTTATTACAGTTCACAGATATCTCAGATATACTTTTTACTGTTGTCTCCTGTTATTTCTATCAAAATGAACTGTATGTATTACTACTGTCGACGCTATGTGTTATAGCACACAATGAACTAAACATTCACAAAGTATCTTGCATTTTTCTGACAAAAAAATCAAATTTTGGAGGTTTTCATAGACCAATTTAATTTACTGAATAATACTGAAATGTTGAATATCTTGGATGAAAATAATCTGTTTCTTATTTGATAAATGAAATATGATTATATATTTTGTTAGGGTATATGACATTTAATGTCCAAGGAAAATTTATTTCATTTAAATTTATGCCGATTAAAACAACTGTTTATAGCTTCGAAAATATATTCTAATTGAAAAGTTCAACAGAAAAATTTTTGTTTTTGAGTAATGTCTGTTGGAACTATCCCTTAGTTCCTGATTCTAATATAAGGTTCTCTTTTCTATATACACGTTGTTGTTATAATTGACTGATTATCAGTTTAATGTAAAGATGATTTAAAAATAAAACTGCTAGAATTTTTTTATCTAATATTGTAAAGGTAATAGCATTATGCATAATCAAACAACATCTAAACCCTGCTTTATTTTTTTTTCAATGAGGCAGGCACTCGTCTCTGAAGGTAGGTACTTCATGACGTTGTTCCATGAAGATCCGAAAAGATTTGCTAGCTATTTTATTATGGGATCATCATGTAGGTGATCAAGCATTTCTCCCTATGAGGAGGACGACACGGATAAGACCAAACCTTAATGGACAGCAAAAAATCCTAACCACTATGATATGTAGGCGGTAAATTATGGCTTATAAGTTGGTATTATAATTTGTCAATTATCTGTGTAGTTCCTAATGTCAAAGACGCCTGGGAAAAATATTTCAATCTACATTTGATAATGAGAAACCAAAGCAACTTTACTATCTTATTCGTGAACGTTTGTCACATGGGTCGAAATCAGTTTGTTTTAACGAAACGCCAAATCTTTTATTACCTCTATAGAAGCATGTAAGTTCATAAGTTTTCCACCAGTACCTAAAGAAAAATTCCTCCTATCAGTAAGATTAGTGCTAATAATATCATTTTTGCGTATGTACATATTTATTCAGGGAAGCAGAGAAAAATTCCGAAATATTTAAAAATAATTTCTATTTTAAAAGCGTACATTCATGTATGCAAATATATTAATGATATTTCATACAAAAAATGATATGTTTAGTCCTAAATAGTATTTTTAAAAGCAGCCGTAATAAGCTCTATTCTCCGAAATTTCTAAAATATGTACACCAACGTCAAATAGTTATTTTAAATAAAATATTTAAAATGTAACTTTAGTGAAAAGTTATTGAATATATGTACATTGTTTTACATTTGACTTTTATTAATTCACCTTAACTTACACATGATATTTAAAGCAAGCATTATAGATAAATACCATGGTTTCATTTTAAACATTACCGATTTACTCGTGCATTAAATATTAAATACGATGAAATCTGTTAGACTGAAATGAAGCTCCACGACAGAAAAATACCATTTAATACTTACTAAATTAATCCAATATTTCTCATAATAGTACGCCTACATAATTTCAGATAATAACAATTTTTTAAACAAAATATTTTCATAAAAATATATTCATTGATTTATTTTCATTTTTCACATTATTATAATGTCATAAAATGCCATAAGTTCCATTTTTGCAATTGGTAAAACATTAAAAATGTGTTAAATTCCATGTAGAGCCCACTTTTATTACATTAATAAAGACCGATAATATTTCATTGCAAACAAAGTCTGTTATCTTTCTTTTATGGACATTAAAATGACAACAAACGTTGGCAATAAAATTTCCTGTCTCTTAATCTCTTTTTACTGCTATATACTTCAGTAATTTTTTTTTAAAAAACCCGAACCTTGCGTGCTATTTTTACATTATTTTGTAACTGGTGTAGGAGTTATTTCATATTTTTCTCAGTAATCTAACGTAAGTCAGCGATGAAGATATATTTGTAAGGAAAGCTGTATTTCAGATGCATTGCGCAATGATCTTGAATGCTTCTATTTTAAAATTAAAAACCAAGTATTTAAATAAATTTATTAAACTTATTGTAGTATAAAAATTTATTACACAAATTTCTATGAGTTACTAAACTGTCACTACTTAAAGAACGTTTTTTTCAGGGATCAAATGATAAATATTCATTGCATGAATATAAATTGAAATTTTATTTTTTTATTTATCCTATTTTAAGTATTTGATGGTCTGTGGAGAAAGTCATTTAATAAATGTACATGTTTTATCAGTGTCAAAATTACATACGGAAATTTATCTTCAGTTTTTTATCTGAGAGGCTAATGTATTACTATAAACATGGATTACAATTCGGATAAAAGTGTCATCTCCTTTTTGAGATCATTTTATACATTTTTATGTAAGTTCATATATTGTAAGTTTATACACTGCTGGCCACCCAAATTGCAACACCAAGAAAGACAAGAGATATCACAACAAAATTTATTTTGTAGATAACATGTTGACCAAATATCAAATGATTAAATTTATAGACTTCTGTGAAGTGTGGTTCCTTCCAAAATCAGTAGCCAGAGTAGCCGCCATTGTTGGAGATCACCGCTGCCACACGCCTCGGCATTGATTCAAAGAGACTTTGGATGACTTCTTGGGGTACAGCAGACCAAGCAGCTTCCACGCGTTGCCAAAGTTGATCTGCTGTGGCAGCTGGGGATGCAATCTGGGTCAATCGTAGAGCAACCATGGACCACATGTTTTCTATCGGCGAAAGATCCGGAGAGCGAGGCGGTCAGAGAAGCAATTCAATCTGGCGATTGACGAAGAACCGTTGGACAATGCGTGCCACATGTGGTCGCGCATTATCCTATTGAAATATGGCTGTGAGCAAGCCCTGAAGGTAAGGAAGGACAACTGGCTCTAACACCTCGGAGATGTAGCGCTGGCTGTTTAAAGTACCGGCAATGCGTACTAGAGTGGTGCAAGAGTGATATCCAATACCGCCCCATACCATAATACCCGGTGCAGGACCAGTGTGGCGGTGCATAACGTAGCTGTTCAGCATCCTCTCTTCACGGTGTCTCCAGACTCGAATGCGACCATCGTGGTGTTGCAGACAGAAGCGTGACTCGTCATTAAAGACAATTTCATTCCATTCTGCCGTCCACATCCTTCTGTCATCGCACCATTGGCGGCGGAGACATCTGTGGTTCTGCGTCAAGGGTAGTCAAAACAATGGACGTCTTGTGGACAGACCACTCTGCTGTAAACGGCGTCGAATGGTGATGCGAACTGGATGATGCGTTACAGACTGCATGTGCTGTGCTATGGTTCGTGATGTGACTGAGCGATCCGTCACTGCCATGAGCACAATTTGCCTGTCATCACGTGAAGTGGTGCGCTGAGGTGGATGCGATCGAACACGCCGGTCCGTCGTACCCTCCTGCATCCAACGATCACATATCCGCATTACAGTTGTTTGGTTTCGTCCAACACGACTACCGATTTCCCTGAAAGATAATCCACAATCTCGGTAGGCCACTATCCTTCCTCTGTCGAACTCGGATACTTGATCAAAAGATGATCGCTGTTTTCGACGAGACATAATTGATCTTTTTTTTAAAAAAACCACAAGAAAAACACAATTCCAAACTTGAAATCGTCGAAATCTCCAAGCCTTAAATAGCGCTTTGAAGTGGCGCCACAGGCGCGCGTGATGTGCGTCTGCGCTGAAATTCTAATCATTTGCATATCTCACCTCCGCTAATGCATGTTGTAAATTTCATGTTATTTGCATGTTTCCTTCAGTGTGTTGTATTTACAGTGGCCAGCAGTGTACAATGGAATATCGATCTATCATTTTTCAAGGGACCGACTGAATTGAACGATAAATGCGGGAAAACGATAGATGCGGGACCGTAACAAAGCAATATGATAGTCGGGACTGGGTGAAATAAACGACACATACGGGTAAACGATGATTCGGAGAACGACCGATCGAGATTCCACTGTATATGGTTGTGGAGAAGGTAAATTAACAAAAGTATGTTTTAATAATCTAAAAATTACATACAGAAATCCATCTTTAGTTTATTATCTGAGAGGCTAATTTACTATACACTAAGAATACGATTCGGATAATATCAAAATTGTTATCTTTCTTATGAGATTTTGAAAGAATTTTATACGTTGTTATGTAAGCTTATATACTGAGAATCAAAGTGTTATTCAAAAAACAATCTGATATTAAACTCTTTGTACTAACAATCAGCTTAGAAATTCCATTGAAAACATATAGCAAGAACTTTCCTAACTCAAGAAAAAAAAACTTTTCATAATTAATTTATCATCTTTTTAATTAGCAAATTCATTTAGAAACTAATAAACCTTTGAAAGAAAGTTTTTTCTTTCAAAATCCTAAGGAAGGTAAAAGTTTTCTCAAATTTCCCTTAAGCAATTTTTTTTAAAAATTTCATTATTTCGCATACACTTTCTATTAAACTTTCATTAAGTAGATTATTTCACATTCACATCAAAAAAGGTTTCTGTGGATTTCTTTTCAAATTATAGATATTTATTTGTCCAATAAAAAAAGCCCCACCATGTCTTTGACATCAAATTTTGCGAAGTATGAAGATCCTTTAAAGTTTTTAGACATTTTGAATTATTTGACACAGATAGTCTGCAATGTAAAACACCATGTCTGTAATCTACGTTTTCAGATGGAGTGTAAACATTTCAACGAAGTAAGTCATACTTTGTGGAAAGATGTCTTTTAGTCTGCAAACTAATTCATATAATATTGAACAAAGATTTTTTAGATACCTTAGATATAGCTTTACTTCATATTACATAATGCAGATGTTTGAAAATTTATATGGCAAAATAAAGTATATAAAATATTATGCATAAGTTCAGCAAAAAATCTTATTTTAAAACTCACCAGGAAAATAATGTTTTGTGTTTTAAAAGGTTTAATGTAAATCAAAAATAAATTAATATTTGTAAAAATGGAAAAAAAAAGTCCTTCTAAGGCGGAAGGTCACACACACACACGCACACGCACGCACACACACACACACACACACACGCACACACACACACACACACGCACACACACACACACACACACACACACGCACACACACACACACACACACACACACATTATATATACGTATATATGTGTGTGTGTGTATGTGTTCACCTTTTTTAAATGTCCTTAAAATATTATCCTTATGTTATTTTCATTTAATAATGGTTTCTCTGTGCTTTCAATTAATCTTCTAGATAACTGAATTCCCTGTATCTTTATTTGGTTGCTGGTATTACAAAATCGAATGTCCGAAATAAGTCTTAGTCAAAATAACGAAGAGTATGGGAAAAAGAAGTAATTGATAAGCAAGTTAATAACCCAGGTATGAGTAAGTGAAACCACAGTTTTTAATTTTCTCTGGATCAACAAATTAGACTGAGATTTCCAGAGACTTAATATGATTGTTAATACTGAAATTGTACATCCTAATATGTGGTTGCTAAGAAAAAGGCCTAAAACTTATCTCCCAATTTATTCTCTCTCTCTTAACAAATATTTTATCACATAATGAAAGTGGTTAAGATATTAAATTTTGCTTTAAAGTTTGTTTTAATATTTAAATTAAAGTTAATGTTCTTAAGTATTATTTATGTTTAAATGACCAAGATTTTTATTACCTTTTCTTGGTATATACGAAGTAAACTGGTTTGTGTGATACTTAAATATCATTCAAGACCAGCACAAAAAGTACTTAATTTTCAATAAATCTATAGGCTGGTAATATACAGAGTAAATGACATTTTGAAAATTAAAACACAATTTATTCAAAATTTGAATACAAAAGTATTCGATAATCTCCTTATTTCTTTTTTTTTATTTAGCGAGTTACATATACTCCATATATAGCCGGGAATTGACAGACAGGATGTTTTAGATGTCTTTTCACACGCACACAAAGTTTTCACGAAAAGAAAATTTATTAAATAAATGTTTGGATTTAAACAAAACAACTTTCTCCTATTTGCAATGACTACATAAATAAGATAACCCTTATAAAATTATTTAGACGATGTCGCAAAAAACTGTCAAAATTGTATCTAAAATATGGTGTTTTCTAAGAGATACTCTTCAGTGTTATTATAAGTGAATTTAAGTTAACAAAATATCTATTTCCAGATTTTCTGAACAAGATAAACCACTTTTAATTCACTAGACTGCTCTTTAAAAGTATTCCATTACTCGTAAAATATTTTGATCTGAAAAAAATTCCCCAGAAATGGGGAGATCTGTTAAAAAACCACTCTGGAGACTGAGAAAAAAACCATGGAATATATCTGCTTTATAAGAAATCGAATTCGACAGGATTTTCTCAAATACATAAAAGAGCCTAGAGGGCGAAGCATGAAACATTCGTATATTTTTATCTCTATATTCGCATCTTCGTTTTCTCGAGTTTGCAATTTAATTCGTTCTCCTATACAACAGCATTTCCTAACCGGTGGTCCGGAGACTACTTGTGGTCCGAGAGAACCCAAGAAGTGGTCCGCGAGATCAGGAGTGATAAAAAATTGCTTTCAAAGTTTCAAAACGAATCTAAAAATAATTCCTAAAACAGAGAGCCAACAAAAATTTTAGTACCCAATTTTTTGTTTAAATTCTAAAAATTACTGTCTTTCTTCCTCTTTCTGACGTTTCGAGTACGACACAAAACTTTTTTCTACTTAAAAGTCTCTAATATATTTTCTGTGTCGCAGCGTCATGGCCATTTCGCAACCTCACAGCAATTTTACAGCTAGTACAGGAAAGAGCAAGACAAAAATCAAGTTCATTTTTAAGTTTTCGTAGACCTTTTATGTTCGCTATTAAGTTTTCTTAATAGCAAAATTAAATTAATAACATAAAATTAAATATATAAAAAAACGAATGTTAGTTTAAATTAATAAAAATAAGTTAAATTAGTTATTTTTATTAACCCTCAAACCGGCCCACCGGTTATTATGACCGGCAGCGGTGGAACTAAGCAGTGGGGCAGGAGTGGGGAGAGGCGTAAAAGCTTGGCTGGCTTTGACATCCTCAGTCATTTCCTGGACATCAGGGAGAGCACATCAGAGTTTCACAAATGCTCGTCATTTGCCAGTAAGTTGCAATTTTGTAAAAGTATGGCGGTCGAAAGTATGGCCGGTAGACCTGTTATTGCCACTGAGCAATAACAGGCCTACCGGTCCTGATAGGGATGGTCTTGATAGGGATTTCAGTGTTCTGAGCCATTTTTAAAGTATCCTGTGAAGACTTGACATCACTCTTCTCTACCTCAATCACTGGCAGGCTAATTTCTCGAGCAATTATGTCTGAGAAACATTGTGCAATTCTTTTAAGAGCCCTACGATTTGATGATGTAGATACCAGATCAAAATAAATTAAATAAATTGAATAAATAATTGTAGATGATTTCATCACTAATATAAGTCACTAATATATAACTATTCATCACTAATATAAATCAATCGACCCTGTGCACAGTATCAACACGCAGTTCCATCGTAATAACGTAAAAATAACAGCTTTTTAGGCTTGGGGGTCAATTTGACCGATAGTCCTGATAGTGGCAACAAATTCATGGGCCGGTTTGAGGGTTCAGTTTATTTGTCACTTTTATTAAATTTATTTTTCCGAAATATTTTGTTTATTCAAAAAAATAAACATAACTTTTCCTCTAAAAAGATTGGTTAGAGGAGAATCCCAGACAATTTTTTTTGGACAAGTGGTCCCTGATCAACAAAAGTTTAGGACCCACTGCTTTACAACATTGCCCAAGTTTCGTCTTCTATGCGATTTCTTCTATTTATGACTGTAAAGTTTAGAAAAGCAGACAATTTTTTTTATGAGTATACCGAAAGGAAATTAATTAATTTTGAGTTAGGCTTTAAAACATCTGGTTTTCCACGACAATCTCCTTTGTCACGAATACCGTGCTCAAAAGAGATTCCAGGGAAGAAAAAAATTAATACTTCTAGATACACCGGTTTATTGGAATTATATACATATTTACAAGTTCACCATAGCGGAGATACAATCATGTTGTTGTTTCCCAACAGTACTGCTACTCCTGGAAAAAGTAGTGTGGGAAAGGTCTGGCGCAGGCGCTTTATATATGATTAGCTCGTAAATTATTCAGATATACGCCTATTGCCACATACTCCCACCCTTTGAGTACTTTCTGAAATGTTACTCAAAACACTAAACACTGTATACAAGAATAGAATACTTAATATAAACTTGTCAAAACATACAAATTCAAATATTCTAAACACTCAAGATTAATATAAACAAATTACTTAAAAGAAAAAAAAAATCAGGTAGTCTCTTCTAACGAAACGACCGCGGGTTATTAACGTAAGACTACTCATCGTTGCTTACCTCTTTTGTATGTATACGTTATGTATATATATATATATATATATATATATATATATATATATATGTGTGTGTGTGTGTGTGTGTGTGTGTGTGTGTGTGTGTGTCAGTCAAAATTTTGACGCATTTTGGTACTTTTCTGTTTAACTGTTTACTGCTTGCCCAAGCGATACAGACTGGGTTTGGCGGGCTGCTAAAATTATAACTCGGGACGATGTACGGTTTTAGTGTATGAAATTTTGCTTTCCGGAGCACCGTTATGGAGGAATGTAATCCTACATTAAAAGTGATAAACACGTTAATAAATCAAGTATACATCAAACGTTATAGAACAGTCACTTTTCAGATGTACACCAGTTGCCACACCCATTACGATATACAGTCTATCTATATCTAATCGATAAATATATATATCAGTAAGAAGAATATACGTCATTTCCTTGTCTTGCAGTCATTGGCGCTAATGCCTTTAATATTTAGCAAATCATCTTACTAAGAAAAGTAGATATACTTGTTCTTAATTTCAAAATTATCAGACTATGTAATGAAAATATTTTGTAAAGAAATAACGTAGGGAATAAGTCAAAATGAAATTATTTTGATAATTTTAGTAATTTTTTAATCGATGTAATCTCATATTAAATTAACTGGTAAGAAAAATTATAATTGCAACTTCATTTTATAATCAAGAGACTCAAAAAATATCGTTACGTCACGTAGATGCTATTTATATAACTCACTAATTTATGAGTAAAAAAGTATTTGAAGATTTACGCTTTTGAGCACTTAAGGTATGTTCGTGCTTGTGAAGAAATGTTGCACTCGTGTTTTTTTTTCTTTTTTTTTGTTAGCGCAGATTCTGGGAAAATTTCATGGAAAAAGTTTAAGTACAACTGAAAAATATTTTTCAATAATTATTTTTTGGCCTATTTATAATTTCATAAATTTTAATGTCAAAAATTATTATGGGAAACTCCATTAAGGAAATGTTTTTAATTTATTTTAATCCTGCAATTTTCGTATCTAAAAGTCTCATCTTTTTTGTTTAAATTATGGATTGTTATTTTTATTTTATAGTAAAAGTATATTTTCTTAGATATCTTTTCGGAATGAATTTTCTAATATTCTTACGTTTCTTTATTAAATTTATTTCTACTTAAATGCATTAACATTTGTTTACAGAGCGTACAAAAGTTAAATTTTTAAATACTCAAGACGGATTTATTATGTTGTATACTTAGTGAATTATTTCAAGCTACCATTTTTTAAAACTCTTCGAACTAAAAATGTTTATCTAGTTATTACGGATGACATTTTAAGTTAGAAAAACACTTATTTTTGCCAACTGTTTGTAGTATGGTTATAATAAATTATATTATGCAAATGTTGAGCATATAATTTTACAGGAGGGATTTACTAATGTGCAGTTTAAAATAATCCTATTAGCGTAAGTTTTCTCTACAAAATTTAAAATGCTTTATCCATTTTTTAAAAATATCTGTTGATTTGTATGCATAGGAAATTAGAGTAATACTTATAAAAATATTCTTATCAATATTTCTGCCAAATAATCTTTTTTATGCAGTTATGTTTTGTCTCAGAAAGAGGAAAGTCATATAACAATAATCATTCTTTCAAATAACGATGATAATAATGACATTAATAATGATCATTCTTACTAATTTTGCTAGCAAAACCTGAATTAAAATTCAGGCATTTTACTACGTTCCTTTTTACCTGCGGATTTCATGTTCTGACTATTAAAATATGTGTTATATCATGTATTTTTATTATGCAGCTTGACTAATTAGATTTCTCCAACATATTTACATCCTGTTTTACCGCTTACATTGAATGGTATAAGGGTTGCGCAAGTGATTCTTTTCGTTCTTTTATCTGTAACGCTTTATTGGTCGGAATATGTGAACATACAGGAAGTAATAGTGATACATAAGCTACATATCCACTACACATAGTCACACTTGTAGGCGTTCCAGCGGTTACAAGATTTTGGATACCCTGTGTAAAGAACATCCATGGTTATCCGCGGAACCAGTCTTGAACGATGTCCCGGACATCTGCATAGATAGCAAACCGGTGACACTTGGAAACTTTTTTCAGTAGGCTGAAAGTGAGGTAGTTGCAGGGCGACAGGTCGGGAATAAAGAATGGGGACATATGGTTCTCGAGACCTCCGAGTGAAATGTGCCGAAGCAAATCGTGTCAACAGCAGTCGATTCTATGGTGATGGATAAGTATGCCTGTTGTGAAAACATCAACTTAAAATTAGTTCCGGAACATCCGATTTAAAACTAGCCAGAACTGGTTTCCCCAACTTTTGTCCTTCTCGTTCAAACTTTAGTTGATGTCGATGTACAGTTATTGAAATGTTCATGCAGAAATACATAGAATTAATAATACAGATATTTTTTTACATTTAATCCGTTTTGCAACTGCTAGAATTAATTAATATGAAAACTAAATTCAAGAAATATGTGTGCTGTGAATTTCAGCCATTAAAATATTCAAGATGACAATTGAAAACTAAATATGGCAGAACGTTCATGCAAAGGGGGTTTGAATGGTGTATATAGACTTATATATGCATTTTTTCCCTTTCCTTAAAGAACTACTTACCACACTCCAGAGAGCAATTAGTGTATATTGGGATTTTGTGTATATAAGTCTGTTATTTATCCTGGGATTTTTGAATACTATGTAATTTTTGTATTTGTTTTGAGCATCACCATCTTCCTATTTTTTTCATTTGGTGGGGGGAAGAGATGTTATGAAAATATCAACTTAAAACTAGTTCCAGAACATCCGATTTAAAACTAGCCAGAACTGGTTTCCCCAACTTTTGTCCGGCTCGTCCAATTCAAAACAGTGGCGCGGCAATAAATGTGCGCGTACGGACATTTTCCAGAACTTCTGACAAAGTTTGGATAAAAACGTTGGCAACAAAAAAGGTGTGGCAAATTTGGAATTTTTCGGCTCAAGAACTTTATGTGGAGTCAGTCTCCGAATTTTCTTCGGTGAGAGTGTCCATCGATCTACTTATAGAGAAGTCGTTCTGAACCACGTGGTAGCACGTGTAGCACAAAGGAAATGTAATTAATCTACGAAAGGTTTTAAGAAGAAATGAATCGATCTTAAGCAGCCAATTTCCTGCGCATGTGTTAGACAGATTTATACAAATGCAGATTTAACCAATGTAATGGATGGCATCCTAATGTTTGTTGGTCCTTTGAGGAAGTATTGTGAGGCCCACGTGTAAATAATTTTTGAGCTCTCCTAGCTTAAGTATTAAATAAAGTGTGGTAAGCGAATTCTAATTTTATTCTTATGCGATGTGCTGATATTCTATAATCACGGCCACAAAAATAATTATTAACAATGCCTGAGAAGGTCTCGCCGTGTCCCGTGCTCATATGTCCATTGCAAAATTCCTTAAACCATCTGAATACTGGACACTTGGGCACTTTGACAGATACGCATACCTAAACACATCTCTTTTACGGCGATAAATGTCGGCTTTTCTAACACCTTCTGCTTCCAAACATTGAATAAACGCTCGCTGGGATTCTTTTGGCGAATCCATGTCACGACCCCTACGTAGTCACCTTGCTTAAACACTTTCAAACAACACACTGACACTTTTCGGTCACAACAACTTTGTTTCTTAACATAAAACGCCTTCTACTGGCGCAAACACAAAGCTTTGGGTATTTAACCACTGCCGCTAGGACAAAAGTCCCGCTTTCATTTGAGCCACCCTTATAATTAGCGCATTTAAATTCCATATTGGGCAAAGCTAATACGGAACTTCTAGTGTTGTCTTAAGATATGAGCTAACCGTAGTTTACCTACAGGATGCTATCTTAATAATGTAAACAAGGGATATCTTAGTGTTTATCCGCAAATATCCTCAAAAATATCTTCATTTAGTAAAAAATCCTTCAGTATTTCCATTTACAAATAAGTATGTTGAAAGTTTTGTCTGCGAGTATATTCTTGAGTTAAAACGGTCAAGGACAAACACATACAAAAAAAAGTCCCCTGTTTTTTTGTTTTTATTTACACGTCTTTCTTAATTATTTTTTTTAAATGTGTCTTCATATAAAGATTAATGCATTTAGAAAAATACCTGAATAATCTAAATAAAAAAGAGTTAAGTTTAGAGTTAATCTAAATAAAAAGCTAGTTAATAAAGAGTTAATCTAAATAAAAAAGTTCGTGTACCCACTGAATTTAAATATACACTGCTGGCCACCCAAATTGCAACACAAAGATAGACAAGAGATATCACAACAAAATTTATTTTGTAGATAACATGTTGACCAGGTATCAAATGATTAAATTTATAGACTTCTGTGAAGTGTGGTTCCTGGCAAAATCAGTAGCCAGAGTAGCTGCCATTGTTGGAGATCACCGCTGCCCCACGCCTCGGCATTGATTCAAAGAGACTTTGGATGAGTTCTTGGGGTACAGCAGACCAAGCAGCTTCCACACGTTGCCAAAGTTGATCTGCTGTGGCAGCTGGGGATGGAATCTGGGCCAATCGTAGAGCAACCATGGACCACATGTTTTTTATCGGCGAAAGATCCGGAGAGCGAGGCGGCCAGGGAAGCAATTCAATCTGGCGATTGACGAAGAACCGTTGGACAATGCGTGCCACGTGTGGTGGCACATTATCCTGTTGAAATATGGCTGTGGGCAAGCCCTGAAGGTAAGGAAGGACAACTGGCTCCAACACCTCGGAGATGTAGCGCTGGCTCTTTAAAGTACCGGCAAGGCGTACTAGAGGTGTGCGAGAGTGATATCCAATACCACCCCATACCATAATACCCGGTGCAGGACCAGTGTGGCGGTGCATAACGCAGCTGTTCAGCATCCTCTCTTCACGGTGTCTCCAGACTCGAATGCGACCATCGTGGTATTGCAGAAAGAAGCGTGACTCGACAGTAAAGACAATTTCATTCCATTCTGCCATCCACATCCTTCTGTCATCGCACCATTGGCGGTGGAGACGTCTGTGGTTCTGCGTCAAGGGTAGACAAAGCAATGGACGTCTTGCGGACAGACCCCTGTGCTGTAAACAGCGTCGAATGGTACGCTCAGACACTGGATGATGCGTTACAGACTGCATGTACTGTGCTATGGTTCGTGATGTGACTGAGCGATCCGTCACTGCCATGCGCACAATTTGCCTGTCATCACGTGAAGTGGTGCGCTGAGGTGGATGCGATCGAACACGCCGGTCCGTCGTACCCTCCTGTATCCAACGATCACATATCCGCATTAAAGTTGTTTGGTTTCGTCCAACACGACTACCGATTTCCCTGAAACATAATCCACAATATCGGTGGGCCACTATCCTTCCTCTGTCGAACTCGGATACTTGATCAAAATATGATCGCAGTTTTCGACGAGGCATAATTGATCGTTTTTTTGAAAAAACCACAAGAAAAACACAATTGCCGAACTTGAAATCGTCGAAATCTCCAAGCCTTAAATAGCGCTTTGAAGTGGCGCCACAGGCGCGCGTGATGTGCGTCTGCGCTGAAATTCTAATCATTTGCATATCTCACCTCCGCTAATGCATGTTGTAAATTTCATGTTATTTGCATGTTTCCTTCAGGGTGTTGCATTTACAGTGGCCAGCAGTGTATTTGCTCTTTATTGTTTTCCATTTCCGCACTGGTAAAGTTTCAAATTAACCTGTCTTCAGAATTAAAATAATTTAATTACTTTAAAGGACATAAGAAAGATAAATTTTCTCCGTAATTTTTCCTAGAGGAAAATATTTTAAAGAATTTTATTTCTAAATCTGTTTATTAAAATTTTATCTAAAGAAAACTTTGACACATTTCTTTGAGGTATCCTTATAGAAATTTTCATCCTTTTAAAAATAGCAAAATTTCAAAAATTCCATTTAGCTATAGGCTTAATTTATAGTAGGGCATGCACAGACTTAAGTCGTTGTATCGGGAAATAACATTACTGTAGTAAGCCGGGATTTCAGTTATTTTGATCTAAAAGCTTTGTAGTATGTAATAAATGAAGAACATAAAAATGTGCTCTTGTAGACAATATTTGGCCTGGGACCTCTCAAATAAAATGTTTGTGATCGTATCTGAACTATTATTATGTTATTACAATTAACATGTTTGTGTTACTAGCCTTACATGTACAATATAACTTATTATATAGGAAAACTTATTATATACTTATATTGGTAACCTGACAGAAGAATGATTTAAAGTGACGTCTCTGGAAATCCATTATTATGTCCACTTGAATTTTCAGCGGAAATCCCATTGCACTCTTTTAGAAACGAAATGAACCACTGATAATTGTACAAATTCATTCAATGAGAATTTATATCAAATTCAAATCGTAGGAAATTTTGGTTTCGCGAAAAAAAGCCAATATACAAATTAAAATAAGTATTAAAACAAAGCGAGTACAGTAAGTGATGCAGGCGGACATTCATTGTGGCATAACTCAATCAGGTATAAAAATTCATTTTGAGGAGATCTCGGATTAATTTTCGAAATTTTCACTAAATCTTTTTCAGCTTCTGCTCGTGATCCTTAAATTGCGTGATGGTCACCCGTTACCTCCTAAAGTGGTCAAAAAGTTCGCATCGGAAATCCCCAATCATTTTGAGATTTATCACTGGGGAGATTCTATCATCATATACTTTTGATCACTCGTTACTGAAAGCATATTTTTGAATTTCTTTATTTGCATGTGAAAGACGTTTTTAGAATGTAAGCACGGGGGATTTTTTTTATTTATAATTTTAAAAAGGTTTTTTTTATTTTGTAGCCAGGGACAACCAACCAACTCTCTCTCTCTCTGTCTCTCTCTCTCTCTCTCTCTCTCTATATATATATATATATATATATATATATGCAGACAAGTATCAAAATTTGGGAAACCTTACACTACCTCACTTTGTTTTTTTCACTTTAATGTGTATAAAATTTAATATTAAGTTGGGTAACAAACAGAGGGAGAAAAATGTCGAAAGTATAATCTTCTGTAGATTATTTTAGAGCTGAAGATCTTCGAAAATCAACTGTTGCCTCATCTTAATAGAGTCTACTCACATATTCCAATAGAGAAATGTCGGAACATAGGAGGCCAATGCTTGTTTTCTGAGCTGCTGCATTATCCATCATAAAAATCATAAAAAGTAGAGACAACATTTGTATATAGTAAGATAGATTGGTGTATCGGTGATTTGTGAGACTGCCATTCATGTATACTAGATGGTGTAGAATATTGCAGGCTTTAATTTAGGCTGAAGGAAATTCTTCGACTAAAAATGCTAAATGTTTCCACTTGAAGGCTACGGGCATATCTGTTGTCACTACAATAAAAATGAAATTCGCTTCTTTTTGTCAGAGAAACTTGTACCGAATATAAAATTTCATATTTTACCTCTTCTCCCTTGCATCTGCATAGATTTAGAATAGGCTAGAGATGATAATTCTATGAACCTTCCATTGATTTTAGTGCTTTTCTCAAATAACGACCAAGTTGGCATCATACAATTAAATGAAATTTCTTCCTTCTTTTCAGATTATCTTGAAGCTTACATGGAATTCGCGATTTCTCTCACTTATCCCCCGAAATTTTATGAACTGAGATTTAGATATTGTTGGTGATAACTTAGAATGGCAATTTATTTTGTTCTTCATCACATGTAGTTCTTCATCATATACAATATAACTGATTATATAGGAAAACTTATTATATACTTATGTCGGTTACCTGACAGAAGCGTAATTTGAACTGACGTTGTGAGTCTGTTGATGACTAAGGGTCTGTTCCCATAGAACCCGTCAGAGTCAGCTTTACTCGTATTGAAATATATTTAATCAATTACAAACCTCCAAAAGATTAGCAACGAAATTGTTAACTCCTCTGATTGGTTTAAAATATGTCAATACGAGTAACGCTGACGTTGATAGATTCTATGTGAACAGGCCCTTAGTTGACGTCATACTATTCCTTTTGTCCAGAACAGGTTATAACTAACATACAATTTTATATTTTTCGCAGTTCCCTTTCAGGTTTTTGAACTGAGAAATAGATATTAGAAATGATAAATTGGTATCGAAATTTATCAAGCACATTCTCAAATACTGCTTTCTGAGTATCATAAGGGTTAAGTTGGCATCATAGTGTTCTTTCTTTACAGAGGAAGTTGTAACTTGCATATAATTTTATATCTCTTCTTAGTTCCCTTGCAGTTTTATGATCTCTGAACGAGATATTGGGAATGATAAGAATAAAAATTTAACTAGTGCATTCTCACATACTGCTTCCTGACTCTCCTAAGGACTAAGTTGGCAATACACTGTTCGATGCAAGTTGTATAATACACTATTTTTTTCAATTTCCTTGAAATTTTATGAATTGAGAACTAGTAATTGATGATGACAATTTATGATTTATCTAAACCATAGATTATAATCATCAACTGATGATGATAAATTATAAATTATAATAATCAATTGATGATGATAATTTATGATTTATCCAGTGCTTTATCACATACTGCTATATGAGTCTGTTTAGGAGAAAGTTAGCAACACATATTTGCCTGTCTTTTTAAATAGTATTTATTTGTACAAATTGTATAAAATAGCATTTTTCGACACCGGAAATATCTCTTCACTGTCTCTATATTAAGAAATGTTTTCAATATTATTTCCTTCGTAATTTAGCTAATTTTTCATCTTTATAAATATTTTATTTGGATTTCAGAAATTAATTCCGAAATATGAAAAAGAAACGGAAAGTTGAATTTAATTAAAATATGATTTATCAATATCTTGAAACTCAGATCCAGTATGAAATATCCAAAATTATAATAAATTTTCTTTCTAAGTAATTATTATACTTCACTATTTCTACTGTAAGGTTTATATAATTTTAATCTGATTTAAATTAATATTTTCATTAATACTTGTATTATACAATTAATTTCTTTTCTTACTCAAAATAAAAATTTCTTAAGTAAACTGCACAGATTTCCAGACATAGAAATAAACTGTAAAAACAATATTGAAAGCTTTAATTTTTATGAAACATGTTTTTGCAGGTTTAATTTAGAAGAAACTTCTTTTATATTTCAAATGAAAAATTGTTCTCATAATCAGGACTGTATTCACTTTCATAAATATCTCAAAGTATAGCAAGATGCTTATAAGCGAGAGATTTAAAATAAAATTAATTTAGGAGTTTAATCTGTGTTACTTTTGAAAAAAAACTTAAATATAATTCCTCCTTTTAAAATCAAAAATGGTAATAGTTATTAAAATAAGCGTATAGTTAAAAAGTCTTGATTTCTGAGAAAATATTCATTACATTCTGAGAAAATATTGAATTATTTTATAGTTATTTTCATAAGTTAAAAAAATCTGTAATTCTATATGTATTTAGTTATGTAAATATAAAATTCCATATAACTTCCATATTATGTTCATTAGTTTTAAATGTTCTGAGAATAAAAAAAGGAATGAATTAGATATAAATTTAGCATTAGCCTTCATGTGCACCTATGTTATGTTTACGTAAAGAAATTTGTCTGTCAGCGTCATTTAAATAGTTCAGTAATTTAGCTCGTGTATCATTTTTGCTAGAACTCAGGAATTTTTTATTAATATTTTCTCTGAAATTTATAACATTTTAACTTATAATAATGAACATACCTATGTTCATGTATGTTCATTTTTATAAGTTATAATATACACGTGTCCATGATTTCAGTTGTGCACACCAGGAATAACAATCGACCGATCGGATTTTGCGTAGCAACAGATGGTATGGTAACTATATTTATCCATGTCATGGTGACCATGACTGCTCTGTGAGCATGCGCCGACGCTGTGTCGTCGCGCTTCCTCCTATACGGGTTTTGACGTTGGATAGGTAGGGACGGTCCAATTTTTTGGTCAACAAGAATCCCTGCCCCGATTTGACCCTTCTAGACATTTTCCTATGGGGTTACCTTAAAAACATTGTGTAGGCTCTGAAGATCCTATGCCATTTATCGAATAGAATCACTTCTGCAATAGGGACTGCGACTCCTGTTATGATCGATACCTGGATAGAGATCGATTATTGGCTAGATGTGTGACGAGCGACAAGGGATGCTCATATCGGAACCTACTAGATAATATCCTAAACCTGATTCGTTTCTGTATCTTGTGGTGAAAAAATAAATACCATGAGTAACCACGGACACCTTTTTCAATAACCCTGTGTATATATATATATATATATATATATATATATATATATATATATATATATATATATATATATATATATATATATATATATATGTGTGTGTGTGTGTGTGTGTGTAAGTAAAATATAAACAATAGAAATAAACAAAAATTAAAATTCAAGCATAGAGTGCTAAATCACTTTAACATAAAACATATCCTGCAAAGAAAACATAAAACATTTTCAATAGAGGATAGCGCAGAAGCTTCATATCCCCATAATGAAAAAAACAAATAAAAAATCCAACAGACATAGATAAAAGTAATACGAATATAGACAAAAACAAACAGAAATCAAGCACTCTGGGTATCCACGCACCAACGGCAAGATTCTGTATAAGTGCCGGAACTGAACTATAAAACAACATAGAGGTAACCGAAAGGTCTCGTCATCAGGGAGCCTAACCATATCAGTTACCTCAAGGGGAACTTTCTGAATAGGATGCAGGTAAGCCCCAAAAACATCCCAAGGCCCCGAGTCCCCCAAGGAAGCAATAAGTCAAAAAGAAAATGAAAATACAAACACAACTTACAGTATGGGCTCAACGCACCATGCATGCAAGCACACAAATAATCCTAATGTAAAGTAAAAGATGCATACACACCCCAATTCCGTATGTGACGGTTATGGCGAAACAGCAGCCAATTCTATCCTAAAAATTACGTCACTGTAACAATGCTATAGCGCCACCCCCCGTTACAGCTTAACCAAATGAAAACATAAATACTATTCTAAATATCTTTAAAAATTCCCGAGTCTAAATGCCATTTTTTTAAAACATTAAAATTGCCGAAATTTTTAGGGAAATTGTTTTTACTTAAGTTTTCCTCGAAAATGTTACATGCCTCCAAAAAATCCCCAGCGTTGTTACATATGTTTTTTATTCTGTAAAGTTGTGAGTAAAAACTATTATAATACATTTTATAGTATAATAAATTTTATAGGGATATATGATAAAAGTTGCTATGGAAATTGGTAAACGTAATAACCTCGAAGCTAAAATCTAACCTTTTATCATATATCCCTATTTTTATTTCTCTATTTTGAATTTTAATTTTTAAATCCAGATAAGTCGCACAAAGATTATTATCGTTAGTCCGGATAAAGTTAGTTCCTTTGGGCAGATTTGATTAAGAAATTCCAAATCGTTGCAGTTAAAAATTATGAGGTCATCAATATATCTAAAACCGGTAAAATTATTTGAGTTAAGAAATTTAGTTTCGTAAAAATGTAAGAATATGTTGGCAAATGCACTAGAATAGCTATTTCCCATAGGTATACCCTTTATCTGATAAAGAAACATAAGCCATAAATATAATGCCATATCTATAAATATAATATATATATATATATATATATATATATATATATATATATATACAGGGTGTCCCAAAACGACCGCATAAACTCTGCACAGCTAGATTCCTAGTTGGGAGTACATAAAACCTGCCCAAAGAAGCGTTCCTGTACGATCCATAGTTCACGAGAAAAATACGAAAAACAAAGTATGACGTCACTGCCAGTGCAAGAAAAAAAACTTTATTGAACATATCAACAGCATGCACAATTTAAAGCAGATGTTCAAATTGTCCGCCGTGCATGTCGAGGCAGTCTTGAGCACGCCGTGGAATGGCTGTCATCACACGTTGCAGCATCGCAGGGTCCACCGAAGTACAAGCAGCATGCAGACGAGCAACTAAGTCCATTTGTGTTGTCACTACGTCTCGATACACCAGTTCCTTGAGATGGCCCCATAGGAAAAAATCCAACGGTGTAAGATCTGGCGAACGTGGCGGCCATAGAACCGGACCCCCGCGTCCGATCCAGCGGCCGGGGTATTCCATATCCAGCCAACCACGTACAGGAGCACAGAAATGCACCGAAGCCCAGTCATACTGGAACCAAAGTCCCTGTATTGCCGCTAATGGTATGTCGATGATGGTATCTCGATGAGGTCTTAACCGAGGAACTCGGTTAAGACCTCATCGAGAAACACCAAGTACGACTGTCCCGAGAGCCGTTTGGCAACAGATATGGTCCAAGCAGGCGATCCCCGAGTATGCCGGCGCACACGTTAAGAGACCAACGTTCCTGATGTTTCTGCGGCCGGATTGCATGCGGATTGACCTGGGACCACATATGGCTGTTGCGATGGTTGAATATCCCATCACGAGTGAAACATGATTCATCAGTCCACAGGATATGTGCAATGAAACCATTATCTGTGTTCTGTTGCTGCAACAGCCATTTACAGAAGGCCACGCGTTTCTGAAAGTCATCTGGTTTCAGATCTTGAACGGTTGTGTACCGAAATGGGTGTAGCCTCTCAGACCGTAAAAGCATGTGCACAGTACTTTTACTCGAAGTCATCTCACGGGCTAATGCGCGTGTGCTTACCTCGGGCGTCTCTTCTACCCGCTGCAGTATTGCATCCGCCTGTGCTACCGTCAGGCCGCTCCGCGGTCTTCCAGTATCGTGAAGATTGACTGTTGGCAAGACGCTTCCCGTATTTCGCAGTCTGTCGTCCAGCCTACGGATGACGTTGACATCGGGAGGACGGCGGGACGGATATCGATGGGCATACTCCCTAGCAGTTCGTAAGGCATTTCCATTGCATCGGCCGTACATCAAGTACATGTCGCAGTAGTCACGAACGGAGTACATGGCCACCTTACGAAGACTACCGGTAGCTGCAAGATGCAGCCTTTTAAATACCAGTTCAACGGCGGCTTAACGTCATTTCATGGCGCGCGCGTATGCACGACGCGATATGCGCGGCGAACGTTTTAAACATTATCGTCTGGAAAGATATGCAAATATTGTTGTTGATATGTCCAATAAAGTGTTTTTTCTTGCACCGGCAGTGACGTCATACTTTGTTTTTCGTATTTTTATCGAAAACTATGAATCGTACAGGGACGCTTCTTCGGGCAGTTTTTATGTACTCCCAACGAGGAATCTAGCTGTGCAGAGTTTATGCGGTCGTTTTGGGACACCCTGTATATATATATATATAGTGGAGTATTCCCGTTTTCTTACGAGTTTAAATGTTAGACAACATTTCTAAATAAGTATGAAGGATGATTTTCATCCATTTATGGTAGGAGTGATTTCAAACAACCTTTTTCATGTCGAATTTGCACATAAGAAAGATTACTGGTCTTGAGGTACGGGTACCGTTTTCGATTTCCGGTTCCTGTAAATGTCCTCATGCCCTATCCGTGCATGAAGATATGTCCGACCAATATGCTAATACAATATGTTTTGGAAGTTTAATTATTTCTATAAGAGTTGTCATAATGTCATCTTACTCATAGAAAGAACAATGAATTGTTAGGATGCATATGATAAACATTCATAGTCAACAAAAATTAGCATTGTATAAGGATGAAATAATAAATTTATGAAAATATGTTCAAGATAATTTCGCTTGCTAATGGCTCCAAAAGTGAAAAGGAGAAAATTGAAGGAACTCCCTGATAATTACTCCTATCTGTTATAACCGGGTTGTTCAGTTAGAATACCAACCTCAGTTTCTTCCGCGGTATTGACAAATGGTGGTTGGAAAGTTTAGTGTTTTAATCGTTTCTATTACAGCTCGCGTTGTTATGGGCGATTAGTCTACGGAAATTGAATCTTTAGTGATTAAAACAGTACAGGGGCTCAGACTGCATTATTAAGCACGATGATCAATTAAAACTGTTTCAATGGAGAGCTATCACGTATTTAATCTGTAAACTGAAACTTTCTTTTTTTTCTTTTATGATGATTAGAGGAATAACGATTATTTGCCTCATATAAGTGTTTCGCTTTAACGGAAAAACAAAATGTAGTCACGATGACTGGAATCTCAACATACAATGTTAATTTTGTTTTTCTTAAAAGAATATTGTTCCATTAAAATGCAGTGTTTGGAATTTTTCACTTTCCTACACATTTCTACATATTGACTAGAAATACCTCAGTGTCTGAGAGCCGTTAATTTTCTTTACTGCGGATAAATAAAAAAAAATGTCTTATTCCATAACAATATAAAGTTTGAGTAAAATTTCTTTCAGAATTCCTGCGACTTTTTGTATCTGATACTAAAGTGTGTTTTCCAATTAAACTGATTTCGGAATTCTTTCTTAAACCTTTCAAAATTTAAGGACCGTTTGCCGATCTGTTTACTGATTCTCTATGAATATACTAATTCTCTATGAATAATGCCACGCTGGGAATAGAATGCATTGTAAGTGATACTCTAGCATTATATATACTCATTAAGCATTCTACTATTCTTTGTCGGCTTTTATGCCTTTGGGAACTACATTTCCACATGTACTTCAGTATTTGTATATATGTATAATTAAGGTCACTTTCTTTCTAACATGCACATTTTTTAACGCTTCCACGAATCTTTGATTATAGAAACACGGACTTGTTTCGGGCATATCAGCAAGTTTAGGATAAATGAACGAAAGAAACATATAACTAAAGGAACCAGAAAATAATATTGGACGAGTATAGTATTCATTACGGACCATAAGAGGTCTGCAGACTTCTATTTTAGAACCGACTATGTAGTTTAAGACCCGTCTTCCGAGACAATTGTTGGTTGAACTCTGAGTCACTTTTATCATGTTAATAGTATTTTTCACATTAGCAACGTACTTGAAGAGGCAAAAAAATACATGTGTGTTTACGTTATAGACAGGGGAAAAGTAACTACACGTCTACCAACACCGAAAGTCATGGTACGTAGCACTTCTGTCATTGGATGGGTGATTTTGTCGATTTTGGATTCAAGGGAAATACATGTAAGGCTGAAAAAGATTAGGAAACACCTTCTGAATTTCGCAAAAGACTAGGGTAAAATAGGTAATGTTTTTCCCACGGCAACACGCTTTTCTAAGAAACTTGCTGAAAATGTCTTCCTGGAGATTGGACTGATCCAATCATCAGCTTGGTCGTGGTCCATAATCAACAATCGGCCAGAATTCGGTGGACCGAATTCTCTATCGCACTCCTGGAAACTGGAGATCGCTTTTACATGAATCACTGAAAACTGATAAAAATAAGGGATGGGGGAAGTGGGCTGTGTTGATATACTGAAATTCCTATAAAGGTCTTGAGCAGGGGTTACCAAACTTATTTGGCCAACCACCCCCTTTTTAAGGAAAATGTTGCCCCCCCCCGTGGATATTTATTCTTTTAAGTAAACCAACAGATATGCCCTGATATATTTGCACCCATTTATGTAATTATATTTCTACGTGTGTCCTAGAATATCATAAAGGAAGATGTTGTTGTAAACCAGACACTTTGAAGTTTAAAATTATAAAATTATTTATTAAAATCAATGATTGTGATATTCGCATTACACACAGAAAATTAAGATAATGAAGGATAATGTTTAAGTAAAAATTACGAATAACATTATAACTTATCCTAATGAGAAGGATGAACTTGGTGCACTGCTATCAGTTTATTAATGTTCGGCTCTGTTTTTGTCAGCAACATTCTTAAATCACCACCATTAGCTATTTATAGACGATTTCTGTTATACGTAGACGGTGACGGATAGTGCTTTCTGTAAATATTTGACTATTTATTGACACTAGGGTCTATGATAACTTTAGGAACACTTTCACGACCGAAGGAAATGCGATCGCAATATCGCGTCGGAGATCCAAGCGCCCCTTACATCAACCTGTATTGCACTTGTACCGAAATATTATGTACATCGGGTCTCTTCGCCATCCCCCCACACGGCCGCTAGCCGCTTATGGGTTTGTGGAATAATTCCGAAAATTTAATTTTTTCAGATCCGGAACAGAAAACTCAGTAGCTTCGATTCTATAACGTCATCGTTTTCACGGATTATTACATAAGCGGGAACCCGATATTTGTTTCGAGAAAAAAATCTTGTTTTTCCACCTTAAGGCCTAAACTACCTCTCTGAACAGTTTGAATGGCTATACCGGCGTGAATATTGGCCGCTAAGTGGCGGGAAATACGATCTATCATCTCGGAGGTGTCGGAGCCCCGATAGCAACTGGCGTCATAGAGAATTATATTCGTAGCGCAACATTCTGTATACTCGATCTCAACGACCTCGAGAAACTTAAGAAGATGTCGAACCCTCCCGATTGTTTAATCTGTTTTCGGATCGGGGTCAGAAAAATCTGTAGTTTCGGCTGTATGACGTCATCGTTTTGACGGATAAATTACATGACTGGGAACCGGGAAAATATTTGACTATTCATTGACATTAGGGTCTACGATATACAGTTGAACCCCGTTATAACGAACTTCAAGGGACCAAGGTTTTGTTCGCTATATCCGGTGGTTCGCTATATCCGAACCATTAAGAAAACTGTTAGAGTTCATAAAATGTATAACACATTAGTTGCTATGTATATTCAATAATGATGTATTGAAAGAATGAAAAAATCTATTAAAAATTATCATTAATGAATTAAATTAACTAAAATAGATTACATTAAACTGACACAATACTAATTAAATTAACTAAAAATGAAGACAATTGGAAATAAATTGATTTTATCTTTAATAGTTGCTCACTGTTTTGATACAGAAATAATCGGTAATCTTCTGCCGACGTGATGCGGATTTCAAAAACATTTTATGAATTTCTTTGTCCAATACATCAAATGACCCCACACTCTTTCATCCACTGCTTGTGTTGACAAAAACTTATTAATTACACGCATCGCTGCTGTAGCATCTGAGATGGTGGGGATTTCGTCATTTATGTGCTCCTCTTCATCAGCATCAGAAGCAGAATCTTCGATTTCAGAATGATTCATTGTAATTTCTTCCACAATATCTTCATCAGTCGGATTTTCACATGTAATGACTTCATCATCACATGTTTCGAACAATTGCACGCCACAATCTGAGAATGATGAAATTTTATGCTTTTCTATCCACATCGCGATAGGTAAATCTTCATCATCGTCTTCTTCATTCCTCATTTTTTGCTTCTTCAACATTCGTTGTATCTTCAGCATTCTTAAAAAGTTTAAAAATTAAAAAAAATTCAGTTGTCGACTGAAAAAAATGTTCGTTATAGCCGATTCTTAAGATTTCGGAGGTTCGCTATAAAAGGGTAAATTAGCATTAAATACAATAGGAAAACGGCGGGACCAAAATTTTCGTTCGTTATAACGGGGAGTTCGTTATATACCAGGTTCGCTATAACGGGGTTAGACTGTATTTATAAAACTCTTTCCAGTTGTCATCAGCGTGAACTTTGGCCGCTAGGTGGTGGGAAATGAAATCGCAACAACTGTCCCTTCGCTGAAATTCCTGCCGTTATCGTCATTCAAAGTTTTCAGACAGATTTCTGAGGCGCTAAGGTCGATAAATTGTTAATGTTCTCTCGAAATGAATAACGATCTCTCTGATGTGTAGTATTCCGTGAAAACGATGACGTCATTGAGTCAAACTATTGTGTTTTCTGATCCCAGTCCGAAAAACATGAAAGTATCGGGACGATTCGACAAACCCTAGCGGGGTGGAGGTCCTTGAGTCCCGGTGTACACAATATCCTTACAGGGTGGAGATCGACAGGACCCGGTGTACATAATATTTCGCAACAAATATAATTTCCCTTGACGTAAGGGGCGATCGAACCTCCGATCGTTGCGATCGCATTTCTTGCCATCTAGCTGTTAAAATTCATGCCGGTACCGCCGTTCAAAGTTTTCAGAGATATCTGTTAGGTTCTTAGATCGATAAACTGTGCATTAAAAAATTCATATGAATGTATAATAACCTATGTGAAAACCTTTCTAGAGCTATCTTTGTTAAAAACATTACCCATGATTCTTTGAAAAAATCGGATAATGTAAGCTCTATCACCTAAAACTTTGGATTTTTCATTGTTCACTGAGAAAACTATGACATTGAAACAGAGCCATTTGTCAGCTCATACAAACTAAAATTCATCAGAAATAACTGTAGGTAAACAGAGAAAATAGAAAGTTCTTGAAATTTAAATTTGTCCAAATTTCTGAACTAATGAAAATTTATATTTATTACTTAGTCTTACCAGAAGACTGAGGCAATCCACTTCGACGAAATGCAACCGGGAAAAAAAACCAAGGTCTTCTTCAACAATTTGATCCCTAAAAGAGCAGTCACTTGAGAAGAAAGGATATTTTTCCAGTAGGGGTAGAAAGTAACACAAGTCAGGATCAACGGGATCTCAACCCCTTTCTCATATTGTCTTAATGAGGAGATTGCCTCCAATCATCTCCCCTCTTCACCAGACATCAGTGTCGCGGAGTATATTGTAGCGGCATTGAATAAAGTTATAGAGTAAAATAAAAGGGCCATAGTAACGAAGAAAGATCGTAAAGAATGTATGGAAGGTCAAATACAAGGTAAAAGAGAATAATACTAGAAGCAGCAAAAGAGACGAAATTGATGAAAACAGGAAGTGCCTCAGGTAGAAATAGCCAAGTTAAAAAAACGTATTTAGCTAGAAGCAACGGTTAAGTAAACCTGCACGGCGGGAGAAAAGGGAAGCAGATGTGAGGAAACGAAGATTAAGCTCGGAGATGAATAAAGAAGGAAGCGATGAATGGAGGGATGATTTAGCAATGATGGGATGAACGAGAAACAGATGCAAGTCCAAGAAAAAACGTGGAGGTCATGGGAAAAAGAGTAGTAATGAAGATAGAGCGCCACGCCCTCAGAGAAGGAGGGGATGGAAGGTTCGAGAACGATGAATAAGAACCAATAAAATAAAACAGGAAGATATATGGCCAATAATATTGAGGAAAAGAAGGAGCCAATGAGTAAGGATGCAATATATTAGAGAAGGAGAAAAAGATAGAACAAGCAGATTTTTGTGAGACAAAGAGCTAGCAACATATTTTCTAGAGACGCCGAGCTGATAGCAGATGTTTTTATGACGTCGATCGGACACCGAAATTGAGACGCAGATCGGGCAGCGAAATTTAGATGAAAAGATAAACTGTTTCTAGAAAGCGAAGCTGTCCGGAGACTTGTGGTGTAAGGTTAAACAAAGACTTGAAAGGCCGAGCTGATGACCAGACTGAGAGATGAGATGCCGTAAAATAAACGTGACTAGGACCCAGCCCAGAAGCAAGACCGATAAAACAGCGATTAGAAATGACTCGAGCCTGAATTTCCTTACCCGTGGAAACGACCCATGCCAGCCGCCAAAAACGGACGCAAACCTGATGTTATAAGAGTTCGACTATGAGTATATTAGCCAACCCCAAGGGGCCGATTGAGAAACAACGCCGAACCATAGATGTCAACTCGCCCACCCAGCTGCACCCCGGTTATCAACGAAAAGCGATGAATACATAACGGAGCGTGCCTAGACAAAAGAAGTGCCCACAACGATGTACCGCCAGCCCATTCGGAGATGATGACTGACGGGAAGTAGCTCACCGCACCAGGTATTTGTGATATTAGTTATTGATCACTGAGCGATGCTTGCCTTATTGCCTCTTATCCATGATTAATGAGATAAATTAATAATAACAATTTGAATGTGATGGGTGCAGAAATATTTATTAATGTGTGATAACTCGTTTGTAAGTAGATAATGAATAATAAGTTAAGTAATTGCTAAAGATGTGTGGGTAATTTAATGTATATCTAAAGTTGTGATTGAATAGGAGAGGTAGTATAACTGATGATATACTGTAGTGATATATACCTATATATATATTTTGCTTTAATAAATCTCTCTATTAATTTCAATCAGAATGCTCATGTCATATTTATAACACAACGCAAGATAGTAGGTATACTAGTCACTTCAAGTAGGTAGCCCTGTTAATTAATTTATTCCAATTGGCCTCACACCTGAAATTAGCTACCGTGACTACTGCTATATCACCAACAAGCAAAACACCGAATGATAATCAACAATTTCCGTAAGAAGAGCTGTCAATGCTCGAACAGGTGTCTCTTTCTGCCGATTGGTGATGGTTTAATACAAAAGCAGGGAGGAAGACTAAATACGATAGTTACAATATACGAAATGAATGGTACTTCCCAAAGGCTCAGAACTATTAGAAATGTCAAAACTGTAAAATTATGTCACCGGACACTTTACAAGTTCCATAATACAAGTTGAGTGTTTTTCGCTTAGGGTTTTTTCCCGTCACTCCTATGTCTTCTGTATGTTTCCAAATTTTCTCGTCTTTTTTCTTTATGCTTACAAGACCCTCATATTTTCTTCAACACCCCCTTTTGCTCTCGAGGCTACTACCGCACTCCTGGATCATCCCAGAGCCTCCTGGGGGGGGGGGTTTGATATCCCCATCATTGGGAAACCCTGGTTTAGAGACATGGGAAAAGGATTATTAAAAAACATAGTAAATATATTTAACTTGATGCACAGATCCAAAATACAAAAATCAAATATTTTAAGATTATTTACCTAAACTTCATTTTTTATTTAAGTCACTTGTATAAGAACAACATATATGTAAAATATAATTAAGGTATAATTGGTGGCCAAATTTTTTTTGAAAACACAAAAAAAATCTTTTAATTTACTTTTTCATTCAAGATTTCAAACTGAAAGGATAAAATATGTTTTAATGTTAAGAATATACTTTGTATGCATTATAAAAAATAATATTACACAACGCACCCAACTATCATTTATTGAAAATAATTACGTACTAAACCACGTAATTATGAATCACGCCCAGATAAATAAATCAAGGCCAGGCATTACGACAATGGTGGTATAAAAACTCCTCTCTAAACCTCTTCCATTTATTAATCTAAAAGGACTTTGAAATTTAAGAGAATTTTATGTAGCATTTTTATTCGAAGACGGAGGTTAACTTGAATGATCATAAGCACGAGTAATGTTGAAAAACGTCACGTTTTGGAAAATTAATTATCTGTATAAGGCACGCTTTTAAATATCCACGCATTTACAGTTCTCTAAGAAACACTCATTTGGGTTTATATCACTAATTCTGATTCTACGCTTGGTATAAAATATGAATCTATTATAAAATAACATCAAAAACTAATATCTTACAATAAATATAAGTAGTTTTATGATGTTTAAATTCTAATGATTTTGTTCAGCATTAATTTTACTGCTTTGAGGGTAACAGAAATAATGTTTTCAGTAAATGTCTTGTAATGTTTTACAGCAAGAAATAAAAACATTAGAAGAAATAAAAACGTTTACTACATTTAATTTTAAAGTTATGTTTATAAAATAATATTCTGTTCAAATTATGTTACCTTTATTTTAAGATTGTCCCCTTGCATTCGTTATGTCCAGGAAAAGAACGCATCCAAACTTTACAGAACTTTGCAAGTAAGTTTATTGTTAACAGTAATACGCGGTGAGCCCCTCCCCAAACACATATGTTTCTAATTGTAGGTACGGGTATCTTAAAGGATAACGAGAAAGAAAATAATAATGATAGGAAAGTATATAAAGGGAGACAAATGGTGATTGGAGATTTTATGAGTAAAAAACAAAATAAAAATAAGAAAGTTTACATAATTAAATTAAAGGAAGTTTAAAAGAAATTAATTTTCACTTTGGCATGTTAAATAAACTCTAAGGAGAAAAATATTAGAACAATTTTCTTAGTCAGATTTAAAACCATGCTTCAAAAAGACAATTGCAAAGATTTGGGAAAAAAGGAATGGGAAAAAAGCAGGATGCCAATCAACAGGAGCTTAAAAACTGGTGTTGACAAAATTTTGAAAGAGGAATGTCTCTAAATTATTTCTGGAATCTGACTTTTGGGTTATAAGTATATATTTTTGAGGTCAAATCTAATGTTATCCAACAGAGCCTGGTCTTTTGATTAAGTTTGTCATTCAGGAGGAAATTTGTATATAATGTCTGCATACTGCTCACTAGGACAAAGACCTGTATATTTGACATATATTAATACTGCCCCTCGTGTTATTGTGTTATACCATCTTTTTCTTTGATTCTAGTTAGTGACGCTCATTGTACTTATACAACTTTTGAAAGAAGATTTAATGCCAACATTATGAACTGTAGCTTGCGGCTGATATACATGATAAACGATATCCTAAAGAATCTGTTTTTACATAACATGCCGTATATCTTTCCTGTGGAAGCACATGAGGTGTTTTATTGCTGGTACGATATATTTTAGGTGTCATTATTAAATCGGTTGACTGGAAAGTCTTTATATGAGGTCGGTGGGTGGGAAAGGTATGATCCCCCAGATGTCGCCATGGGACGGGGGGAGTCGGTCAAAATTGGGGTGGAGACTATCCAAGCCGGTCTCCAACCCTTGTGGTGCTTTTATAAACCGGAGCCGCACTACTCAGCCCGAAGCCTATATGGGCCTGGCCTGGAGTTTCCGGCCAGGGGGCATTACGAACAACAAACAACAACAACACTTCCGTTCAAAGTGAAAATATGCCGAAAAAAAGAGATAAGAGAGGAACAAAATTCTGCCCAAATAAAGTAGGCATCAAATGGATATAGGGTAACTCTAGGATAGATGGCCATGGAGGAGAGATGGCCAGTCTAAATATTTCCAAAACTTAATCATATATGGCAGTTTAAACTTTTTTCTTAGGAATTGTTCGACGAGTTCATAGATAATGATGACTTCCTTTGGGAAAGCGATGGTGATGAATTGGAAAAAAAAAAATTTTCGATGGTCATAGCCAAAATATTAAAGAAACGGAACAAGTTGAGTTCAACTCCTTTGCATAATTTTGTGTTCGTCCTTCTCTAGTCAGTTTTTGTGGGATATAAAACTTTGCACCACACTCTGGTTACAATTCGAATTATTCAGTGCTCCAGACTTAAAGGGAAGATTTCTGTAAGTTAGGTAAACTTCTTTTAGATTGCTTCTGTCTGAGTCCGATGTGAGGGTCTCGGTGTTTGGTAAGGGAGAGCGCGACTGTGAGTCTTCTGGGGGAGTGGGATCCTCTGAGGGAGTCACGGTATCACCCTCAAGGCTTCGGTTGTCACAACTTCCACTCAATCTCGGCTGGAAACAGGACGATGGCCCAGGCTAAGAGTGACATGGACGTTGGGGCCCTCGACTTTCGCCACATGGCGATAGCTCCTGTTGCTCCGTTTGTCCTAAAGATGTACGTATTGCACAGAGAAGCAATACGAACCTGTACTACTCTGCGCAAGGTGGGGTTATGATACACCGAGTAAACGACCGGTCTTCAGGCACTACTAGGCCGATACCCGAAAGGGGAGGAGCCGGAAGAGGCCTCTATCTGACCTCAACATTCAAATGCATCTGTAGAACCAGAAAAGTATAGAACAAATCTTTGCTTATTTTAGATCAAAATACACAGATTTTAAATGTAGCACGCGTTAGTGCGGATTATTAAGTACAGACAACTTCACCACTGAAAAGATCCGTATCCCTAAATTACATTAGAGCACTTCGCTCTTTCAGGCTGGTTGGTAGCAATCGTTGTTTTGTTAGTACACTGTTTGGGCATTGTCCGTGCGACATTTCGACAAACAACTTTATTTGAGTATTGGCTGTAAATATAGAATAAACCCCACTCCACTACCTTAAGAGCATAATAAGCAGATAGCCTCAAATGTAGTCTCATTTCTGAAAATGACAATGTTCGCTTTGTGGGTGGAAGATGCCAATGCATTTAACATTAGATTGCTTCAAAAGAAAATTTAAACACTAAAATTTCGGATTGTACTTTTTAAAATCTGATACAATTAATAATAACTTACTCTTCATCTAGGCTAGCAAAGTAAGATGACTTTCAAGACAGATGTAGAAATTACAATCATTTTAAACTTCCCAGAGTTAAAAATAATGCGGTGTAATACCACTCTTCGTGGCAACATTTTAAAGTATTTTGTGCTTTATATAAAAAAGTATCGATTACATCAAAATTCTCCCCCGCATCCTTTTGTTTCTTTTTTCGCTCAGAGATGGTATCATAACAAGATTCTTTCCAAACATAAAAACCAAACTTACTTTATTTTTTACTTTAAAAAAGTATAAAGAGTAATTGCTTCAAAGCACACACAAAGATACTGCTTGTCTCACTCTCCACTAAGTCACCAGCTAACATATCTCTGAAATATACAATCCTGGGCTAAGTTTTTGTCCATCTCTCTCTATTGGAGTCTTGCTCTCAGTAAAATACCCCATTGAATAAATCTATGATTATACGAACGAGTTGAGGAGTTTTAAGAATTATAATCTTCCGTTGCTATTTCCATTCGTTTCCAGTAATATACAGGAAACATTTTTCAATACGAAAGCAAAAGCTATTAGAAGGTATAATAGCTGAGTCTCTGTCACAACCTAGATAAACACCTTCATATTTTTCAACTGATATACTTGAGCTTATTAAGGTTACTTGTATCATATATATTCACTGCATAAGATAGCGACTGCGTTATCAATCTTTGCCATAGACCTTTCGAGTGACATCCATAAAATTTAGGGAATTTAGGGAATACATAAAATTATATCCATAAAGTAAAAGGACATATTGTTAATTACATTTACATTTATTCAAAAATTTTAACGATCTTTGATAATCTTAAGTAGTAAAATCGTTATTTAATTTTATTTACACCCCATTTTCGTTATTTTTCCCCTCAGAGTATTTAGCTTTTTGATAATGAGCTACTTTTAACAACTTTAAAATATGGAAGATAAAAATATTTTATTAATTCTGTAATGTTTCTGTTTAAATTATGTCAAAAGCTTAGATTAAGGTATAATGAGCGTTATATAACGCATAATTAAAAAAATTCTACAATAAATATGAAACTTTTTTTTTAGTTTGAATCTATTCCAAGAAAATTTTTAACTAATCAAATATACCTAATGAGTTGCTATTTTTACGGGAAATTTTCAAAGAGAATTTTTTAATTAGCACGCTTATCTTGATTTGAGAGCTTTTATTTTTAAAAATTCTTTGTGTAGATGGGGATTCATGCAATTTACTTTGATATTATAAGTAAGTTAATGGTTTTCTTTATCGGAGAGATACTACAAATTTAATTAGACCACACAAAGGGAGCTGAGACAAAACTGTTTATATATTCAGTAAAGAGTCATTAGTTTGCAAAAAAAAGGGAAATTTTAAAAAGACGTCTTTTCATTACCTTTATTCTCACGGGAAGCTAATATTGAATATATCTGATTAAAGTATTAAGTAAATTTGCCCCCATCAAAGCATAGTGGTTAACGTCTTAATCTCCCCAGGGTGAGATTGGGTTCGAATGCTCTGCATGGCTACGGTATTGCTATGTCGTTTTTGTACAAGTAGTTCGTTTTCTTTTAAAGTAATCCTTTATAAAGTAATCAACAAAACTTACTACGTATATTACCAAATACCCCGAGGATAAGAAACAACCACATTCTAGAAAAAAGAGAAAAATAACGATTTCCGCTTTGATTTTCAATTAGATAAACTATCTGGAACCTTCCTCTCGTTAACCGTTTCTCAAAAGAGGAAAGAATTACTCCAAGCTGTTGCGATATTGTTGAGAGCTCAGCGTTTTCCAAATTGTGTTGCTAAATGTAAGCATTTGATAATCTGCGTACTGGGCAAATGAATGAATCCTAAAGAGGAAATTATCTCCATATATCATTAGTGGCTGCAGTCAAGCCGGTAAAGGTCGTTTGCCACCCATTGTCCTGTTCCAAGGCAAGACCTTTGAAGTTCTTTTTCCGAGCCCGAAAAGACATTACTACCATTATTAATTGATTCACCATATATTGAAGGCATTGTTTTACTTTTTAAATCGACCTATAACATTTTCTCAAAAGTCATTGATCACAGCTCCCAATGCGTATACCAGCTGCAGCACAACCACAACGGACAAATTCAAGATTCAACGACCGGATGGTTGCATGTCTGGTCTTCGTACCAGAGATCACAGCGTTTGACTGTTTATTTACTTACACAACACATCTTGAAAATTTAGCCTTCTTGATTTAACAATTTCTTTGTAGAATGAGATTTATATTGTTGCGACTTATGCCTTCCTGGCCGGTTTATGCCAGACTAGGTCCAAATATGGCTGTGGACAGAGGAATGCGGCTCCGGTTTACTCTTAGTTGGAATCCGACTTAGCCAGTACCTCCGACTTGACCAAGGACCCCCAGTGGACATCCGGAGACATCAGAATTTTGGGACTAACATGCCCAAAACTTGCGTAAACACGAATGCATTCAATTGCGCTTGTCGGGATTCGAAATGATCACCCTTCGTCCGAAGCCCAACTAATTAACACTAAACTGCCTCGGGTCCTATGAGATTTATGGAAAGGATTGTTTAAAAAGTTGCATTTGTGCATACAATCAATGTCGCTACGAACGGACTAGAACTAAAATTATTCAAATCCACAGTAATGCAATAATTAAATAAGTAATTTGTTGAGGGCATCACAAAGAAATCGTCAACAATGCGATTCTAATAAACATATACAAGCACGTATAAGTAAATTTTTTCATTAACTAATTCAATTAATGCTAAACATTTATAGAAATTTTCTATTAAAGCATTCACGAAAACAATTACGAACATTATCTTTTGAGACTAAGCAAAAAAACCATTCTATATATAATAAATGAAGTTTGTAAATAGTTTCCTTTGTTTTCTTTCATCACAAAAATGAAGATTTTTTTCAATTTCTATTATAATATTTTTTTATGACTGCAGTTAGCTCGATGTTAACACATTAAAAAGTAAACTGAATTTAAATTTACTCTAGTTTATGTTCGAGTCTATATGAAAACTTCTGAAGATAAACACTCTTTATGATGTTAGAAGGAAAGTACTTTAAAACTTGGAGAGTGCAGTCTTTAATTGCTAATTCATAGAGTGCTTCTCAAGATTTATTCGGAGATTTAAAGATAAGAGTCCTCACAATTTTGGTCCCATTGGATTGATTTTCAATTGGGATAGAAATTGATTTTTTTATTTATAAATTTTTGCTTTTATGATGTCCCAAAAAGTTTATTTATATTCTCATCTTATAGTCCCAAAACAACAGTTAAGGAATATATATATATATATATATATATATATATATATATATATATATATATACACTGAAGTGCCACTGAATTAGGGATACCTACCTAGTAACGAGTTGGGCCTCCTCTGGCCTTGATAACGGCTGCCACACGACGAGGCATAGATTCAACAAGTTTCTGGAAACGTTCCACGGGAATGGCTTGCCAAATATTAGCTAAAGCTGTCCATGATTCAGTAATGTTCTTTGGTGCTGTGTGATGGCCGTTCACGCCTTGTTCCAAAACATCCCAAAGATGCTCAATAGGATTTAAGTCTGGGCTTCTAGGTGGCCAATTCATGACAGAGAAGTCAGAGGAATGCTCATCCAACCAGCCAGTAGCCAACCGGGACTTGTGAGAGGTACGGTTGTCTTGCTGGAAAACTCCATTACCGTGCGGATAACAGAACAGCATAAACGGATGGAGGTGATCACCCAGCAACTCTACGTACCGAATTGCATTGAGGGAGGTTGGTACACGCACCAAAGATCCCAAACTGTGCCACGAAAAATAGGCCCAGACCATGATTGAGCCAACATGCCCTTGTACAGTTCCAGCCAGGCATGCAGGATCCATGGCTTCATGAGCCTGACGCCATATTCTCAGCCTCCCGTCGGCGTTAAGTAGTCGGAATCGAGACTCATCACTCCATGCTACTCGTTTCCAGTCCTCTACACTCCAGTCTCTGTTCTCTCTTGCCCAGGAAGACGTGTAGCCCGATGGCGAGTATAGAGCAATGGTACTCTCGTAGGTCGACGGCTCCCGAAACCAATACGGTGAAGCGAGCGTTGCACAGTACGTTTACTGACTGTACGACTGGCACTGTTATTAAACTGGGTGGTAATTTGAGCTAATGTTTGGCTTCGCTGGCTACGTACAATACGCCTGATCCGTCTCTCACCACGCACTTATGCATTACTTAATTAAGTTGTATATTATAAATTCTTTCAATTTCGTATTCCTATATATCCCTTATTAAAGTATATAATACTTAAATTTATTTTCCCCAAATATCTAAAATTTAACTTTCAGAAATAATATTAACAAATTTAACGCTTATTTTCTCCTGTGCTCTGACGGAAATGTATGTATTTGGGGTATCTAAATTCCAGCTACCAGGTTAGAGAACCTTTAACAAATTTTGAACATATGTTAAAATTAGTATTAGATTAGTGTTATAAAAATAAAACAAATGCTAGTAATGTTATTAAAAAATGCAGAATAATGTTAATAGGAAAGTGTTAGAATTGAATCTATCGAGATGAAAGAAAAATGTGATATTCGGTAACATTTCTGTTATCACGGTGATAAATGAGATATCATTCTAATAAGGTAACACGAATCCTTTTATGCTGAATTATATTCCTTGGAAACATAAATAAAACTTCAATGCCTATTATTCCTTTATGCCTGTAGTTCATAAAATCCTTAAGATTATTTTCAACATTAATCTTCCTAAGGCAGCTTTTACATGAACTTTATTTCAAAGGAAAAGAACCATTAACGTCTAATTTAAGGAACTATAACCAAATAAAGCGGTAGTGTAACAGGATATTACATGCTTCCTCTTTGACAGCAGAAGGTGAAGGCAAATTGATTTAGTTATAGAAAAATATCGTATGAAACATACAATTCGATTATATTGGATGTTCCGTTATTTTTCGAGAAGAATGGATCGTTATTTTTTTTCACTTGGATAGCAACGTAATTCTACATTCATAGTCTTAACCTATGTAAAAGTAAAGCTCGTTCTAAATTCGAATTCTATACTTTAACTCTTACAATTTCTGATAGAGGAAAAATATTCATTTGCTATGAAATACAAAAAAGTTTGTTTATTCATTTTTTAAACATAACGTTGCATTTATATACATACATAGGGTGCAAAAGGTAGTTTTATACCAGAATATATCGACAATACATTTATTAAGATTGTAGGATTGCATGATAACTTTTATAATTTGATACGAATGGTAACTAAGGCAAAACCTATAGATTCCTTATAGTCATTTCGTTATCTATTCTTGTTAACATTATTATATCTGAAATTCTTTATACTATTATGAGCTACGTATGATTTTTCTTTTATAATATATAACTGTAACAAATTCTACCACCTGCCTGTGTAAAATTTTTTACTGTACCTTGTTTAGAAAATTGGAGAATCATGTATGTTTCAAGTTGTCAGCTTGACACAGTGAAATATCATACTTCCCTACGTAACATTACTTATTTTATTTTGCCGTAGATTAAGAAAACACACGATATTAAGGTATACATTTGTTATTTTTGGGTCAGAAAAGCACCATCTAAACAAGCGATGCTCAACTTATTCCGACGGATTCAAGAGCTAGGGATTTGGGATCATTTACCTCGTGCTACAGAGAATTCAAAGGATGCTGAACTTAATCTCATATAAGGTACAGCTAGTGCACGATTTGAAGCCAGCAGATTATCGGGTATGATCAATGTATGCTGACCAGATGCAAGAAATTGAAGGAATATGCCAAGAAACATTACGACAGGTGATGGAGCAATGGACAGAAAGAGACCGTTATTGTCAAGAACAACATTGAAGGACGTATTTACAAAACTCGTTAAAAATAATTTCAAAGAAGTATATTTATTATAAAACAATAAATGTGAATTTTTAATAAGTAAAAGATATATATTTTTAAATGGTCTCGTAACATTTGGGTCACCCTGTATTTGCATGAAAATGCGTCTACTTATTTCACAGTCTTTCTTCCTTTTTTGTAATTAATTTTATACGTATTATATTTTATACGTAATACTTTTTATACGTATTTCGTATTATCCCTTTATTCCCCAATTTCCTATTTCTGTCTTTTCGGGTCTATATTCCCGCCTTTTTTTCTCTTTCAAATTCCATGATTTGTTTGTCAGTTTCGTTAGAGGGTGTGTTCCTTGAGTGGGCTGGTGGTCTTAAAATATCTCCCCACACACCTTGTTTCCTCCTTATGAGTTTCGGTTTTCAGGTGAAACCTTATTTCACCGCTTTCGAAAACGTTCCTCTCGGATTTTCACCTATATTTATAACATACAGTTACATGATCCTAGCATTTATGAAATGTTCATAGAAACAATCATACCTTACATCTCTCAGCCAGATAATGAACTATTATTAAGTTCGAAAGCAGTTTTCGATCTTTTACTTTCATGGTGAAATAGCCGAATATCCGTGCTTCACTACGGATTACATTCAAATTAAATACAACGGTCAATGTATGCAGTTAATGCCAAAGAAAAAACATGGAAAAATATATTTATAATAAATGCAACTGCAATATATATATATATATATATATATATATGTGTGTGTGTGTGTGTGTGAAACATTAATTGAGACAATTTACAGGGGGCTTCAAAATAACTAATTTCTAACGTTAAAAGCCATGATTATTCATAGTCAATCAGATTACACGCGTCTACGAATGCATAAGCTATAGGAGTTATTAATAGAGTTTCATGACCTTGGGGGGAATCTCACGCAGCATTGCGTGGGGAGGTGTTTTTGGAGTTTAGACTGGGTTTCGCGAGAAAATTAATTGCAGACTAAGCAAAGATTCTTCTGGAAAGATCGACAGACGTCATAATGAGCATGCGCGATAAGGTTAGACGCCTTGAGGAACAATAGAGTTTCGGCAGAGCAGGATTAGCATTGAGATTGAGTGGTCACGCATAGTGAAGGTTGAGATGATTACTTGGAAAACTAAATTATGTGCGGATTGAATTGAGGGTAGTTAAATTATTAGTTAGAATAATCATTTTGGATATAGTTAAATTGTAATCATTTACCACGGCCTATGTTTACTGACAGGAATAATGTTAATAAGTATTAGTGAGAAATTGAGAGAGATCTACGGTATAAGAGCACGCTTAGAGCTTATTTTAACAGGCCTGTCAACAGTCGAGCAGGATCCAGAAATTTTCGCAAGGAAAAAATTAACCCCACAGCCTTTTTAAAATTAGATTAAAAAATTAAATTTGTAAAATTGTTGCAAGTTTTCATCTCCTCGTGATTGCGTTGACCATTGGCGGTAAGAAAAAAAATGTTATGGAGAGGAGTATTAGTTGTTTTAGATGACGCCGAGGGTTTTTGCGTGTGACGATGCAAGTGAGTGGAAAGTTGCGACGCCAACATCGGGTTTTGGATTTACATCGATTTGTCTGTCACCGTCTTCAAAGAAGATTGCATGATCTGCCGGGTTTTTATTTGCGTTGCTTCAATGCGATTTGTGTGGAGCGGAAGATATGGCGGAATCCAGTTGAGCCTGACAACGCTGTGTGGCGATGACGCCATTCGCATCGAGTTTATCTCTTCTGGAGGGTTACCCCTTCAAGTCTTCGACAATTTTTATCGAGTGCCGAGTGATACCGGGCTTCAATCTGGTTAAAATTTCCCAGAGAATTCAACTAGATATTTGCATTGTTCCGTGTGACCTTTCCACGAAAAGTGATGTTGTTTTCCGATGCAAGAAGTATGAACGATAATGCTTTTCAAATCGATGATGCTGTGTGTGTGAACTTGACGGACGACAACGTTGCGGAATTCTGTAGTGAATGTTATGACACTGAAATATATTACGATGAAAATAAACAATCCATCACGCTTAAAACCAGCTCGACAGAGGAATACATCGGGATTGAGGAATGTTAAGAAGAAAACAATTTGTATGTGCTGGATAATTAAATTTATGAAATTAAATTTTTTTGAAAGGATTAACTAAATTAGGGTAAGCAAAACTTTATGATTTAATTTTTGTAAGCGAAATGAGACTATGATTCTGATCTTCTTAAAAGCTACCTTGTTTTGATGTAAAAATGGAATGTCTTTTGGAGGTGACATCGGAATGAAAATAAATTCAGTTATTTTGGAAGGTACAACCCACAAATTTTTAAACTGTTATTACCCACCCCTGTTCACTGAAGAATGGGTTCACTTTGGTATAACTAGGAGGATTTATTCACTTTAATTTTTCTGACGGAACTTACCATTAGGTTTGTTGAATATTTTACTTTTCAGTGGAACTTTAACCTGCTGAATAAAAATTTGATATCTATGTGTACGGTTTTGTTAATATTTTGAAAAGAATTTTGAGTGTGAAACATTTATTTTCATGTTTTACAGATTAATTAATTAATACTTTTGACATTCGAAAAAACTTCGATATTGTTATGCTACGAAATTTAAATGTTTATTCATATTTTTTTTCTTGGGGAGGGGGGGGGGAAGCAAAGTATACGATATAAAATTGTGAGTAGTTGTAAAAATTTAAAATTTTGATCTTATTAATTGTTAAACTAACAGTTTTGAAGATTTCGTCAAATTTTTGGGAATCTAAAAAGATTTTTGAAATAAGTCGATACAAATCTGGTCTCCTGAGCTGATGATGATCTTTTGCTTTTTGTATATATTTTTGTGTTTTATATTTTGTGTTTCACGAAGTATTATTTTAAGTTACATTGATCTTACAATTTTATAAGTGTGTTTATATTTTGAGTCTTAACATAATGAGTATCCTTTTTGATTGCTATACATTTTTGATAAATATTGTGTTAAGTGTTTTTATAGTGTATATTTTTGGTTGCCGGTAAATTAATTTTGAGGACATATTATGCAAAGTATTTTGGTATATTGAAATAAATTGTATTGATATTGTTTAATCTTCTGAACAATCCATGGGAATAACCTCTTATCTCTATCCCTTCATTGAAAAAATATTACGTTTATGATTATTTTGATTTTGATAAGAATATAGTTGTGTTAATAAGATCGATTAAGCATAAGTGTGAATTATATGCTTTCACGAATTTTAGATGATTTAGCGTTCAAATTGAAAAAATATTATATCATGAAGATAATGAAGAAGCTTAAATGCTGGAGAGAAATTGTTTTGAATTTTATTCTAGAGAAGTTTAAAAGTTGATAAATTGATTCCATACATTTAAGATCTAAATTACTTTTTTCTATATATTTTAGTAGTCTCATAAATTGTGTGTTCTTGGTTTTATTGATTAGGATGATACAAATTTTATGATGTGTTTTTGATAAAAAAAATAAATAATAATGTGAATTTAAGACATCCATTACCTTTTTGATTTTTTTGGGTGCCTAACACCCTTGACTCCACTTTTTAGGTGGTAAAATTGATATTATTATGATTCATATTTTCGTCTATATTAAGAATGTATCGAATGTAGACTTGTGAAATATGTACTTATACCTTCGATTCAAACTGCCTAGGTGCATGTAGGGATAATTTTTAGGTTAAGGTTAATTTTCATTTAGTGTTCATTTACGTTTAATTTTAGTTTTAGTTGTTTTCTCTTCTGGAGACTTGCCACATTTTGAACTGGTCATTCATTTGTGTGTGCGTGCCTTCAGTGGGACGGGGGAGGATTTGTTAAACATTAATTGAGACGATTTACAGGGGGCTACATAATAATTAATTTCTAACGTTAAAAGCCATGATTATTCATAGTCAATCAGATTACCGGCGTCAACGAATTCATAATCTATAGGAGTTATTCATAGAGTTGAATGGCCTTGGGAGAAATCAAGAAAGGAGAATCGCAAGCATCATTGAGTGGGGAGTTGTTTTTGGAGTTTAGACTGGGTTTCACGCGAAAATTAATTGTAGACTAAGCAAAGATTCTTCTGAAAAGTTTGACAGACGTCATAATGAGCATGTGTGATAAGGTTAGACGCCTTGAGGAACAATAGAGTTTCGGCAAAGCGGAATTAGCATTGAGTGGTCACGCATCGCGAGAGTTGAGATGATTACTTGGAAAAATAAATTACGTGCGGATTGAATTGAGAGTAGTTAATTTAATAGTTGGAATAATCTTTTTAGATATAGTTAAATTGTAATCATTTACCACGAACTATGTGTACTGACTGCAATATTGTTAATAAGTATTACGGAGTAATTAAGAGGGATCTACGATATTAAGAGCATGCTTCGAGCTCATTTTAACAGGCCCGTCATATATATATATATATATATATATATATATATATATATATATATATATATACACTCATGGACAAAAAAATTAGCGCACCAAGAAGGAGTCGTCAAAATGAAACGAAATTTTACATACGTAATGACTACTTTGATATAAGTAAATGATAAGAAAATCCAAGAAAAAGGATAATTTAGTTCAAAGAAAAAGGCATAAGAACGGAGGAGTTAATACTCCGTTGGACCCCCTCTAGCGCGAATGCACGATGCGATACGATCGGGCATTGAGTCATACAAGTTCTGTATGATGTCTTGAGACATTTCGTACCATATTTGCTGTAACCTTGCCTCTAGTTCGTTCAAACTCGTGGGATGCCCAACTCGTCGTCCCAAATGATCCCACATATGCTCGATTGGCGACAAATCTGGGGATCGGGCAGGCCAAGGAAGGGTAGTAACAGTGCGGAGACAGTCTTGTGACACCCTTGCCGTATGAGGCCGAGCATTGTCTTGTTGAAAAATGGCTCCTGGGAGCCGTTGCATGAGTGGCAACACATGTGGTTGCAGGATTTCATGAACATACCGCTGGGCTGTCATGGTGCCACGGAACAATACTAGGGTTGACCGTGTATTGTAGGCAATGGCACCCCATACCATCACACCAGCTGTGGGAGCGATGTGTCGCTGTACAGCCAAGGCAGGATTGAAGCGTTCACCACGGGCTCTCCACACACGAACACGATTGTCATCACTGCCGAGATTGAATCTGGATTCGTCGCTAAAGACGACCTGGTTCCATTCCGCTGCAGTCCAGTTTCATCGTGCACGGCAAAACTCCAAACGGATGCGTCGATGGGTGGGCGTCAAGGGCAGCACACGTAATGGGCGCCGCGATACCAACTGTCCTTCAGCCAGGCGCCTTCGTATGGTTCGAGAAGACACAGAGGCCCCTGGTGAAGGTGCTACCTGTGCCTGGATGGCGGCCGATGAAGCAGTTGACTGTACGCGTGCATTTCTTACGATGTGGCGGTCTTCTCGACAACTGGTCTGTCGAGGGCGTCCTGAGCCTGGTCTTCGTGTACATGACATCTCTCGGGTCCACTGGTCCCAACACCTCCTCACAACACAATCAGAGCGGCCTAATTGACGAGCTACTCGCCTAGCTGACCACCCAGCTTCCATCATCCCGACGTTTCTCCCCCTCTCAAACTGCGACAACTGCTTATATTGTCTTCGAACACGGCGTAATGGCATGTCTATCTCAGTTCTTCCTTTGTAAATGATTCAGCACACTCAAACAAGCTTTGGTTACCTGTTTTATACTCCACAGAGTACGATGTTCAACGCCCTCTACCGGCTATATGTAATGCGCAATCACTCTGCATTTCTAATCATTTGCATATCTCCCCGACATGTACCTTCATTGCAAGTTTCGTTACGATCCTGTAATTATTTCTTGGTGCGCTAATTTTTTTGTCCATGAGTGTATATATATATATATATATATATATATATATATATATATATAAATAAATAAATCGTAACGGATATTTTTATAGACAAAATAATTTAGAAGAAAATACTGCAATTAAATCTAATCGAACATACTAAAGAATATAATGCGGTTAATATATTACAGTTTGAGGAACATTTCTTTTGCTGTATTTTAATAGTTTATTGGATAATGTCCAATCATCTACCGCATTAGAAAGAAAAAAAAAATGTCAGTTAATTTCGTTGTTATGCACGTGATGGAAAATTAATTTAAACTATCACAAAAAGAAAAGAAACCACGTGATCAGCATTTAATAAATTAAATTCTAAAAATTAATCTTTAAAAATTCACCAACATTCAGAAAATGGAGACAAAGATTCGAAAAAGATTTCATTTTAAAGGCATTTTTATGATCTTTCTCGTGATGTAAATTTTATAACCCTCAAAATATTATTTCAAATGCAAACTTTAAAAAGTTACAAAAACAGCTTAAAAATTTAATTTAAAAAATCTGAGAAGAATTTTAAAAAATCTTTCATAGTGCACCTCTACACAATAAGAAGAATTGCCATGAAAAATTTCAACCTTTTAGGTCCAGCGGTTTGGCCTGTGCGGTTTATCTGTCAGTCAATCAGTCAGTTACGGAACTGTTTTATATATATAGATTATAAAAAGATGTGTGTTTCTCCTTAATTAATTAGGTATTTGAACTATTAGATTCCAATGAACTTGTTCTCTGAACTTGCTTGGCCCGAGAAGTGGCTTTCTGATGAAACCGTCACTAAGGTTTGCGGCATAACATTGAACGAAAATAACTTAATACCCTGTTTTGTAAGACTTCAATCTCTCCTGTTGAGCCTCGGCAATGAAACCCTTTAAAGATCATCCGTGATTCTCTCACGGAGCACTATCTATACATATAAAACGTGTAGGTATGCGGCACAAAAATCGACGATATTTCTACACCACGAATGGCAGCGTCTGCAACTACCTGATATAAACATTAGCAGCTGACCGCAATATTCAAACGCGTGTCAACATGGATTTACTCAATGAAATCAGGAATACCGGAAAGCGAGAAAGACGATCAAGTGAAAATTCGGAACAGTCTAAAGAAAGAAAGCGAAGAAGATATAATTCATTAAGAGAGAGGCGTGAAAGAGAGCATAAATGATCGCGAGGTTATCCTTAACCGTCGCCGGCATGGCAACCGACAGCCAGTAATAGTTTATTTTCTACACTTTTTTCACTACTTGCTGAATTTTTACTCCATTTTATAAGCGATGAAATTTTTCCAACAATTTATTATTTAATGTGATTAAATGTAGATATCTGAATTGTGAACAATAGTACATAAAGAGAGTGATGTAATCTACGCTATATTTTAGTACTTGCTGAATTTTTACTCCATTTTTTTAAGTGAAAAAAAATTTCCCCAACTATTTCTTATTTGATGTAATAATAAAGCGTATATAGCTTAATTTTGGAAAATAATACATAGAAAGAGGGATGTAATTTATAAAATCATTGTTGGGTTTCTCAGTCTTATCTTTAACTCTGTTCTGAAGTAATGGATATTCCCATTTTTTAATCACGGTGTTTTAGAATCAGATTTATAGAGAATACCTCTTAACAACGTATATTTCTGATGAGATAATTGTAACATTCCTTACATATGTTACTTCAGTTGAATTGTTTTGCAAAAGAAAATATAAAACTAAAAGCGACCAGTTTATTAAAATTCCAGATATTTCAAAATGAGCTTTATTGAAATAGAAATTCATTGAAATAAAAAATTGTGTGGTAAACGAACATATTTACAAGAACCTTATATATTTTTCTGAAACAAGCAACTTTAAAAATGTTTTTTTGCATAATGGATGTTTAGAACTAAACTTTTTCTATAACCCGTAAAAGACATTTAAAAAAATCATACTGCTTTGATAAGTTCAACTTATAGGTTATTTAAATGACTTTTACCCTTGAATGTAGTAAAACAGTTGTCAGATTATTCATAAATTACCATTTCTTCTACTACGTGTAATATCAAAACGAGGTGCAGTATGTAAATCATATTTTTCATTATCATCATTTTTAAAAGTAAAAGATTTCGAGTGTTTTAAATAAAAGGAATAAGAATTACATAGTTGATTTACAATGGTTTTTATAATTTATAGAACAATGAATTTTAATTGCACGAAGTATGTATATTTTCTGTCCAATAATAAAGTTCATTTTTAGTTGTGATTAATGTTACTTAGTTATACAAAAAGGTCTTTGTAATGTTTGATTTGTTTTCAGAACAATCCATATTTGCAATTAGAACTAGGTATTCTATGTAAAACATATCTGCGTGGAGAGTTGTTTAGTTAACGAGTATTTATCTGGACAATCTATAAGAGGACATTATATAAAAGTTATCTTATTCATTCCGGCCTCGTTCCAAAGTCAAACATACAAACACAGAAATTCATACCTAAATATTGCACTTTTGACCTAAAATTTCAACCAGGTTCCTTGAATTTTTGAGATACACAATCATAAGAAAGAAAAGTTATTAGTCGTATACACGAGTAAGCTCCACTTTTAAGGTTGTAAACCGACGCTAGTGTAAAAAGACGTTCGGGGCTTATAAATGTTAGTCCTAACACACATTAAAATTGTAATACTGTCTTATAACAGATAGAAGGTGAGGTTATTCCTCTGGTCTAGCTTCCTTATTGTCATTAATTGATCAATGAAAGTTTTATATTTAATAACTCAAATAACCAATGAAAACAAATATTGAAACGTACAATTACGTAAGCAGTAAATATTTTACTCTTAAACAGAATTGAAGTTTAAACGTTTAAACCACCCTTTTCATAGCAATTTCTAGAAAAGAAAAAAATCTAACCCCATTATGTTATTTAAAAGGTTTAAGTTGAGTAATTAAATGAATCTTTTAAGTGCTAGGATATCATAACATTAATCCAATGAAAATACTAAACACCGTTAAAATGTTATTCAAAAGTTTTAGACAGGCATTCCGAAGAATATCTAGCTACGATTTTCTTGCCAGAAATGCAAATTATCTCATGCCCAAAAGCATAAAGAAGCTGAACATAAGAGGATAAAAATGCCGTTTCCTGCTAATAAGATAGGAAAGAAAGTTACATAAATCCTTTTTCCGATTGCAGTACTTATAGCATTATCGATGGAAAAAGATTAGAGAAGAATGAAATTTATCATCCCCACTTTCACAGTTACTTAATATAAGGATAAAAGCATTAAGGCAGTTTCTCTCGAAAGATTTGTGCGTAATCCTTGCTCAAGTCCGACTACTACATCAGGCACGATTTTTAAATTTAATCGGTATATTGGCCGTACTTATGTCGTTTCGCTAACTATATTAAAAAATTGCTAAAAAAACAAAAATTATGCTAAAAATGCAATTATGCTGAAATGAAAATGTTTAGCTCGTTTGCAAAAATAAGAAAAATTTCTTTACATTTGCGTTTTTTTTTCAACCATCTCAGACCTTTTAATGTAGTAAAAGAGTTGTTACAATATTCATAAAATATAATTTCTTCTATTATATGTAATATTAAAACGAGGTGCATTATATATAAATTATATTTTTCATTATCATCACTTTTAAAAGTAAAAGATTTCGAGTGTTTTAAATAAAAGGAATAAAAAATATACATTTGATTTTCAACGGTGTTTTTAATTTATATAACAATGGATTTTAATTGCACGAAGTACACTGGTGAAATAAATTAAGATAATTTGCATATTTTATTGAATTTCATGAAATGAACTGAACTGAATGTAAAACCACTGCTTCTAGACAAAAATGCAAATCTTGTACGTCAAATACGTAAGCGTACACGTGTGTGTAGGCTTCATAAGCGCGCGTAAGTTAAGACACATTTCGTTCGCTAGCACACCTCGGCGAATTTCTTGGTGTTATTTTGCAGCAATCGGTTAACTTCAAATTGTAACAGTAAAAATGAGTAACCACCAACGTTTAGATGATGGAATGAGGTGGCGAATTGTGGGGAGGCTAGAAGCAGGCCAATCTCAAGTCCAAATTTGTAGAGAGTTCAATTTAACGCCCAGCGTCGTGTGTAACTTATGGAAACAGTTCCAGGATACCGGATCCATCCAGAGAAAGCCTGGGAAAGGTCGTCCAAGAGCCACGACGGCCAGAGAAGATCGCCATTTGTCGATTATATCGAGGCGTAACAGGAGTGCTACAGCTTCTCAGCTCTCTCGTGACTTCTATGCAACCACAGGAACCCGTGTATGAAGGGTGACTGTATCCAAAAGACTTCATGAGAGAGGATAGTTTGCAAGAAGACCTGCTGTTTGCGTCCCGCTCACTTCTACGAACAGGAGAATCCGTTTATCATGGTGCAGAGAGCATAGAGATTGGAGTATGGATCATTGGGCGACCGTTCTCTTCACTGATGAGTCCCGGTTCAGCCTACACAGCGATTCTCGCCGTACGTTCATATGGAGAGAAGCAAGGACCCGCTACCTACCCTCCAATGTCCGCGAAATCGACCATTATGGCGGAAGAGGTTCAATGGTCTGGGCAGGCATCATGATGAATTGCCGCACACCACTCCATGTCTTTGAAAGAGGCACTGTGACAGGTGTGAGGTATAGGGATGAGGACTTGGAGCCCTATGTTCGCCTTTTCAGGGGTGCAGTTGGCCCTGAGTTCATTTTAATGGACGATAACGCGAGGCCACATAGAGCTCTTCTGGTCGACGAATTTCTAGAGAGTGAGGATATTCGCCGGATGGATTGGCCAGCCAGATCTCCAGACCTTAACCCTATAGAGCATGTCTGGGACGCTCTGGGGAGGGCAATTGCAACCCGCAAACCCCCTCCGAGGACCATCCAGGGAATGAAAACAGCGTTGCTGAACGAGTGGGACCAATTGCCACAGGAAATGATAAACTGTCTTTTTTCAAGTATGAAATCACGCTGCGAGACCTTCATATCTGTAAGAGGGGACCATACCCATATATTAACCCATATATTAACCCATATATTAACCCATTTTTTTGTTTATTCTGCAACCGCTGTTTCATACCTTCCGACTCCAACGAGTGTTACGCACGATCATGCCTGTTTAATACAATTATTGAATGGTTATTTGTTTTGTATTGTATCAATGTATGTACATATCAAATTTCATTAAAATCAGTACAGTAGTTCTAGAGATAATCGACCATGTCTGCAAATTCTCTTAATTTCTTACACCAGTGTATGTATATTTTCTGTCCAATAATAAAGTTCTTTTTTAGTTGTCATTAATGTTACTTAGTTAAACAAAAAGCTCTTTCTAATGTTTGATTCGTTTTCAGAACAATCCATATTTATAATTAGAACTAGATAGTCTACGTCTGAACAACTATAAATTGAATCCGCCTCAAAAACTTAAAAGGTTTTTAAATCTAAATAATTCCCAATACTTAGCGTTACTTCTTATATTATTTAAATATTACTTGTATAAAATACTCTGACATTGTATTGACATACGTATATTGTAATACGTATAACATTGTATTTCGTTTTTAAAATCTACTGAAAACATTCGAAATTTCAGCATTTGAAGCATTAATGGATGAATGAGCACTTAATTATAAATATTACAAGGTTCTTTGTTTTTAAACGATGCTTCATATTTCACATTCATAATTTTGAATGAACTGTGATTTTTTAGAGTACTATATTCAGCTCACTGAAAAAATGTAAAATGTTCAGCTTTTAATAGAAATTTAAAGTTTTATTTATTAAATTTAAGCGGCATTAAGCTAAGCTTCTTTCGGATTTGACTAAAAATGATCCAAATTATTAGAAAAAATAAGTACCCAAAATAATTGAAAGATTAGTAGATGGGTAGTATATTTTATACTGCAATAGTTCACTTATAAAATTATATATATATATATATATATATTATAGAGTTTATACATAAAACAATGTTTATTAAAATATTTGCACATATAGATTTTGCGTTTCAACAATAAGCATACGTACTACTAGTACGATATATATATAACATTCATGCAAGGCATATTACTTCAGTATAGACACTTTGCAAAGAAATTCAGTTTGAAATACTCACAATACTTTAAAGTCAAACCAGCAGTGCTGCTACGTAAACTTTATGCCACAGAACGCTAAACAACTTTCGTCTAACACGAACTCGCGTAGGTTAGGATCAACCTAGCTAAAACACCACTAGCGGCAGCTCGCAAAACTCCTTTAACTTTCTTTCACCTCCTCTCACTTCGTCAACACTTCCTAGCTGCTTGGTATTTATACCAACCGCGTATGCCTTGAAATTAACATATCTTAAGCGGCTTCTTTAACCCATTAATGCCTATTGGTACGAAAACACACCAGCTTAAGAATAGTTATTTTTCTTCGTACTAAATGTATCTAGTTGTCCAATATTGTTCATGCACTTCCAGAAGAGTTCACTGATAGCGGAAAAATAGATTTTTGTCCATTTGGTCTCAAGTTCTTGTTGTTATTTGACGTTATGCTCAGGTGAAAGCGTCGTGAAACAAGATGCCTCTGACATCTCATAGAAAATAGTAAGTTTAGAGTTTTGGATTTATCTCAAAACTATATATTGACTATTAATCACAGTTATAAAAGTGTATTTTATAAATTCATGCCACTCAAAAGTCATGTTTTGCTTTGTATTATAAAATATAAAAACTTATATATCGTTGGTACGAAACCGTATCAACCGGCTAATGTATAGTTAAGTTTCAATTAAAAGTGGAAATCTTTCACGTTTGAATTAAAATCGAGAATCTTTCACGTTTGAATTAGAATTTTTTGAAATAATATTTTAACTTTAAATCATTGTTGTAAATGTGTATTTTATAAATTGTTGCCCCTTGAAAGTCATGCTTTTATTCTTTTGGTATAAAATTTTGAGTGTAGATGAGTCTATAATTCCTTATTTCGGGCACCATGGACTAAAACAATTCTTAAGAGGTAAGACAATACGTTTTGGCTTCAAACTTTGGACTCTGTGTTCTAATGGTATTTTATTGCACGCTGAACCTTATTGTAGAGCATCTACAAAATTACCAAAATCTGATTTAGGCCAAGGTGCCGATTTTGTTCTTGGGTTACTAGACAAATGCGAGATTCCACCTGGGACACATGTTGTCATGGACAACTTATTTACTAGCATTCCCTTGCTGAAAGAGCTATCGAAAAGAGGCATAGCAGGAACCGGAACATTGAGAGAAAACAGGCTGAAAAATGATCCTTTATCATCCAAAGAAATCTTGAAAAAGTCGGCAAGGGGGACATATGAATTTATATGTCATGAAGATATCAGAATCGTCAAATGGAATGACAATAACGTTGTTACTGTTGCAAGTAACAAAGTTTCTACAAAACCTAAAGCATATGATACTCGATAGAGTGCCGCAGAAAATAAGAAAATTAATGTTTCCATGACACAACAGCTAAAAATTTATAATAAGCATATGGGTGGTGTCGACCTTGTTGATCAAGCTGTGCCAAATTATCGAGTAAGAATTCGTTCTAAAAAGTGGTGGTGGCCATTGTTTTCGTTTGTACTTAGCGTCAGTGTTATAAATGAATGGAAATTGTATAAAATGAAAAATGATATTGATGAAATCCCACTTCTGGAGTTCGTACGACAATGCGCACAGGAAATATTAGGCACTTATGGAACATTGCCTAGAGGGCCAGGTAAGCCAATTTCATTTAGACATAAAGCGGCCTTACAAATAATATTTGAGAAAAATAGTCACTGGTGAATCAGATCAGATCAAGAACATGTCCGTTGCAAGAACTGTTCCGATAGAAGCAGCTACAAGTGCGAAAAGTGTAATGTGCCGCTGCATCCTCAGTGTCATAAAAACTATCATGTTTGCACTCAATAGACATTTTATTGCTTTATTCTGTCAGAAAATCATCTAAGGTGCTTTTTATTTAATTGTGGTATTCCCGATTTTGTTATTATTTTCATTAATAAATAAATTTAATATTAGCTTTTATTCTTGATGTGTACTACACACGTACGCCGATTGGTACGAAAACGTACCAGTAAAAAAACATAGTTATAGTGCAACTAAAAATATAATTTTAGTATAATACACATTAATAGACATAAAACATACAAATATGAGAGAAGTAACAAAAATGGTTAAAGAAAACGCAGTCGGCATTAATGGGTTTTAATTTATTCACTTAAATGTTCTCCCTAGAAAAAAAAATTAGGTAGCTGAGGTGTGAATGGCTTCAGCTAGCTAATTGAAAACGTGTGCTGGTCTGACTTTTTACATAATGGGTGGCAAAGCCAAAAAAACCTCCACACGTTGTGTGGGGGAAAAACGCCACTCCTATTTTACAAAACTAACCCCGAAGGGTCCAGGTGACACCAGCAAACTGTGGATTTGCAGAGTTGCGGTTACTGGGCTGGCCAACTGCACCCTAGAAAATCTATTTTAGTTAAAAGTGACAAAACAACTGCACAGCATGACATTTCTTGATGGTTTGTAGGTGTTCTCCCCCAATTCATAGTGGGCATGTGTTATGTTTTTTGAAATTAGTACATTAGTTAGTTCGTTATCTGAATGCAGTATGTATTTTTTCTATGTACTACATGTCCCCTTCAAAAATTTATAATAAAACAGTATACCGTTTTTTTCTATGGCTCACCCCTTCCTCTCAAAATATTTACACAGCATATAAAATGGGGAATTTCAAACCAGTTTGATAGAATAAGAAAATTCATACAAGACTTGTTCATGAAGGCAGCAACTTCGTTGCACCAGTCTGTCCATTCAGTGAAACCTCTCTTGATGGTCTTAGCAAAGGGGTTCTTTTACCATGTGGGGATCCTTCGTGGAGCAGGGTGTTGGTCCTGAGGCGCTGGTCTGGCTTGACGATTGACATGAATTCTCTTTGGAGGGGGCTCTTGCTGGGAAGCTGGGATCTTTCGTTTTCTATACTTGTTCACAGGGTTTTTAGAATTGTCATCCTATCTTTTGATAACCTTGTGTACCTTATCTGTGACACGTTCATCCTTTGATTGAGGTTTTGCAGTACACACTTTAGTTTTCTGCGTACTTTTCCTAGTATCGGCATTAGATTTTAATGCAGATTCTATTTTTTCAAACTTATACGTCGCACCTACGTGTTCAGTTACTGGCTTTATCTCGCCATTTATAATGCGTTTACAATTTGGTTCGCTGCTTGTTTCATGTTTTTCAGCAAACTGACTCTGTTTTTCGTATTTGTGCTTATACGACTTATTGTTTACCGACTTAATTACTTCAGTATTAGCAGTTTTAATGCTGGAATCTGAAGGCATTTTTTTCTCGTTTTTTATCACCCTTTACTTTAGTTTTATCCTCTTTTGACAAGAAGTTTCTTTAAAACTTGCTTCATCAGCATCGTTATCATTTAAATTCTTTAATACCGTTTCAGTTATGGGAAGATTAAGCCTTTCGCACTCGTGCGTTTTAATGTCAACTACGTCTACAACTTCCGGATCATCAGCTGAAAATCCTACATTAAGACTCTGTAACAAACATTAATTCTGATTTTCGGTCTGGTTTTCATGAAATTTATTTAAGACGATATTATCAACATGGTCTAAAGTATCCTCATTCGGCTGGGAACTTGAAATAATAGCATCATTACCTAGCAAGTTCCTAATATCGTTTAAAGCGTCTTTGTTATCGTCAACTAATAAGTGTTCACTAACTTCCGTAACGCATACTTCGTCACCTACTAAATTTCCTTCATTAACAGATGTGTGAATATCATCTAAAATATCAGGTATAGCATTAATGGAAGTATCAGATGACTGATTTTCTAAACCACTAGCATTAGTTTTGGCACCACTTTCAGGAAATTGCACTGGAATTACCGCATTATTCCACCTAGGCTCACTTTCTTTATTAGCCACAAAAATACCTCTCTTTTCGCTATCCTCAAAATAAGGATTACTGATCGGACAAATTAAGACATTTGTCGACACAGTTTTAACAGGTTGAATTATATCATGTGAAACAACTTGCCAGTGCGCGTAAGGTGCTTGGGTATTTTTTACTTTAAGTGCACTAATTTCACTGTAAAACGCCTTGAACTTCTATTATTTTGCCCCCGGTATACTGGTTTCGCTATTGGTTTGAAATTCGCAAAAAAAATTGGCGGAGAGGGGGAGGGAATAAAACTTTTCGTACTCGAGTGATGGTAAGGGGTAGCGAAGAAATGCCTATTGTCATATTTAGACAAAGCTTGAAGGAGGGTAGCCTTGCTTGTAATATTTTGACTGTCGAAAAAATCTTGAACATTTGGCTTCAAACACTGGATAACTATTTTTAAGATTACCGCTTCCGTCACCCATTCTAAATATTCCTCACACTTGGAAATGTTTTCTATAGCGAAATGTAACGCAGACTGACCTTCACGTTGCCTTAGTGAATAAATTTCAACTTCAAATTGACTTTGGTTAAAGGTCTTGGGAAAAACGCTATGAAACTATTGATTGAATGACGAATAGTCACAAATCAGATTACTGCTTTGCATACACTTGTACCACAGTAATGCACTACCTCTTAAAGCGGCTACAGCAATTTTAAGTTTCTCCCCCTCAGGGGTGCAATGTTGCTGAAAGTAATGCTCAATTTTCTTTAGAAATTGTCTTGAGGGGCCGCCATAGAAGGTGGCTTCGAATGGCGCAAATTGCTGAACCATAATTACCTTAGGTAAATTTTCAGTAGGGTTTTGTCTTATCTCATACATTTTCAACATTAGAAAAGTATAATAAAAAATAATTTCAAAGTTTTATCAAAATCAGTGTATAGTACAATACACTGTTCAAAATTCAATTATATTGTTCATTATAAATGTAAACAGAACAACCAGGGTATATATAATCTTTCGGGTGCCAGTATTGAGATTTCTAAGGGGCACTCACTTGAATTATGAATATATATATATATTATAGAGTTTATACATAAAACAATGTTTATTTCAATATTCGCACACATAGATTTTGCGTTTCAACAATAAGCATACGTACTACTAGTACGAGATAGATATAACATTCATGCAAGGCATATTATTTCAGTATAGACACGTTGCAAAGAAATTCAGTTTGAAATACTCACAATACTTTAAAGTCAAACCAGCAGTGCTACTACGTAAACTTTATGCCACAGAACGCTAAATAACTTTCGTCTAACACGAACCCGCGTAGGTTAGCATCAACCTAGCTAAAACACCACTAGCAGCAGCTCGCAAAACTCCTTTCACTTTCTTTCACCTCCTCTCATTTCGTCAACACTTCCTAGCTGCTTGGTATTTATACCAATCACGTATGCCTTGAAATTAGCATATCTCAAGCGGCTTCTTTAATTTATTCACTTAAAATTCCATTCTTGTGAATCGAATCTTATGTAAACCTTACAATATCCCCTCCAAGTCCTGTTTGTTGCCTCATTGTGGCGGAGGGGTTTTCCTGGGCGGAATGGGCGACGTACGTCGGGAGTTTTAACTCCTGGTAGGGTCACCCTAGGCGTGAAGGCCATTCCATTTTGCTCAGCTAAAACAGACAGGCACCCGGGGCTAAGTCAGTCTTCTCCCTCTGGTGCCCCAGGCCTTTGGGCCAATTGAATCTGCTCCTTTCCCTTTACCATGAGTCCTCCTTTTTCTGATTTGAATACTGCATCGCCCGTCGCGCAGGTTAATCAGGGGCGCGCTCGAGGCTTAGGCAGAGGGCCTCGTTCGTCAAATGGATTACGGTCTCCAACTTCTAAAAATGGTTCTCTCAAAATTCTGCAATGCAACATCAACGGCTTGTCTTCCCCAGCCATGAGAACTAAATTAGACCAATTGACTGAAATGGCTGATAGGTATGACGCTCAGATTATTCCCCTGCAGGAAACCAAACTCAGAGAACATTCTGCCATCAAATTGAAAAACTTTAGTATTTTTCGTGAGGACAGACCCAATGGAGGTGGTGGCGGATTAGCCTTTCTTATTAGAAATGTTAACTACAAGAAAATTTCCATACCTAATCGGGACTCTGATTTAGAGATGCAAGGTATCTCTGTTGCTTGGAAGAGAAGGCTGATTAACATCTACAATCTGTACCACCCACCTAACCAGGCACACCTCCCTGTTGAGGTATTGGACTCTGCTGATAAAAACACCATATTGCTTGGAGATCTTAATGCTAAACATTTGTCCTGGGGATGTTCTATGAATAGTAATAGAGGCTGCGAACTGTCGACCGCTGCAGATGATAGAGCTCTTATCTTTCTTAACAATGGTTCTCCTACTCATACGTCTTTTAGCTACGGTACTTCTGAAGCTTTGGACATTTCTCTTGTCAGCCCCGAGCTCTACCCACATTGCGACTGGACTATCCTCAACAGAATTGGCAGTGATCATCTGCCCATCCTGATTAACGTACAGATTAATATAAAGTCTGTGGCAGCTCACAGGAACTTTTGGAATTTTAAGAGAGCTAATTGGGATTACTTCAGTCAGCTCACCGAAAGTGCTCTTGGCACCGTGACTCACACTGACGATTTGGAACGGGAGTGGCATACTTTTAAACAAGCGATCATCCATGCTCCCCATCAGTCCATCCCTAGGGGTAATTTAAGACATCTGAAACCTTTCTTCCAACATAAGGATCCTGAGCTGAGGGCCCTTATCCTTAAGAGAAATACTTTACACAAGACGCTTTCCAGGACTAATGACTCTGTGGTCAAAGTTGAACTCAATAGACTCAATGCTGCTATTAAACAGCTATACATTAAACATAAGAGAAAAGCTTGGATTGACTTATGTAGCAACATCAATGCCAGCGCTCCCGACTCCAAATTATGGCGTCTTGCTCGGTCCCTAAGTTATGGTCAGCCTCAGAATGTGTCCTGCTATACTGCCCTCGCTCCGGATGGCAAATTATCACATGATGACAAAACTGCAGCGAACATCTTGGGAGAGTTCTACAAAAATACAAGTGAATTGGCTTTTAACCAAAATGATGTTATAGTCAAAAATAATTCTAAAAGAATGATTCCTAATTGCCGCACTTCTAGTTCCGGTAAACCTATATTTAATGAAAAGTTTTCCTTGAAAGAACTTAATTTTGCTCTAAAAGCTATGGATCTTGGTAAATCTCCAGGCCCTGACGGCATTCATGGTGCAATGATTAGTCATTTTGGCCCTTGTGGTATGCAGAGACATTTGGACCTCTTTAATCTCTCTTGGAGTCTTGGACGACTCCCACGTGAATGGAAGAGAGCCTTCATTGTCCCTATCTTAAAGCCTGGTAAAGATGCTAGCTCCCCTGGGAGTTTTAGGCCTATAGCCTTGACCTCCTTTGTTTGTAAACTCGTGGAGAGACTTATTCTTGCCAGGTTAAATCTCCATCTGTATTCTAATAATCTGCTGCTGGGAGAACAATATGGTTACCGTAGAGGACATAGCACTACCGACCAGATTTTGGTTTTCTGCCAGAATGTCCGGGATGCTCACAACATGAAGCCAACTAACCATTCTACCGCAGCCCTCTTGGACATGTCTAGGGCCTTTGACAGAGTTTGGCGTCAACTATTGATCACCAAACTTCATGATTTATTTGGCATTAACGGTAGAGCCCTTCCTTGGATTTCAGACTTTCTCTGGAACAGATCCATTAGAGTAAAATACAATAACTCTTTGTCCGATCCTTTCGGCCTTAAACAGGGAGTTCCGCAGGGTTCTGTTTTAAGTCCCGTCCTGTTTTCTCTTTACCTTGCTGGCATTGAAAGAGAGATTTCTAAAAATTGTAATGTGGGAATCTTTGCCGATGATATCATAATCTGGCACTCTAGCTCTCACATTAGTGCAATTGAGCTTAATCTCAGCTGTGCTCTGGGAGAGGCTCATCATTTCGCAGAGCATCATAAACTGTCTTTTAATGCTTCAAAATCCTCGGTGACTTTCTTTACTACTAACAAACACCTCTACAATTACCAGCCTTTGATCTTTATGAACGGAACTCAATTAAACTATATTAAAATTGCTAAATACCTGGGTTACATCTTGGACCAGGAAATCACAAGCAATAAACACATTGAAGGCCAGGTGGTCAAAGGCAGAAAAAGACTCAATATACTTAAATTTATCTCAGGTCGTGACTGGGGAGCAGAAGCTAGCACCCTTCGAACTACCTACATTTCTCTTGTCAGGCCAATACTGGAGTATGGTTTTCCCATCTATTCTTGTGCTCCCAATACCAATCGGAATAAACTTGAAAGGGTACAGTTCAGCGCTGCTAGAATCATTACAGGACTTCGACACAGTTGTCCAAATGATATTGTGTTCTATGAAAGTAATTTACCTCTTCTTTCGTTGAGAAGAACTTATCGCCTCTCAAAATATTGTAACAAGCTTTACAGTTACAATGATCAGCATAGAACTTCTGCATACCTTCATGCTTGGATTGACAACCAGCGTTTGAGGAAGCATAGCCCCTTTTCCTTTGCAAAAATGCTGGGTCTGCCTTCTGCTAATGTGGAGCCCCACTCTTTAAAACATCTGGGCGTCGGTTTGAAACTTGATGGGATCCATTTCCATGAGGGTCTCTTAACTAGAGTTATTAAAAACTCTGAGATTCCGGCCCTCATCAGACAATTAGCTCTTGAGACTATCCATGGAATCCCTCAATCTTCTTTGAAAATATATACCGATGACAGCAGGGGTGATGGGGGAATTTCTGTTAGTGGAGTGCACATACCAACTCCTACCGGTGCTGTGGAATTTAAAATTAAAAATCCAGATTTCTGTTCGGTATTTAGATCAGAGCTTATTGCTATCAGGAAAGGCTTGCAGTATGCGTGTCAAGTTGGGGATCAGTTTCACGATGTCTGAACAGCCGTGCTTCAATTCAGTACCTCTCTAATTGGACTATTATTGGGGACCAGACTAGCCTGGACGTCTTAGATCTTCTTTTCAGTGGATCCCTTCCCATGTTGGGATCGACGGTAATGAAAGGGCCGACTTTTTAGCCAGGACTGCGACTGAGGAGTACGTGAGTCCTTGTGAGGCTCTTACTTTTAGAGAGATTTACTCCCTCATGAAGATCAAACAAAACCACCTTAGGAGAACTCCTCCTTGCCACCCATGGTACTTTGGAAGAAGTTCGGGTGGGTCTTTTCAGATCAAGCCCAGAAAGTACCAAACGGCCTTCTCGCGCTTCATGAGTGGTCATATAAAAGCACTCACTTTTCGGCAGGGACAGAAGATCTTCCCGGAGTGCCACTGGTGCTCTGCTGACATGGCCTCCCCTGCCCATATTTTAAATTGTTTGGGATTTACTAAGGACGAGGTCCTTCTGGACCCTCTACTGATTTTAGACTTTTTGGAAATTTTTGGTTCTATGGAGATTGTCTAGCCTTGCTAGACAATCTGGGATTAGTAAAAAAAAAAAAAAAAAAAAAAAAAACACCTTACAACATATATATATATATATATATATATATATATATATATATATATATATATATATATATATATATATATATATATATATATATATATATATATATATATATTTATTTATATATGTATATATATATATATATATATATATATATATATATATGTATATATATATATATATATATATATATATATATATATATATATATATGCGAAAATATTGTTTTTTTTTTTTTTCTTTCCTGTATCATCAATCATTGATCCATGGCCCAAATTGCAAAAGTTCAAAATTTCAACCTGTTTTGAAAGTATCTTCAGGTGGCGCACTAGATTTGAAGTTTTGCAAAGTAGTATAAAAAAGGTTACATTTAAAAACGTGGTAATAAACTCAATTACACATTTTTATTTGTTTTTACTTTTTACGCAGAATAAATATATTGTACTAAAAATCATTTAAGCAATAGACTCCTTAATAATGTTTAAGTGTCATTTTCAGAAGTTTTTGGACTTTTCTTTAGTGAAAATATTGAGATTTTGTCTCAAAAAGTGACAAGTCTTGCCAAGCTTTTATCTTGGTTCTTATATAATCGTCTCTTGCCTCTGAACCTCAAACAGTTCATGCAGCCTCTTTTACTAGCTTCACACACCGTTCTACTGCCTGTGTGTGACAAGGAAACTTCTCATAATACAGGAAATTGTCTCCTGAAGAAATCATCGTCTTTATTTCCGTATCACTGTATTTCATCGTTATTGGTGGTTTGGTAGCATTTTCTTTCCACTAATTTATCAAATCATAATAATGTGGTGCTCCTATCTGAAAATCAGAAAGCTGAAACTCGCGTACTTTTCTGCTTTTGGTCTGTTCTCTTGCTTTTAATATTCTTCGAATAGCTAGTTCTCTTATATATAACTCCTCGTATATGTAACTCTTCGCCTTGTAACATAGCCTGCAACAAATTTTCTCTGTGTGCAAATAATAAATTTCGTTGAATAGTTTTTAATACACTGCTCTTCAGCTTGTCTTGCATATACGAAAATCTTCTAACCATATGATAATGTGGATAGGCCCATATTTACAACAAGGATTAGTCTTAATGTCAAACCAGGTTGGTGCGTACACTTTCATAATAAAATTGACAAATCCTTTCAGGTTGACCGACGATTTCGTTGTTCCTACATATAAACGAAGAATCCTGTTTGCACAAGTCAGCCATCGGGAATGTGCTAGCTTTCCTGGATCTCTGTTAGCGAAACTAGGCGTGATTGTGCCACAAAAATAGCTGAGCACATTTCATATAAATAATTTTGATTGGTACTTAATATTTCAGCATTAACATCCGGCAATTCTGAACTTACAGCTTCAAAGATCACCACTTTATATTCTAGGCACTTTTCAAGAACTTTTTGCAATGTTTCCTGAAAAGCTATTTGGACTTGTGGTACCATCGAGGCTGGTGAAAAGATGCCGGAGTGGTAATTCATTAGCATGTAGTAGGCACACAAACCACTGTAACGGTCGATTAAGATATTTTTCAATAGTACAATGACACGGTTTTTCTGTCATGTATTCAAAGAAGTACCGTCACATCCAATTGTCACCAACGATGTATGAAATTCGAAACTTAGCATCTGGTTCAGAAATCAAATAAATATGTTCTTCAGTCTTCCTATGTGATCTCTTTTCTGTCTTAGCCAGGACTAAAACTTTATCTTTAAGGTACTGAAAGTAAGCGAGGATATAGGTTGTTGACCACTTAACCGTTGCAGGTTTTGGCGTACTTTTTGACGCTCGCAACGCAATTTATGTCGATCTATTACTTTTGATCAGTTGTCACTACTGATAATATTTAAAACCTGCATTGCAGCGTTTACTATGATTACTGCTGAGCGATCAGAAATCCCAGTTCGATCACAAGATGTTGCTAGATTTTGTAGCTTATGTCTCATTTAGATCGTTGCTTCTTGCCGTCTGTTTGGTCGCTGGCAGGGTTTTGGAATGAAACGTTCATCTGGGTCAGTTTCAGTAGAAGATCTGTCAAAAGAGCATTCTAAGACTGGAGAAAATTGTGGTGAGTTGATAGAACTAATATCTTCTCCAATGTGTGGTAAGATGGCGCCAGTCCAGTAGTGCAGCATCCGTCTAACACTGCGTAAAATTGGCTTAAAGTGTAAACCTTAATGCAAGTAATCTAGTCAGAACTGTTGGTAAATTATCATTAAAAATGCAGTATATTATAGTACACAAACCTACAATAACAAATTTGTGACAAAAGTTTTTAAATATAACTCTCAATTGAGGGTAGAATGAAGTGCAAAAAATGGATTTTTTTTTACCCTCTCATGTCATGCGCCACCTGAAGATGAAGTCGCATATATATATATATATATATATATATATATATATATATATATATATATATATATATATATATATATATATATATATATATAACTTTTCAATAAAAGATTGCGCAGTTGCAGTAAATCGAAATATTGAAAAAGAACAAATATAACAAAAAATAAATAATCCAACAGAGCAAGATAATTATAGGAATAATGTAGACAAGAAACAAAGAGAAAACAAGCACTTAGGAATCCACGCTCCAAAGGCAAGATTCTGTAGTAGTGCTGGAACTAAACCAGAAATCGAGGTAACCGACTTGTCTCTTCATCGGGGAGCCTAACCAAATCAGTTACCTCAAGGGGAACTTTCTGAATAGGATGCAGGTATAACCAAAGAACATCCCAAGGCCCCGAGATTCCTATTGAAACAGATAGTCAAATATAATGATGACCAGTCGGTTACCTCAATTTCTGGTTTAGTTCCGGCATTACTACAGAATCTTGCCTTTGGTGCGTGGAGCCCTAAGTGGTTGTTTTCTGTTTATTTTGTCTACATTCTTCCTATAATTATCCTGCTCTGTTGGATTATTTATTTTTAGTTATATTTGTTCATTTTCAATATATGGATTTACTGCAACTGCGCAATATTTCATTGAAAAGTTATAAGTTTTCAACGCTAGGGTAGGTTTTAAGTTAATTTGTTTGGCAGTCTATGCCTTCATTTTAATATTTACGCTTATGTTTAATTGTTTATATTATTTATATATATTATATGTAGTATAGATTATGTAATCTTTTCAGCTATTCGTGCTACTGTAGATCCTTTAGCTTCCCTAAACTGAGAAGTGGCTCATATTATCAAAAGAATAAATGCGACGGGTACCAAATGATCATGGCAAGAGATGGTAAGTGTTTAATATTATGAAAGGTCACGTCTTGTCATCAGCTTCTTAGATTTATCCCGAAATGCAGTCCACTTGGCATTAAGTGGAGCAATATGGCGTCAGTCAGTTTGTCGACTACAAACTAGACGGTCCCACATAACTTAGATGAGAATTCCAGGAGAGAACAACAGTGATATACAAATCATTGTATATACACACCAGAATAACTGAAAAATGAATAATGCTCTTAGAGTTTAACTCATCACACTAAAACCTTTCTAAATTCGCTTGAACTTGGTGTTACCCGCAACGCCTTTTACTTAGCTGCCCCATCAGGGAAATTTTGATTGCATACAGGGTGCTCTATAGTTGCTTTTGATGGTAAACTTAAAGTAACTTCATGAAATTAGGATAGATAACAAACCAGACGATTGATAACTTCAAGGGGTGTGATGCGATGTTACTTCGGTACACACTCCTGTCTCTTGCCACTGGATCTAATCATTTTCTCATTCCATTTTCCGTTCAGAAATGTCTTCAAGTACAGAAACTAAATTCCACTACACTTGCTTCATACCAACAACTCTAACTGGTATAAAGGAAGTGTAAGAAAGTTGACATGGCCACTGCTGTGAAATACGGCTGTGAATTAGGGTGGTTCGAAAAAAACTTTTTTTTAAATTTCAGATCGCTAGAGTGCACAAAAGTTGCCATTGGTATAGACGTTAAAAAGCACTAATTATTATTTTGTTATTAATCTGGCTTCCAGTTGCGCAATGCCATCGAAGTTAGCAAAAAATTGTGAAAAACCTTAATTTTTCATAATTTTTTTAAGCACGTCAGATGGTTTTAATTGCGTTCCTATACCATGAATTAACTACTAAAAGTATGTAAAATCAATATATTTGCACTCATTATACATTTGTTTCATATCTCCGGTCGCGCAACATAGTACAAAATGAGTAAATTTAGTAGTTTTTGCAAAATTTCAATGTTTGACTGTTTAGTACATTTTAATCATACGACTTTTGGAGATGCTATAGTTTAATTCTATTAGAATATTATATTAAAAATCCAAGCATATAAGATAAACTTTGATATTCAAGTGGAATTCGGTCATGCAGCTTCGTCAAAAACAGCAGAGTAGCCTACCTGGACAGAGAGGCGAGGCGTACGTGACGAATGCCAGCGATGCGCTCACAGCCGGTAGCAGCCATTATCGTTGTCTGACAATTTTGTTGTTTGACAATGTTTCCTTTCAGATAATTTAGAAATTTTCTAATAGTAAATATTTGGTAATTTTTTTGTTTCAATATTCAATTGTTGGTGCAGCTCTTCACTTATTTTGTTTACAAAACGACCCAGAACTCACCACGTTGAGGTGGCTGCACTTCGAGTTCCACTCACACCCTACCAACCAACCATCCAATGTAGGGTGTGTTATTTACAATATGTACAAATTTATTTCGCTTTCTCTCTCTTTATGTTTCCTTTCTAGTCTTTATCTATCGATAAACATCGAAATTCGGATTTGTGTGAAAAAGTTGGCATCGCTGAGCGTGACAGTAATGTGGTTCTAATATAGCCGTCTCTGGAACTGTGTCCACACACTTTACTTGAAGCTTCGGTCACTAGCTTAACGCATCTTTCAACTGCCTGTGTATGGCATGAGAAAGCATCTATAATTATAAAAGACTTGAATTCATTGCTCACATACTGTTTTATCTCTTCATTAGTCAATGTTCTTAACAGTGGAGGAAGAGTCAGTGTACTGGTGTTCCATTTGATAATTTCGGTATAGTCTTTAGCTTTAAAGTTTAGGTTTGGTGGTTTAAAGATTCTGATAAAGTCACTTTCAGATATTGCTTGTTTTGCCTTCATGATACGCCTAAAGCCCAGCTCTCGGATATGGTTTCTTTCATCAGTTACCATAGCCAAAAGTAAATTATCGGGATGGTCAAAGTAAGCATTCCATTGTAAAACGGGATCAACAACTTGAAGCAGCTCTTCTGGTAAGTACCTTGTAGATTCAATAGTTTTGTAAACATGTCTAGGCCCATCTGTGAATTTGCGGTTTATTTTTATGGCAAACCACATAGGCATATAACATTTGAGAATGAATGTGACAATTTCTCTCAGATTTTCAGAAGGGCTTGACACACTGATGTAGATGCGCAAAACTCGGTTTTCAGTAGTAAGCCATCTTGAATGTGACATTGGGCCAGGTTCAGGTACTACAAAGTCTTCTGAACAATATTCTGACTTGATGACTTCTGATATCTCAAGCAAGTACAATTGGTCCTTTGCTAAGAATACGCTTGTCAACTTTGGAATCTCACAACCAATAGGATTAAAATCAACAACTGGTAGTCTTTAACAATCAGGTAGGGCATTTCCAATCGGTCCGTAATATCCTATTGGGCCTGTTGTATTTCCATCTAAGTTTTGGAAAAGGTGGCGGAATGGCAGTTCGTTGTAATGGAGAAGACAAATACTCCATTGTAGAGGTCTTCCCACATGTATCTCTATTTGTCGAATTACACCATTTCTTAAGCCCGTATTAATAACAGTACCGTAACATCCAACAACTTCCAATTTGTCAAGTAAAAAGCCATTTTCTGATAAATAAGACGTGATGCTTTTGGCTATGTCGGTTGCTGAGCTTGAAGAAGGACATAGTGTGTCCTATGTAAATGGAGCCTGGATCCTGAATTAAAGAGTAATGTTCCTCCTTATAGGTTCTGCGAAAGTGTTTTCTGCCAGTTTTTTCAATTGACAATGTATTGTCTTTTCGTCCATCAAAGTACAGACCATAAATTTCTAAACTTATATCACTTTGCAAACTAGCTCTCACACAAGTTTTTTCTCTTCGAACTTTACTCTTGTCTACAACATAAGAAGTATCTGATTCATTAATCAACCCAACATCTTGCAGTACACTTGAAGCAATAGCAGCCATACCGCGATCCGATACGCCATATCAGTCACTCGTCACGTATCGGTCACTCGTCACGGCGCGGCATTCGCCACGTATGCCTCGCCTCGCCTCTTGGTAGTAGGCTACTCTGCTGCTTTTGACGAAGCTGCGCGACCAAATTCCACTTGAATATGAAAGTTACCTGATATGCTTGGATTTTAAATATATTATTGTAATATAATTAAACTATAGCATCTCTAAAAGTCGTATGATTAAAATGTACTAAACAGTCAAATTTTGAAATTTTGCAAAAACTACTAATTTTACTCATTTTGTACTATGTTGCGCGACCGGAAGATATGAAACAAATGTATAATAAGTGCATATATATTGATTTTATATACTTTTAGTAGTTAATTCATGGTATAGGATCGCAATTAAAACCATCTGGCGTGCTTAAAAAAATTATGAAAAATTAAGGTTTTTCACAAATTTTTACTAAATTTGATGGCATTGCTCTACCTGAAGACAAATTAATAAAAAAAAATAATAATTAGTGCTTTTTTCACGTCTATACCAATGGCAACTTTTGTGCACTCTAGCGATCTGAAATAAAAAAAAAGGTTTTTTTCGAACCACCCTACTGTGCATTACCCAGATTTTTAATATATATTTTCCTTTCTCCACTCAAGTATCTAAATACTTTAGAAGATGGTGGGAGATCTACATCCCATGCAATCAAATTAGTTATCATGGTCCGGTAGAGGTTTTACTATTGTTCTCGAGCTTTATCAGCATTGGTTAAAACCTAGTTCTTGAGTAGGCTGGACAGTAAAATCGGTTTTAACTATGTATGTATGTATGCATGTATGTATAACATCCCCCACCACAACACGGGTTCCGGAACACTGCAGTCACACGAGGGGGAATGCCACCAGCGATGGATTTATATCTGGAATAATATCACATAACGTAGACGTGGGTGCAGTGGAGAAAAGGACTCACTCAAAGTAAACATAGTCCTCATCTTTACCAGCTAAATTTCTTTACTGAAGGGACGAGGGCGGCTCACCCGCAGGACTAACACGGACACACCATTATAAGAGCGAAGACAGCGGTACAGGCAGGCAGAACATGGAAACTACAGGACAAATGCAGAAAGAGAAATCTCTGACCAAAATCTTGGGGGGTCTTTTAAAACTTCATGAGGTCGTTGTCACATAACACCTGCACTTTTGGATTGATTGGACAGATGCCCCCAGACCAGTTCTCTGGGATTGAGTCCCATGGCTTGTTATATAAGATTTGGTGCTTACGAGACTGGGGGTTAAAGGGATGATATATTGATTTCCTACTTAAGTTTTTAGTAAATTTACAGTTCTTTTGTTCTTAAAACGAAAACGAAATGAACTTTACGCCCAAGGGAATTTAAAAGAATTTAGAAATTAGTTAAGGTTTTTGGGTTGTGTATGTTATATATATAAATTCATATATATATATATATATATATATATATATATATATATATATATATATATATATATATATATATATATATATAAATAATTCAACCTGTTCCAGAACACGTAGATTTGTTCGATACCTTAGAATATAAGTCTCATATTTCTGAAATTAAAAAAAGTCTTAGTAATTTAATAATATTTCGAAATTTGAAAAAGAATTTCTGACGAATGTCTAAACAACCGTTTCGTAAATCTAAATACTCATGAAATATTACTAAATTAATAGCTTGTTAAAAAATACTGCTAAGAATCACTCAGTCTGGAGTTTGGATAATTAAAATTTATATTGTGTTTGGGTTAACCAAATGCGCGGTAAATGGGAATAGAGAACTGTATTAAATCTCTGGTAACAGCAGTTAATTTATTCACTTTATTTTCGTTATTTGAGTTAAAAAGCGCTGGTTCCTCTCTGCTAGTTTATTATTTAGGACCTTCAAAGGGCAATCTTTTATTAACTTAGAATTTTCATAACATTTTGCAGTAATACGAGTGGTTTCTTAAAGGTGTATTTATATGCGAAAACCTCGAAGAATTTTATTTATCTTTCCCTAGAACAGCATTCCACCGAGGCTGAGAGAGCTTCGTAATTTAAGTTTCAGTCTTTAAAAAGAATGTTTGCAATCTCCACATTTCCTCTTTTAGCTTTATTTTCTTCCAAAATTTGTTGAATAAATAGTTTGTTTGCGATGCCATTAAAGAGACTGTGTTTATCTTTTAGCGTACTTGTTGACTTGATTTCAGAATTTACTGACCTACTGAAAAATATTAAATAGAATTTGAAAATCTCTTTAATCCGTGGATGTTATCAGATTTAATGGGTTAAATAAAAAGTTTTAGCCTGAAATTTTATATTAAAAAATAGAATTATTTTACAACATTTTTAAAATTTTAAAATTTTTAATTTAAAAAAAAATAGAATTATTTTACAATGTTTTGAAAAGTTTGAATTCCTATATTAAGTCGAACCTATATTAGATTCTGTTATTTCTGCATGAAATAAAAATATTTCACTTCGAATATTTAATTCAATACTTGGAAAATTTTCAATTAAAAAAAACAAAAAAACTGAAAGTTTCTCATTTCGTACAGCTCAAATTAGTCAAACTAAATTTCAGGCTTAATTTATCACCAAAATTGAGCAATTTGAAGACGGAGGTGTTATTGGATACATTATTTTTTTTGAAACCTTTGAAAATATAAATAAAATAGATTGAAATACTATGAGAGGTTGTGATATATCTCACATATAAAGACCTCATGATACATTTAAGCCTCAGCAGTAAATTTCTAGAAATATGCCTCATTTCATATCATGAAACTGTTCCAGTATCACTCTAAAACTGTTTTTGTTTTTACAGATATAGCCATACCTAAAAGAGTATTTCACTGAATAAAATCCAAAGACAAAAAAGTTATTAAATAGATTTTTTTTTAAATTCTCTGTTAGTTCCACGATGTAGAGTTAACTAATGCTCCATTTGGGACAACAGTCGACTGTAATTGGTGCCTCTTAATGCCAACAGTTGACTAGTAAGTGGTTATTAAATAGTGCAAAGAACAGTTTTAGGCAGATCTCTTGTTATGAGCATAAATGGCAAGGAACTGTGCTAGTCAGATAGTATGGTGTAATGAGGGAACTCTTTTCCTAACTGCATACATGTGTGTGGTCCCCTGATTATTATTTCAGAGATCCAAACGGACCATATGTACGGACAATCGAAGCAAGCGGATGGCCGAGCATCATTAAGGTTCTAGGGTATCAAATTAGAGAAGTCTCATTGATGTAAACAGGATGTCCAGTTGGGAGAGGGAAAAAGACGCTCCCTCCGGCTAAGCAGAGGAAATAACAGCAACGCTGATGTTGGGAAAGTCCGATAGAAAATTCGAGAAACGGAATTTTTCAGATCCTTCTGGAAGAATGAGAGAGGAGATAAAAAGCGGTTTCTCGGAGGAGAAGTCAGACCCTTTTCTACTGACCAGCGAGCTATTGCACTGAGCCAGAGACGTTTTGATCTTGCCTTAACCCTTGCTAGGGAACGAACCGTTATGTATCTGATTTAATAATTGTACAATATCTAAATAAGGAGGTCTGAATAAAAACATGTATATAATTTTAACTAAGTCTTTGTCCTCACTAAGTACAATATGAATTTTTCATCGAGATTCTTGGTTACTGTGGGCCACGACTACAAAATAGATAAAAAAAATTCTGGCCTGAGAGTGGTAGCTATAAATCCACTTAGGTAGACTCCCATTTACAGGGTGACGGGCGAAGTAGTAGTTTATAAAATTGTTAATAGAATTTGCTTAAATCCAGTATAATGCACAAGATTCCCATCTAGTTTTGCTAAAAATGTGTTACTCCTTCGTTCTTATTTAGATAAGGGCTTTTTAGATGCGATTTTAGACTATCTTTAAATACCAAACACAAATACAAACACAAAATGGCTCTTTGAGATACGATTGACATTCAATTGAGTCAAAAATTTGGAACCTATTTATACAACTAATAATATTTCCAATACATATTAAAACTCGACACTGATATATTCAAAACGCAGTATTGAAGAAAAACCGCAAAATTAAAAAAAAAATCTTTTTTTTCATTGGTTAATATAATTCTCTATGAGGATCTCTTAGGAATTCTATCACCAGCACTGCGCTACTTCAAGGTATAATATCTAAATATACTATAAATTACGTTTATACAAAACCTAGAGATTATCTCAGCAGCACACTAGGAAATATTTCGTGTTTTTTTCATCGAATACCCAGAATATCAGGTAACTATATCAATCCGAGATTTTTTGTTGTAAGACTCAAACGTATCGGTCTGTCTGTGTAATCAATACTCCCTACAGTTAATTTTCTTTAAGGTATTCTTATACTTAAACCAATGTTGTAAATAAATTCTTATAGTGAACACATTCTACGTAAGTTAATCTTGTCAATAGCAGGCTTCCAGTGTATGTGTAATCCTAAAAAGGTGTGTTTTAATCTTTTCAAAAATTAATACATCAATATTGTTTATATCAAAATAGTGTATTGATTTAAAGAATTATTCTTTAGCGCCGGCCACCTCCAGTAAGCTATCACAGCGGCGCTGACAGAAGGCCGTGATTGCGAACGCTGTTTCCGAGTTGCATGCGTCAAGCTGGATGCGCCAAGCAGAATGCGCCAGCATCCTCGAAAATTTCAAATATTATATAAATTTTCGATGACCAGGTGATGAAGACACACATTTGAATTAGAGAGATATGAATTCTAGGAATCAATTCTCAAAGTCACTTTCAGAGAGGCTAAGGGCTAGTATGGAAGGTTTGCGCAATATATCGCACCCCGGCAAGAAAAGTGACAAGTCAGAAAATGGCAATTTTGAGGTTATGTCATTGAAAAATATGTATGAAGTGCCCCAGCGGGCCTGAAAAGCGATACACCTCTATCTCGCAATTTGTCCACCTGAGGGCAGCTGTGTCAGTTTTATTGCAATGCTAGTTAAAGCTGTATAGTATTCTTTAAGTCGATTTTTCTGAAATGCTGCATTTTTCAGTTGTGTCACTTTTCCTGCCGGGTTGTGATATGTGTCGCATTTCACTAAAGATGTTTACAATCCTTCGTAAAACATAGTATGAACACATCGTATTGTAGCTGGCTCTCAAACTTTCATATTATTGACTGAGATTCCTATCCCGGTTTAGACAGGAATGTTCCTGTGCTGTCTCTTTCTGATCCAAGCGCTCCTAGGAGGTCTAACCGCACCTATATCAGTGGTTTTCAATTGGAGGCCACATGGCCCCCTAGAAGACTTAGAATATTCATAGGGAGCCAAAGGGGAAAATTGCATTAGAGGAGGACCCCGGCACAAGATGGACCACAGGGGAAAATAAATAGCAGCATATAGAATTACATTGAGGTTAGTGGAATAAAATGCAAGAGTATTTCGTTTCCCTGTCAAGGAATTGCTTCATCAACGGCATCTAAGCCAGGCAAGAAATAGAAGCCTTCGGTAGATTATTGTTTCAGAAGAATTTGCTAGAAGTATTCTGTATTCACTACATAATTCTCAGTAAAAATTTGACTTCAGAAACCTTAGTAGGGCATTTATAGGAGTTTCTACAGAGTGTTACAAAATAATTAAATTACATTAAATTAAATGCTTTTAAAGACCGCATTTTTGACAACTTTTCAAAGAAAATAATGAAGACACGTGCTCAATACTCCTTACGGATATCCACTGGCTGTCGGAAGGTAACTAACAGCATTCTATGTTTTGTTGCTTTGTGGGACTCAGTTGTGACATTTATCAGCGGCAAGGAAATGTTACAAAAGATGATCTCCGCTAAATGTGATACATTTTACCTACCTTCGAAATGTCTATTTTGATGATGAACTACATGGGATGAATTAAGACCTTTTTTGAAGCAAGATTATTACATGATTTCTTGGATCAGTCACGTCATACGCCACCAAAACTGCACGTCGAGAATCCGCTCAGTATTGATATTTGTTATCAGTTAGTTATAAATTGAAAGTTGATAAAATAATTGTTCATGTTGATAATTTGAAGCTGCTTTATCATGATAAGAAAGTTCGTTATCGTGTTCAGCTGAATATGGATATTTTATCTTGAGTAGCTGATCCTATTACTGGGAATGCTGCTCAAGTTGACGTTTCTTTAAAAGAAGAGTTTATAGAGCTCCATAGTGACGTAGCTGCTAAAGTAACTTTCAGTCAAGAAAAACACCATGCTTGGATAAGGATTACAGTATCAAAAATTTTTCCAATCTTTGGGATAAATCAAAATTGTTTTGAATGATATTTCCTAAATCTAATTCGGTAGATCCAGATTTCAGTCGTATGAGTTATTTACTCAGCCATACACGGAATCACCTTATCATAATACATATAGGTGATCTACTGTTATCCCTCACAGCAATATAACCGGTTATAAAAAAGTTTATTGTTATTCATCAAGCACGAGGTTGGTATTGATCGAAAAATACTTACATAACAATTTATACTGTTATTTCTTTTTTTTTTATAAATTATAAAAAAATAATAAGTACAATATGTTCCAGTTAAAAACAAAACATTAAAATGGAGCTACCTTTCTGCACGTCAGGGGAACCATATGAAGGAAATAAGGTTCGAAGGGGGGCCGCGGTCGAGAAACTCTGACATTTAAGTGGATCTCAAAACAAAGAAGACAAGAAAAATAACGGTGAGTTTAGGAGAGTGTACTTAGGATCAGTAAATACAACAGTGAAACGAAAAACAGTCAATTTTAAAATAATTAATAATTGCATTCCTTAAGTTTTATTCAAATAAGAATATTTTCCATTCTTATCTCTATCACGAGAATTCTTCTTCCTGCGTAAAAATCGTATCGTGTTTCGGAAAGTTATATTCGTTCTCTTTGATAGATAAAATGTTATTTTATAAAACGTTGAAAAATATTAACTAAATTTTATATCTTATACTGGTAAACAATTTACCATCCTAAGCCGTTCTTTATGCTTCTTTTTTTATGACGTTAACGTACTAGATAGATTAAATTAATATACTTGCCAGAAATTAACCAATATTATATTTCTGATTATTTATTTCAAAATTCAACTTTCAATTAATCAACGAAGCATAGGTGAAGTTTTATAATTAAGATTCTTGATCAAGAATAGTCGTTCAGCTACACTGTATTAACATAACACCTTTTAACTTCTATAGCCACTATTAAACGTTAAACATCACACTGAGATTACGAAACATAGCGACACCAAACACAACGATACAAGATCTTAAATATAAAGCTTTGCCTTCTAACTTATTAAATAAAGGGATTTCGTGGAGATGTGTCGAATAAATCTAACGATAACATAGAGGGATAAAGACGTCAAATAAACGTGTCACTCTGTATCCGGCGACAGGCAGTTTGACGGCCACTTTGTCTCCAGGAATATTTGTAAGACTGCATCAGGTAATGGATTTGGTTCAGAATAGGAAGCAGTGATCCGTTTCATAGGATTTATGAAATGATTATACTTAGAGAAAGAATTACTAATTAAGATAGAGATGTGGTCAACAGTTCTTGGTTACACTAAATTCTTTATCATACTGCTTTTAATGTATTACTACATGCACAAACATACAAATCCCCATATATATATATATATATATATATATATATATATATATATATATATATATATATATATATATATATATATATGATATATATGATATATATATATATATATATATATATATATATATATATATATATATATATATATATATATATATATATATATATATATATATATATATATATATATATATATATTAGGGTGTTTCATTTTGTAAGGCAAAAAATAAAATGTAAAATTTTTGCAGACTTTGCTTACGCCCCGAGTCTCAGTAACTTAAAATATATATGTGCCAAATTTCAAGAAGATTGGATTATATTTAGAGATTGCACACTTTAATCAGTTTTGTAAAAGTAGGCAAAAAATACGATTTTTCAATGTTAATTAATTTTATTGGGAAAACTAGAAATCACAAACTTAATATAATATTAAAACTAGACACTAAGATTAATAAGTAGTATGATAGGCAAAACATGTGTTATATTATTCAATTTTGAACGATGCAGTCTCTTCTTTTGTTCGCTTGGCGACGACTTTTCTGTGATGCTCAACTAGCATCAACAAAATAATTTTTTTGACCCTCAAAAAAAAATTGTTTTTGTTGTTCGTCCCTAACCGATTCATTAAACCTTTTTTTTAATCAGAGCAATTCCTCTTTCTGCGGTATCACTGACCACCTTAAGAGCATTCACATAGCTTCTTATAGAATCACTGCAGTATTCTGTCACGTCGTGGATTCCAAACAATTCAAAGAACGTCTTTATTAGTAATGAAATGGCACAGGTCTTGTCCTTCCAAAAATAGGGATTTTCCCTCTAATCGTTTATTTCCTTTTTCTTTTCAGGTTTGGTTTCTAAATCTTTAGTCATATTTTTCTTATCAGTCTACGTAATACGTTCGTCCAAAAAACCAATCTTACGTTTCTTTCTGACAGATACCAAAGGTGTCTCTTAGCAACTGTGAGAGCACTTTTTTGACGTCTGCATCTGGGTAAGTTCTAAGAAGCTGTAGCGTATCCAAATCATTCTTTTGAGCCCATCGACTTACAACTGCCTCGTGCCAAAAGCGAACATATATGAGGCTGACAAAATGTGCAAATGGTAGCTGGAGATACGGTTAGTAATACTTGATAAAGTTAGGATGAAGTTGATTAATATAACACATGATTTACCTATCATACTATCTATTAATTTTACTGTCTAGTTTTAATATTATTTTAAGTTTGTGATTTCTAGTTTTCCCAATAGAATTAAACATTGAAAAATCTTATTTTTTGCCTACTTCTGCAAAACTGATCAAAGTGTGCAACCTCTAAATATTATCCAAACTTCTTGAAATTCGGCATATATATCTTTTACATCACTGAGACTCAGGGATTAAGCAAAGTCATATGAAAATCACATCTTTGGAAAAATAAAACACCCTAATATACACACACACACAAACAAACAAACACACACACACACACACACACATATATATATATATATATATATATATATATATATATTGTATTTACAATTAAATTATTTTTAATAACTTTGTTGCCATGTTTTAAAATTCCTAGATTAAGAATATGAAAAATCCTAAGTTTTTTTATAATTAAAAGAATTCTCTATGATAAACCACTGCTCATTATTGTTGTAATTTAATTATTACTGACTATAGCATTTAAATTTTGAAATTAATTATAAAAAATAAGAATTTTTTATTATTTCCAATGCAGGGAGCCTGTGGACACATACATTTTGGCTGAATACTCACAGTTATAATACAAAATGAGTAAATAGAAAGCAAATTTGCATATAAAAGACAAAATAAAAAGAGAAACAGGTATAATGTTGAAAAAAAATGAAATCACACTAGAGAAACCGGGAAGTCAAGAGGCCTCTCGGATTTCCGATACCGATCAGATAAAATACACACCTTATGTCTTGCCCAGTAAATCTCATCAGGAATTACTGGACAAGATATAAGGTGTGTTGCGTCCCTTGAAACACTATCAGAACATAAATTCCAAATGGGGAAATTCACCACTTCGATACCTTGGTCATGGGAATCCTGCCCTATAGCCAGCCTAATCTCCGCTACACCCACATTCCTTGGAAAATCAGTCAAGGGAAGTAGATATTCTTTCCATGACTTGTCTCTATACTAGGCGACTGACTTATAACAAAATGCTGTAATGTAATGCAGAGTTCAGTTGTCAGTGTTTGAAAGCGAGCGACGAGCCAATCCGTTCAAGTCGAGCAATCGTGTTCAGTACTGTCGTTTTTTGGGGATACCTCGTTGATTGTTACATTACACTGAAATGACTGAAACGGAACACCTTTTGAGCAGCGCATTCAAAACAAGCGTTCGCGAAGAAACATGGATAGATTTGCCCCGCAATACTCCCCACGAGCATTACGTTACAATGTTACGTTACAAGTCAGTCGCAGATTTAATACGTACAAAAATATTGATTTTTAATTTGCGATGGGAAGCTGCAGTATGATAAAGGACTTAAACTCTTGATGACTCTGATCTCCACTTTTACATAATTTATCAATCGTCTCATTACCCGGTCTTTCAAAGGGCCCCGGGTTGCCCAATTGTCGGCAGATCTGTACTGTCCGGCCGGCGCCCAGGCCCATATGAAGCATCACCGAACATGGGAAATTAACCTTCGGCTGTGTATACAGGAATTGCTACTGAGCGCCGGTCTCCAGTTTAACACTTGTCGAGCGGACTAACCATCCGGGACGACATAATCAGATGCATTACCCGGTGTTCAGATGCATTACCCAACATAATCAGATGCATTACCCAAAGTGTACCGGGATTTGCTGGAAAACTGCAATATTTCCAAGAACAGACAAAGAACCAGACATCATGTAAATCAATCTACTGTCCTGGATCCTTCTAGAAAAGTAATAACTAAAGTTAGTAATAAATAAGCGAAAATATTTTTAGAATAGTTTAAATTTATTTCTTCCTCTAAATAGAAGTATCCACTGAAATGTCATATGTAAGAAGCGCTCCCATAATCCCTTACAATTCTGAAATTTACTGCATTACATCATGTTAAAAACATTTAGAATTTTCCCTTAAATCATGTTATCTTATAAAAGAACCACGCTCCATAATGGAATGGAAGTAAATTGCATTTTATTTTCAACCAATCATTGTCATAGAACATTCGATTAAAAAAAATATTACTGACACTTTAATGTTCAAAGAATGTTTATACGCATAAAATTATTTTATGCTAGGTAGTAGTGATTTATGAAACTCGTATTTAGCGTGTCGATAATTTTGTGAGATCGTTTTTAATATTGAAAATGGTTTGCAAAACAATCTTATTTTACTTTCCTTATCCTTATAACATTATAATTACGTGATATTATATAAATTAATGATGAACGCAATCAAAAATGCATGTCATTAAGTTATACTATCTTATGTAAATACGCATTTAAAAATTTCAAATTAGTTCTAAGAGTATCATAAACATTAATGATATAAAGTAATTTAACTCATAGTGATGAAGTAATTACTTTAAACGATTAATCTCGTTTAATGCATCTAAATGCAGTTAATGAACAATGAAGTAAATTGTTTGCTTCTGAAAGACGAATTAGGTTAATTTATTAAATTGCATGTGGCTATGTGTCAGGACGCGATTTCTCCCATTACAGTTTGAACATTTAAGTATTTAACTGACAACAATAAAAAAAACAGTCTGGAATTTGAATATTTCTAATGAAACTCAGCTTCAACTGCAAATATTGGAAATATTCATGTGGAACCTGAACATTATTACGTCAAATGTGAAAATCATACTAAGTCATTGAAAAAGTGAATGATATTTTTATTGAGAGTAACCAGGTTTTTTCTTCGTTCATTTGCATTCTTACAAAGCCAATTTATTATTAAAACTCAAGATTTCTTATGTATAATAATATTTTATACGGGCATATTCAGTTCAAAATTACTATTATATTCTCAACATCTTTAATTATAGTCTAAAAAGTAGATTTTTCAAGTACACAAGAGGAATTAATTTATATGCGGCCTTTATATAAGGGTGTAATGCAATCAATGCAACAATTTCATTGCATGATGGTGTGTGATTTTCATAAAAGACAATTAAGTAACATGTCCGATAGATTATTGTAACGGGCGCTATCTTTTACGCACGATATTTAAAATCTTTTGAAATAAGAATATTGCTTCCTTATTTTCACAGGGCGGGACCTCGCCTCACGTATTGTTTAATGTTTTGGTAAAGTAACTCATAGATCAGTTTTATAAATTTTCCAGTACATCCGTAAAGTAACGATAATATCTAATAATCTTGGCACTTGACCAAGGAATTGGTTCATACACATTTCGTTTTTTTTTGTAATCTTTTTTAACGTAGGATTACGTTCCACAATAACGGTCCTTCGGAGAGAAAAAAAAAATGTCCTGGGCCGCGATTTATAATTTTAGCAGCGCTCCAAACTCAGTAGTAGTGAACAGTTAAACAGAAAAGTACCAAAATTCGTAAAAAAAGAGGTAAGCAACGATAAGTAATCCTACGTTAATAACCCCCGGTAGTTTCGTTAGAAGAGTATGTCTGATTTTTTTTAAATGCGGCAGGCCCTTGCCTCTGACGGTAGGTACTTCTCTGACACTGACCCATCAGGACCCAAGAAATTATTCTGTCTACTTTATTGAGAGAGCATCATTTAGGTGAGCTAGCATTGCTCCCTATAAGGGGGATGACACGGAAACGAGCCTTATTTGGGATTTGAACCCAAGGCCACTGTGTGGCAACTCAGAACGTTAACCAATATACTATGCTGGCAGCTTGTTGGCAACATTGACACAAGGATATCCTAGAGGTGAACCAATTATACCCCCTTTTCCTCCAATGCGGCAGATAGTATACTTGGACATTATCCTTACCGTCATATGACACCCCGATTTTGCTGGTCACTTTTCTGGGAGCATCGTATAGGTGGACCAGCATTACCACCCTATGGACCGATCCCGTAATTTTGAACCGTAATTTTCAATACTTGTATTGACATATTTTAAACCAATCACAGATCTTAACAATTTCATGGCTAATCGTTTGGAGGTTTGTAATTGGTTAAATATATTTCAATACAAGTAGCGCTGACGCTGACGGATTCTATGTAAATAGGCCCTTATATTAGTAACGTTTGTCACGTTTTTTAGGCCTAAAGGGGGGCGTAGGTTCTGAAGATCATCCGAAGGGGGGAGTAGACATAAAAAGGTCAGGAATCCCTAATGAGAAAATAACTGATCAACATCCATAATTAAGACAGGATTCAAACTTAAGCCTACATGATATAATCTAACTCAGCTAACCACTAGGCAATAGTGCCCTTATAATAAATTTAAGTTGCTCGTTTAAATTTGACAGAAAAAATGGATAGTAAAAAAATTCTTATTAAATATATGATAGCAAACAATTTCTATAACAGTAATAACTTTTCAGTCATAATTTGTAAGTTATTTTTATGTGCGAATTTCTCTTATAGCTTATGTTAAATTTTCCTGCTATAATTATCTGTATTTATTATTGCTCGTGTTTGTTATATAATGTTGTCTTATACACAGTCATTAAATAATGTATGTTATTAAATAAATTCGTCGATGGCTGAATAGATCATTGGTGACGCTTCTTTCTGCGTAATTGGATGGAAACGTATAATGAGATTATCATCATTTTGGGTCGTAACTAACATCACATTTAAAAGTTTTAGTTACATTCATCACATTAATTACAATAAAAGACTTCATAACCATTAGCTTTAGAACTAGACCTAAGACTTTACTAAACAAGGTATTGCATAAAATAATAATAAGAACCAAACGAGAACGAATTAAACTTAAATAAAGGGTAAATGTGAAACATGATTTCATAATGTCAAAAAGCATAAAAATCAGCATGGTATTTAAAAGTTAGAAGAATGATTTTTTTAAGGCAAAAACTGGAGATTAAATATGAAAATATGGCTTACAAGAGGGCACAAAAACATTGGACAGAAATAAAGAATTGTAATAAAAAAATATATGAAAACATAAAACTTATGATTAAGGAAAAAATGCATTATTTAATGAGTATATCCTCATGCGGTGCTGGCTCAAAGCTATGTACTTACCCTATTGGATTCGCGTATCACGATGTTAACCTATGGAGAAAATGTGTCTATATTTACAGCTACATAAATGCTGATAATCCAATAAAAAATTGTATTTTCAGATAGCCTAAACATTTCTGCACTTTGCAACAGGATTCATTATCAATTTTGTCCACCTGTTCCGAGTGCGAACTTTAGGTTTTGCCGATTGGAAGAGCGGTGGAAAAGAAGAAGAATAAAAAAGGAAATATCCCTCCGTTTACATTGAGAATAGAACCGGATGGGATCTCCCCACCTTTTGACAATGATAACCGTTTTGGAATTATAGAGTTAAATTTAAATGTTTATTAGCGTAATGTTCGTGTACGTGAATAAAGGTTTTGTGTTTACGTACTCTGGACCTCTTTTGAACCCTCGACGAATGGATTAGAAATAGAACACCACCAAAGGAATTTATGACCGTTTAAAATACAGTATGCTAGATTTTTGCCCCGAATAATTTAAATTTCAAAATATTATTTGCATTTTAAAAAAAAAACGGAAAGTGCCCCAAGATGTAAAATTTCTTTCTCTATTAAAGAGTACAATTTTTTAAAAAAAATCTTTAAATCCAAGTCGCAATCCTTTGACAAATTTGTTAATAAAATAGACGCCTTCGTCACTCAAACGAAAATTCTTTTTTTTTTTGCATCAGCTTCTCGAACCGCAAGGCATAGCGGTAGCGAGACTGTGACGTAGTTTTCATCCGTAGTTCGGAATAGAAGTTTCACGCATTTTGCCGGAAGGCGGCGTCTTCGGCATACTTCGTATGCAAATAAGCAGCCGTGACGTTTGTTGGTCAAACCAATCAGCAAGCACCTATTAGAAGAAGAGGCATACAGATCTTCGCCGAGAGAGGTATAAGAGGTACAGATCAGAGCGAAGGAGCAGGGGTCGGCAAGAAGGTGTCCGCGGGCCCCATGGTGCCCGCCAAACAGTTTTAAAGTGCCCGCCGGTCAAATATCTAAATTTTAGGTATTTGAGATTAGAAATTTAATTTTAGATATTTTTGATTGTTTGATTTTAGATATTTTTGTTGTTTGATTTTAGATATTTGATTGAGAGAGATCAGTAGAGGAAAAGTATTTGAGCGGATTTTAAATTTATTACCACAGGTGAAAGAATTTCTATTATCCGGGAATAAAATTTGTTTAGAATTAGAAAAAAAAACCTTGGTTGATTGAGCTAGGCTTTCTAACTGATGTAACTGTAAAATTGAAGGAAATAAATATGAAACTATAGGGTAGAAATCATCATATTTCATCTATGACAATTACGATAAATACATTTAAAGCTAAATTGGCACTCTGGAGAATGCATATGGAGAAAGATAATTTATCACATTTTCCAAATTTAAAAATGGTGATAGAAAATTATTACGATGGAAATTCTACCAACTATCAGTTTGCCAAACATTTTGATTGCTTATTGGAAGAATTTAATACCAGATTTGAAGAATTGTACGAATTACCTTCCTCTGCCAATTTAGCTGCCAGAGCAACGTCAGTATTAAATCGAGCAGCTCTTCATTTGAAAATAAAGCTTAAATACATTTTCACGGTTTTGAGCTCGGCTCAGTTTTGTTTATACTTATCTACACTAGCTCGGAAAACAGGAAAAATGAATTTTATTACAGAAAGCACGTTTTGCTTGAGTCAAACTGTGAATAATTTTTAGCAACAGTACCTGTTTGCTCTCACGCGCGACTGAGGCATATTTGAAGAGAATGTATTGTGTATGATTTTCAACCTCTAAAGTCACAGCAATTGACTGGTGATGAAAGGATATACACTTATCCCTCGTTTTACACGATTGATGCGTTCCACGACAAATCGTGTAAATCAGAACCGTGTAAAACATGACACAGTATTCATATTAAGCAAGGGGATATGTGCAAACGGTAGGTATGTTTATAATAACAGTGTAAAAATTCAAAGAGTTTATCCGAAGTGAAGACAAAGTAATTTAATTAATATGCAATGATAAATTATTTATTTACATATGTATTTCAAATATTAGCATATTACCTCGTATAGAACGGAACTAGTAATGACAGTATGGAAATGAAAAAAAATCTACTTTAATGACGCCAGTGCTAAACGCAATGCAATGCACTTGTGACGTCTGTGCAAATAATTAATGAGTGCGTTCAATGTAAAACACTCAATCAATTAATACATTAATTTTTTTATTTATAAAATTTAGAAACAATGTAAAAGCGAAACCATGTAAACCGAGTCAAACAAGTCTCTAATCCAGCAAAAAGGACAAAAGGATTAACCTAAGACTTTTTAATCAGGTATGATGATAAAATGAAAGAAGCATGGAAGATACTTTCTATTGTGATTGTTCAGGGGACCAAAAATATAGCGATTCATTCACCAAAGATTTAGATTTTATACTTAAATGCGTAAGTTCGAAAAAGGACAAGATGTGACAAATGCAAAAGAACAGCAGAATAATTATTTAAATAAAAAGGTGGTAGATTCCAACGATGATTAAAAGACGCATAAAGGTGATAAAACTAATGATATACAAAGATGATAACAACAGTTAGGGAAGATGATAACAAAATGATAGTCATAAAAATGTGTAAAAGAAATCTAAAATATAAATATGGTAAAATCAGTGATATAATACAAAAGTGATAAAGTCGTGTGAAAAGGTGTTGAAGATAAAAAACAAAAATCTCTGATGAAGTTTCTCCATCCAGATTCCAGTCAAGCACTAGAAATCAATAGAAACACGGGTAAAAAAAGGAAAGATTAGATCAACGGATAAAAACCAGTTTTCTTTAAAATCCGAAAAAATGCAAGATGGGGTGTCATTTAAAGAGAACAGATCGTTTAAATGTTTCTGCAAGTATGCTTTCATTGGATTTTGTTTTAAAATGCCAACGTGTTAAAGCAAACGACGATTTCTCGTAACTTTCCATTTTAAATGCACTTTCTATCCAATACGCTTTGCAAAAGCTGATAAACAAGATCACTATCTCAGCAAAAGTTAGAGTTGTGGTGGTGGTGGTGGGGAGTTCTAATAGGGTTTTCTGTACATTACCCATCATGTGCGACTCAAACTCTACGTGGAAGCTTTACGCGGGAAAAAATCCAACCAAGTAGCTTTAGTTGTCAAACATAATTTATAGACGCATTCTATCTAAGGGCCTGTTCGCATAGAATCCGTCAGCGTCAGCGTTACTCGCGTTGAAATATTTTTAAAAAATCGCAAACCTCCAAACGATTAGCCGCGAAATTGTTAAGATATGCGATTGGTCAAAATTATTTCAACGCCTTGACGCTGACAGATTCTATGTGATCAGACCCTTAAAGCAGGAAGGATTTAAGAATGACCATGCTGCCACCATATTCCAAAACAAAATTTTATTAATAGCCTAAAATAAACAGAGTACCGAAAGCACTGTAGCAGATACTGTGTTTTCCCATTGTTGGGTTAACACTAAGCATTTCTTAGCTTTGTTAATCATCAACAGTATTTTCCATTGTTACAACAGAACTGCTACGCAACAGACGTTTTCTAACGCCGCCATTTTAAACCGAGCGCTCATTTGTGACGGTTTAAGCGTCTAAAACCTCGTTGAATTTTCTGCTGTTTTATACGACAGTGCTATCAATTTTTACTATATTTTTGGCGTTTATTTTGATTTATTCTCAATTGTTCACAAATACATCATTCGCCATGCTATTTCTTATAACGGCTGTGTTCTTGTATGCTATGTGGGACGCATATTGGTTTTTGTTTGCAGGAATTGCAATCTTCCGTCTGTATGCTTTTATCGCAGAAAAGAAATGGAAAGAGAATATTGTAAAAGAGGCTGGCCAGGATATTGCTGAAGATGAGTCCGATCTTTGTTACGAAACTGCCACACAAAGTTCTAACGACGAATATTTCATGGCCAGACCTCCGAAACCTCCACGAAAACCTCCAAAAAAGCCTCTTAAACTTCCTAAGCGTCAGTACAAGCTCATGAACCGGTTCTTAACCGACTGTCTTGACTATATCCAGACCAAAGACGTTGCGGGGCCCTCGGATCCTTGTATCAACCTCCAAACCGAAGAAAAGGAAATGAAATCTGAAAAAGAACTAAGATTCCGACTTCGGTTTAAGAGACCAATCAAGCGTCTCATTTTCGGCTGTATTTCGTATGTAATTAAGGACTAACAAAATTTACGTAAATGGACAAAATTTCTGAAGACATTTATTAAAAAAAAAAAAACGAAATTTTGAAACAGCATTTTTTTAGCGTGTAATAAATCACTGTCCGTTCACAAAACTTTGTATCTCAGTACAATTTCTGGTTTATGATGTTTTTGCTCATCGCTCCCTTCGGTCAGTTTTATCATCCAGCAATTCGAAATCATCAATTTCACATGTCTTTCACTTACTATCTGTTTCTCCGGCACCACTCTGAAGCCATCCTCTTCTACACAAGAGCTGTAAACATCAGGCTCAAATCTTTCTCTCCACCACAGCCGACAACAACAGGCTGAAGCTATCCTCTTCTCCCCAAGAGCCGTCACCATCAGGCTCAAATCTTTCTCTCCACCACAGCCAACAACACCTGGCTGAAATCATCCTCTTCTCTACAAGAGCCGACAACATCAGGTTCATTTGCTTCTCCTCTCCATCAAACCCAACAACATCAGGCTCATACATGCTTGCCTCTCCCAGAGTCAACAACATCGGGATCTAAACTACAACCACCTTAACATCGTGCCTCTTCACACCATCAAAAAGGCGAGAAACACGCCAGCACACCACCATCGTGTTGCGCGGATGGTCTCGCTGTAAAGGGGAGTGTTAAATAGCCTGCCTCCAAGTGGTACTCCCCGGGCAACGTTCATTCCTGAAAAAAGAAACGGCTAAAGGGCTGAAGTAATATTTCATAGGCACGTCAAATCGAAAAGGAACTTTTCGATTGTGAAAGGTTTCGAGTGAAACCTTTCACAAAGGACTACCTCGATGAATTATCTGTGATCGTTCGAAGACCAGTTTCTTTTCACGAAAGACTCTTTGAAAAAGCTTTTATTAACTGCAAATCAATCTTTTTTTTTCATTCAGGTTTTGGAAAACATTGTATGCACTGTGTATTCTTATCAGAAATTGCCAAAATAAAAGTTTTTGTACGTTTGTAATAGGTTTCTGAAGTGAATGAATTTTTTGAAAGTTTGTTGTGTTATGGAAAGTTTTGACCCACATCTTAATAACAATAACGAATTTAATGTAAAAGTAAACTTAATAGGTAACGTAAAAGCGTATGAAAGCTCAAAAATGCATGAAGTTTTTTAGCTTGCATTTGCTTTACTGAATGTAAAATTTCTGAGACACTAAGAAATTGTTGTGCAGCGTCGACTCACCGTCGCAGGAAATATATTGGGGACTTTAAAGCAGAACAGGATTTTTTTCGTACTTGAAAAGGCAGGAAATGGAAGAAATACATGAAAAATTAGAATCTGAACCAAAAATTGGGAGCGAAATAAATTTTTTTTGTTCCCAATTTTATTATAATGTTGAATTTTTGGTGGTTTCGAAACTATAAAACCTTTTTATTTTATTTTTTTTAAATCACTACCGACTTTGCTGATCACTTCTTGTGTTCAGCTGGACCAACCGTTAAGAAGCAATGTTCTAAGAGAAAGGAAAAGATCTGGAGACATAACACAAAGGTTTATTTTCAAGCTGAGACTACCTTTTATTTCCAGATGTATTATACCATGATAAATTTCAAAATGTAAAATTTCAAAATGTTTCAAGCTTCATATACATTAGGAAAAAAGTAGATTTACAAAAGAAATAATATTAAATAAATACATAAGCGCTTGCAAAGCTTCTCACTGCTAAAGTGTGCAGGGCTCGTTGGTCGATAGGGCTAAATTCGAAAATCTAGCCTTTGTTAATTATCTTAAGGTGGCCATGCACGTGCAGGAAATCCCCAAGGATTTCCTTGAGAAAGGAATTCCTTGAGGAATCCTTGATCCCCAAGGATTTCCTTGAGTCTGCAGGATTTCCTTGAGAATTTCCTCAACTGAACCCTCGAGTACACACGTGCAACACACACGCACACACGTGAGATGTTATGAAATCGAAATTTCGGAGACTGTACAGTCCGCCACCGGTTTCAAGGTTTCCTCAACACACGACGGGGAAATCCTCAAAGTTTGGACTGTGCAGTCAAAACCTCAAAGATTTCCTCTACGTGTGAGGGTACTTTAAAAGCTATGAAGGAATCCAATTAATAATGATAAAAATTAATTTGTTTTTTGGCTGGCTATTATATTCCGTTAACTCAGTGTTTTTTCCACGCCTTGTATTGTACGGTCTCTTGTTCAAGCATTACTTCATTGGTCGAAATTATGGTCTTTGATTGGTTTTTGAAACGAGCTCTCGGGATCCGATCATTTCAATTACCTCATTTTACACTCCGCGTTCATTTCCTATTGAACCATGTGACTAGTGTCCGATTCTGTTTGTGTTCTTTGTACTACGTTTTACCTTATTATTCTTCATTATTATTATTATTACTACTGCCACAATTTATTTATAATTATTTGAACTTCCTTTTATTATTTTTAAAAAGTAGTTATTACTTTATTTTGTCTTTTGACCATGAAGTCTCGAATCGTCTTCTTTTTCGACCCTCTTAAAATTGCCTTTCTCTGTTATTTCTTTCTGATGATCGTTTTGAGATAACCATGCTTTTTAGAAGAGTCCATGATTGTGCCATGATTATGTTTTCACCTACATTTAGTGTAAAACCCCAATTACACGTTTTCCACAGGACCATCCAAAAAATCTTAAAAACACGGATGTATTTATTCTATCGCTCTTTTGTTTTCAAGTAGAGAAACAAAGTGTCCGGAGAGTAAAACAAAATTTACCAGATAACGAATTTCGAAACAGGTAAAACAGTCTTTAAAAAAATAGGGACTAAACAGAGAAGCAAACGCAATCAAAATGAAAGTTGAATAATTAAAATTTGCGAGTTTCTTTTTATTAATTTTGAAACAAAAATCTATATAAAAAATATTTGGTTCTAGATTTTAAATACGCACCAAGTCGTTTTTTATTTTTGTTATTTCTTCTTCCTCTGTTATATATCGCTAAGGCTATATAAATTGTTTTTCTCTGTTAAACGTCACCAAGGCATTGCTATATGACTAGTTTTTTTTCTTCCTCTGTTAAATGTCACCAAGGCATTGCTATATGACTAGTTTTTTTTCTTCATCAGTAAAAGTCACCAGGCATTGCTATATGACTAGTTTTTTTTCTTTCTCTGTTAAACGTCTAAAGCAGGGGTCGGCATCAAGGTGTCCGCGGGCACCAAGGTGCCCGCGAAACAGTTTTAAAGTGCCCGCCGTTCAAATATCTAAATTTTAGGTATTTGATATTAGAAATTTGATTTTAGATATTTTTGATTGTTTGATTTTAGATATTTGATTGAGAGAGATCAGTAGAGGAGAGGTATTTAAGCGGTTTTTAAATTTATTACCACAGGTGAAAGAATTTCTATTATCCAGGAATAAAATTTGTTTAGAATTAGAAAAAAACCTTTGTTAATTGAGCTAGGCTTCCTAACTGATGTAACTGTAAAATTGAAGGTACTAAA